>BPLS01000707.1:721446-780380 GCA_019656275.1 Rhododendron kiyosumense
TATATATATATATATATATATTTTTTTTTCGGATTAATGATGTTTGGAAGTGTTCTTGCTTTTTTGCAATTTAACTTAATTTTCTTTTTAATAAAAAAATACTCCAGTAAGATTGTTGGAGAATTTCAATTACCAAAAAATAAATGAACAACAAAAAAGACTTTGAACAAAAAAAAATTCGTTATTTAACTATCGCCACTTTTCCGAGTTACAAAAGAAATAGAAAATAGTCGGAGACTTTCAAATAATGAAGAAGAAAACAACTTCACAGTATAACTTTACAAAAATTGCTTACAACATTATTCATACACATTGCATACCATAATAAATAACCAAAAGGGCAATATGGTAAAAAACTAACTCATAATTCATTTTCATTACATATCTCTCAAACACTTATCCTGTTGCAAAATACATTCTACACATATCATCCAAACATTCTATCAGATTCAAAATATATTTTGACCATAATCTAAAAAGTTAAAAAGTCAAAAAATTAAAAATAACAAGCCAAAAAATAAGCTTTTCAAACACTTCTATATATATATATATATACATGGCCTGGCCAAGTTGCGACCAATCAAGAGGTAGAAGTGATCCTTCATGACATTCAAGTTTTGAGTAGAAATTTTCAGTGTTGTAGCTTTCCTTTTGTTCCTAGGATTGGTAATAATATTGCTCATATGTGGGCGGGCAATGGTTTGGGTGGTTTGGGGTATAGTCTATGGATGGAAGTCCCACCGTTGTGGTTACTTGGTCCCCTTTCTACGGATTGGTCTCCCGATTGATGTATTGTTTTGACTTATTAATAATATCTGTTGTCATTGTGGTAAAAATAAAAATAAAAAAACACTCCTATATATAGTTCAGATTGATTAATATATTAAGGAAAAATTTATATTATGAAGAGCTATCGTCTCTTTTCAGCCAGTTAGGTTTTCTTTCCTCATCGGCGCCAATTAGGTTGTGCTATCTCAAATCGAGCAAGCGACGGCTACAAGAGCAAAGGCGCGCGCGCAGAGAGAGAGAGAGAGAGAGAGAGAGAGAGAGAGGAGTTTGCTGTTACAACGCACAGAGATCAATTAATTCCGATGGCGATGATGGCGGGAGGGTCTGTGGTGGTTCCGGCGAACAGGGGGCGGGGCGGCGCAAGGGGAGGGGTTGTGGACGAGGACGATAAGCTCGTCTTTGAGACGAGCAAAGGCGTGGAGCCCATCATGAGCTTCGACGATATGGGGATCAAGGACGACCTCCTTCGCGGGATCTACAACTACGGCTACGAGAAGCCCTCCGCCATCCAGCAGCGGGCCGTCGTCCCCATCATCAGGGGTCGCGACGTCATCGCCCAGGCCCAGTCCGGCACTGGCAAGACCTCCATGATCGCCCTCACCGTCTGCCAGGTCGTCGACACCCAGTCCAGAGAGTAAGCTTGCGAAACCCTAGTTTCCTTCCTACTATGTCGTTTTGATGTTTCAGCGTTTTATGTTGTTTTCTCTTGTTAGTCGTGTATGCGTTTAGGGTTTTAGCGTTTTGTGTTGTTTCTGGAGACATTGGGCCGTTTTGTTTTCATATTTGATACTGGAATCCTGTATTTTAGGGCTTGATGTATGTTGTTTGTAAATTGTAACAGAACCCTAGTTTCGATTTATGTCTTGTTTTCTCTTGCTAGACCGTCGACACCCAGTCTAGAGAGTATGCTTCGCTTCTTACTAAACCCTAATTTCCTTAAAACTAGGGCGTTTTTTATTTTGAGCGTTTTATGCTATTTCTGGAGGAATAGGGTTTGTCTTGTTTTCGTATTTGGTTCAGGAAATCCTGTATTTTACGGCTTGGTAAATGTTGCTTGTGGTAGAACCCTAATGTCGATGGATTTATTGTTTTCTTTCTTTACTATATTGTATCTTATGTGCATAGCGTTTGGTAGCAATATTCATAATCCCTCCATGATTGCCCTCGCTGTTTGCCAGGCCGTACCTTAATTTCTTGCCCCTCTTTTATTTTGGGGGGTGGGGTCATGTTTTAAGTTATTATTATGAAGTTACATTAGTATGGGTGGTTAGGGCTTTTGCGTTTTATGTTGTTTTTGGATGCGTCAGGTTTGTCTTGTTTTCGTTATTTATTCTGGAAATCCTGTATTTTAGGGCTTGGTGTGTGCTGTTTGTAAGAGGACCGTAATTCCGATGATGTCTTTTTCTTTATGTTGTTCCTATATTATAGCTTACGGGCTTAGAGAGTACTGTAGGCTTCTTGCCCTAATTTCCTTAACTCTGTCATTTTAGGGTTTCTGAGTTTTATGTTGTTTTCTTTATATTGTAGCTTGTGCTTAGTGTTTGGTAGCATTTTTTAATCATATTGACACATCTAGCTTTTTTGGGTCACTATTAGGGAAATACCCATGCCATGAGCTAGTATTGCCACAAATACTCATCTCAATTGATGATAAGAAGAACTCATCTTATATGGACTCGTGTATGGGGGTTGGGTGCATCATGCATGTATGTGTCAAAGTGTGATTCATCTAATTCCCATATATGTAGCACGGATACGGGACGTGGCAATTCTAAAAAAATGGGGATACGGACATGGTGGAGGACACGCCATGCGTATAAATAAATAATAAATATAAAATATAAATTTTTTTATGGACCATTGTATATGAATTATATGAAAATTTTCACAAATTGTATAATTATTTTTTCAAAGGCATAATTACAATTTTACCCAAATATTTTGAATAATTTCATATTGACTTCAAAAAATTGAAAAAAAATACATTTTGACCCCTAGCCGTGTCCCTAGCGTGGCCCCTATCAAAAAATAATAAAAATTATTGGACACACCACATGGCATGTCCAATACGTGGATATGGCGCCCTTTTGGAATGTCAATGCTTCATAGATTCCCATCTTAGAAACAGAGGGACATGAAAGATGGACATATAAAGTATAAAGTTATTTACAAATCTGTTTTTTGGTCCTATGTGTTCCTAGGATAAATTTGTTTTTAACAAGTGCTATATGTTATGCTATAGACAATGTGCAAGATTTATGCAAAGTTTTTTGGTGAACTCAAATTCCCATACCCTTAACCAGGTGCCCGATAAAGGTACTTTTGACCTTGTGACTGACAGAAAACATTGCTTTGAGAAACCAGAGTTGTGTTCATCAATAAAGCATACAGTCTTGAACACAGTTAAAATGCCAAAGTTCTGAGCAGGCCCCCTGTGAAACTTCTAGTTTTTCTTTTTCAAATTACGCAATGAGTTGCGTAAAGGTATCCTGAGATTCGCCATCAAAATCAAAATATGAAGAATCCTAGATTATTTAAACACCCATTCCCATCTCTTTGGGGAACTGGGTTGAATAACTGGAGGATGGTGATTGGTTGGGCAACTTTTTGTGGAAAAGATGGGTGTAATGCTTTATGGATGAAAAAGAGATGTGGAAAAGAAAAAAGCAGTGTGGAATTGACTGGAATAGTCGATTATTATATTGAAACAATTTCTGCTTTCTACTATAGCCAAAGGTTCAGTTAACTTCTTCATTAGCTTTTTAATATCTTGCAGCTTGATAAATTTCATTTCAATCTCACAGGGTCCAAGCATTGATATTGTCACCGACACGGGAACTGGCTACTCAAACAGAAAAGACGATATTAGCCCTTGGGAATTTCATTAATATACAGGCCCATGCATGCGTTGGAGGCAAAAGTGTAGGCGAAGATATCAGAAGACTAGAAAGTGGAGTTCATGTGGTGTCTGGAACTCCTGGGAGAGTTTGTGACATGATCAAGCGGAGAACATTGCGAACTAGAGCTATCAAAATGTTGGTTCTTGTGAGTATAACTTCCCGTTTTTGTGTTTTTACCTGTTTTAGTTATTTCTGCTATTTTTTGCTGTGTCCGGTTCTTTTTGTAGAGCTTATTGTTAAATGTTGAGGATATTCATTTTGGGAACTCATTTCTATGTAATTGACATTGCAACAGGATGAGTCTGATGAGATGCTAAGCCGAGGTTTTAAGGATCAAATTTATGATGTCTACAGATACCTTCCACCAGAGCTTCAGGTAACTCTCTCTCTCTCTCTCTCTCTCTCTCTCTCTCTCTCTCTCTCTCTGTAGATAGATAGATAATTTGCTGCATTGCATTCGGGTGTATGAAAGCCGAAGCAGCCCGTTAACAGCATTCTCATGCTTTCTATATGTGTTGATCATGCACCCCTCATGAACCAACCACCAGCCAGTCATGCTATCCTTACCTTCCCTTCGATTCCGCTTCTGCTGCAGTATAAACCTTTTTCATGGAATGCCAGAGTGAACCGGGAAAAGAAGTATACAAGATAACCTTTTCCGCTTTTGATCTGCCACGTATGAAGGAAATTCCTTGTTATGCCCAAAAGATGGGGAATTTAGGGGTGACTTAGTTTAGTAATGAAAATCTTAGTCATGGTTCATGTGTTCCTGATGCTGGTTTTTGACAATTTTGTTTGTGGTTACTTATCTAAGCATGCACCTAGCTTGTTCTGAGACATAATTTGGGTTTGCATTACTGGTAGTTCGCTGCTCAAACATGCCGATGTGTGCAGATCCTGCAGGGAGTGGCATGGCTGAATATTTAGAATGTATAATATTTGAACTTTATTGCAGGTGGTTTTGATATCTGCTACCCTTCCTAATGAAATTTTGGAGATGACGAGCAAATTTATGACTGATCCTGTTAGAATTCTTGTTAAACGTGATGAGTTGACTCTTGAGGTAACTTATGTTTTGCTCTTTATGTTCCTTTTGAGTTTTGAGAATCTAAAATTCAAATTTCATTCTGCTTTTTACCTATATTTTCCAAATATTACAGGGTATCAAGCAGTTCTTTGTTGCAGTAGAAAGGGAGGAGTGGAAGTTTGATACTTTGTGTGATCTTTATGATACCCTTACTATCACCCAGGCTGTTATTTTCTGCAACACAAAACGGAAGGTATTGTTTTCAGTGGTTTTGTTCACGATATTGAGTGTTGATGTACTTAATTTCTCACTGTGATGCAAATAACGGGATATTAAAAGTAGACAAAATGTAATTGGGATCTAAATGTTTATTCATTTTTGTATCAAATTCTGGTATTTCCAGGTATGCAGCAGGAACAGCTGCTGGCATCAGCTATTCGGCTTAACAAATTAACAATATATTTCTTTTCCGTGTAGTTCAACAAAATTATGTTGAAGCCTCTCCATATTCACTTGAGTACCTGTACGCACACTACATATACCCAAATTGTAATTGACTATAACAGTTTTAGGAAAAAATTGGTCACGTAATCCATGTACCTATACCCCATACAATCAGTCAAGCCCGGGCCATACCAGCATCAAATATGTATTCAGAGGCATCATTTTTGACGTAACCATGCTTCATATATCTCCAGATGCAGTTTTATAGTTGAAATTGTTTGATGGTTTCATTGGCAAATTAAGATTACGGAATCTGGTGTTTTCAACTGTTGGCCATACACTTCTGGTTTGTTGCTACCAATTTTAATCTATTCAGTGTAGTTGATTGCATTTGTTTTAGATAATCAGCCAGCTATCTATTAAGTTTGTATCCTCTGGATGATTTTGGCCTATTTCATAGTAAGAATCCAAATTTTGAAATTCAAGTAATTGGACCTGTCCTGAAGTTGGCAAAAATGTTTTCCCGTCAGTTCCTACATTTGAAAACAGGACAGGGTTTATTTAACTTTGAAGACTAGAATAACGCCCTGTGTTTTTTACAATCGACCTTTGTTTAATGAAGGTAAAGAGTACATTCCTTGTCTTAGCAGTCAACTCCCTTGTAGTTTCAACTTACATGTCCATCATTCTGCTGTTCATTCCATCCAGTTGATCAAGGGACAAATTGGCTACCGAAATTTTCAGAGTATTTGGTTGCTTTCTTATTTGCTATTGAACTTGTAAAGATTACTCTTGGGATGTAGAATATTATCTACGCCAGTATATTGTAAAGGAAAGGGTTTGGGGGCTATCTTTGATTGTCAAGGACAATGCATTGGGAGGGAAATATTTTCTTTCTGTTTGTAGTGCTTGAGTTGTACTTGGCCACTTTCCTGTGATTAATAGAACAATCTAATTTCAATAAGTTCTGTCATTTGGATTTAATTGCCTTGTTTTATGTACAGGTTGATTGGCTAACTGAGAAGATGCGTAGCAACAACTTTACTGTCTCTTCTATGCATGGAGATATGCCCCAGAAGGAGAGAGATGCAATAATGCAAGAGTTCCGGGCTGGTGACACCCGCGTTCTGATCACTACTGATGTTTGGGCTCGAGGGCTGGATGTTCAACAGGCAAATGCTCTATTTCATTTAGTTGTTCATACACTTTGTCCTTTGTAGTATTCTGTGAAGTTTCTTTCCAGTTGTGATTTGCAAAGGGACCAGTTAACAGTTATGTCGACAATTGTGAACTGGTGATGCTGTTTATGTACTCAGCTAATCTATATCTGTTTAGCACAATTATTGGCCCATTTGGATGTTGAAAACACAAATTGGTGGCTGAAGAACGTAATGAGCAGCGTACCTAGGCCCATCCATTTGGTTCAACAGGCCAAAAAGTTACTGAGTAGAGGGCTGTGAGTTATACGGCTATGTATGTATTAGAGGCAGGCTAGGGACCTAACTCAAGTAATACAATGAAAGAGTTGTATGTTCTCTCAATCACGAAATTGAAGCTTTGGTACGTCTCTCAAATACTGTATATTGGTTGAATTTTTGACATGTCAGCTGGGTTCTAGATGTTGTCCTGGACGTAGCTGGTATTTTGGCCCTGTTTAGATACTCGCCATAGAAATCGTGTGTAACAGACCATTCATGATGAAAATCAAGAAAATAAGTAAGCAACGGCTTTCTTAATGAAGTGGTCCAGTTCATCAAGAAAATAGCTGGTTCAGGTTGTATATACTTGTGGAAACCAAACCAAACTGGACTGTGTTTAGCCTCCAAATTTGACCTTATATAGGACGAGAAAATAATGAAAAGCACAGAACCAGATATTAAGATGGATTTGTGTTTGGCCCTTCAAGTGGGTTATGTTGGGAGATGCTCAAGATCTATGTTAGATGGACTTTTGAAGTGTATTAGGTACCCGTGTCGAACACTGTATGGGATGTTTAATTGTACGTTGACCTGTACCCAAGTCTATTTTGAATAAAATGTGTTAAATTATCATTTTTAGTTACAAAGCTATGAATTATTGAGTGCAATATGGGTTGCAAACGAATTTAGAGAATTGAATGGTTCGTCCCCAGATTTTTTTGTGATGGCCATATTTGCTCATCCATTTCCTGCCGTACTTGGGTCCCATGTCCATGTCTGTGCTTAGTACTTACGTGTAGTACTGTCAATGCGTGTTCCTGTGTGTTTTTTTTTTCTCCTTCAACTTCTCCGCCTCTCCTTCCACTATGTTCGGTTATGGTATCCAACCAATCAAGATTTTTGTCGAATAGGAAATGACAGAACAGTATATGTCATGTTTATCGAGTTGTTTTGGTATGCAGAGCATCGAATAGAGCATCTAAGCTCGCAAAATAATTCTGACACTTGTATGCCTTCATTGTTCTCTCTTTAGGTTTCTCTGGTGATTAATTACGACCTTCCAAACAATCGAGAGCTTTATATCCATCGCATTGGTCGGTCTGGTCGTTTTGGACGCAAGGTATGTCTTTTTGATAGTGGACTTTGTATAGGGCAATAATCTCATATTAGTTTTCTTATTTGTGTTTCGTCTCCACTAAGTTGATGCGATTTCTAATATACCGAAAAGCCAAATCTTGTTTTAGAATATTGCAAAGAAACCGTAAACTGCCTGATCAATGCTAGATCTTGCATTTGATGTTTGTGATTGTTGACCTTCTTGATACTTGCTCTATACATAGGATTCTTATTCTTATGTTTGTAGTCTTCATGTTTATGTTGTTTGTGATTCAATGGATGACTTTGATTGACGTGTAGCCCGTACTTGTATTCCTTGTTGAGAGTCAAATTAGCAGCTGCAGTGGTGATTAATCAATTAACTGAGTCAGGGGTGGGCACGTTCGGTAAGCGATTCCATTTGTACGGAAACAAGGGGTCAGAGCAGCTGTTTGTGTTCGTTTTAATCACCCTAGAGGCTAGACCCAGAGGACATTAATTTTTCTGGTTCGTAGTTAAGAATTAAACTTGTATCTACTTTTGTGTAGATGTGTAATACATACTCGGGGAGGTGTTACTGGATTCTTCTACTCGTTATTGAAGCACGTGTGCGGCTTTCTTTTGTAGGTCATTTTAGACCTAGATTTGAGATGGGTTTTGTTCTTTGAACCAATTTCCAGTTCATTTAGCTGAAGAGCATTTTGGGGGTCAGCAGTTGGGTGGTCAGCGGCTATCAATCTGCTTAGGGTTAGGGTTTTGTTTGGGTGTTGGGCTGGGCTTGGCTCATTTTCAGGCTGGGCT
This sequence comes from Rhododendron kiyosumense, assembly GCA_019656275.1. Classification (NCBI taxonomy): domain Eukaryota; kingdom Viridiplantae; phylum Streptophyta; class Magnoliopsida; order Ericales; family Ericaceae; genus Rhododendron; species Rhododendron kiyosumense. The sequence continues at coordinate 729,921 of BPLS01000707.1, forward strand.
CGGTCCATTCTTGAGCTGTATGTTGTTGTAGATCTGGGCTTGAGGCCCAATGGGTGTTTTCTTGGGTTGGTTTCTTGCTAACCTAGGGTTTGGGTCTCAGGTGGGCAGAAGATAGTTCTTAACTTTGCTTAAGATTTGATGCCATCATTCCTTGTCCTTTTAGTCTTTGTAACAATCTCAAGGATTAAAAAAAATGTTATTTTGAGTTCGCTAAGTTGGTAATTTGTCGACTAGGAATTGTATTGTGTGAAGTATTTGAATGAATAAGGAGAGGTCAGGATAGTATGTCTAATTCATGGCGGGCTCAAAGAACTGGAAAAGTTCGGAGCCAATGGACTGTAATTGTAATTTGGAAAACAACAATCTTTTTGTTTTTCTTTAAGTTCATTTTTGTCGGTAGATTGCTCAAATTCACTGAAGACTTGTATTGCTAACGGCATCACCTAATTGTATTGCTAACGGCATCACCTAATTGTCATTTTCCTTCTTATGTTGGGGGTCATCGCCACTCTGAAACCTCGACTATAAAACATTCCTGCATGCATTCAAGTGTTTCTTGTAGTTGCTGTTTTGCGGATTAACTAACAATTATATGTTACTCTTCTTAGCTGTAATGAAAATCGACTTGTTTACGGTTTGCAGGGTGTTGCAATAAACTTTGTCAAAAACGATGATATCAAGATTCTTAGAGACATTGAGCAGTACTACAGTACCCAGATTGATGAAATGCCAATGAATGTGGCTGATCTGATATAGTCCCTCTCATTTGCCTGGGGAACACAGAAGATTTAATGTTAAAATTAGGCAAAACAAGATTGCGTGCAGCACCCTTGCCGCAGGCGTGCATCCTGGCTGTTTTCTCGGTGATGATTTCTTGAAATTGCGTAGAGTTTTCCAGGTTTTTAAAACAAAAAAATACCCGTTTGAGACTATGCATTGATATGACATTGTGTATTTAACGGATATTCTTAAAACTGCTGGGGAGGAATGCTGCGGTGTAATATATTGTGAAATATTGTTTTGGCATAGATTTTGTTCTGTGTAATTCATTGTGCCCTTCTCTGCTTTGCTTTGGTTGTTAGTTTGGAAGAAATTTCCTCGTAAATTTAATTGCGGTGCTGATTATCTTCAACTACCTTGAAAGGTTGTAGAAGTGTTTCCTACAGTCCTACATCTTGCTTTCCAAACCTGCCCCAACAATCACCAGAATGTGAATCCCTTTGCCTATCGTACAATAGTGAAAGTTGTAGTTAACTGTTAAATCAACATTTTGAAGGTCTTGTTTTTTGTGCAAAAGCGGGGTGTGTATATTCTTAAGGAAAATCCCCGAGATGTAGCAGCTAGGTTGTAGTTTATTACCAGATCAAAAAAGGTTGTTTATTCGTGAATTTAACATTTTCTTGAATCCAACTATACACTGACGGGGTGGTCCGGGTGGACCTAGAGTGTGTACAAACTCCTTGTGAAGCTCATTTCGGATAATGAGCTTCACACAAATGACCCGACACATTCATTATGTTCAGAATAGTTTTTCTAATATATATTGTAAAATTGAGTTTATTTGTTTATTGTTAAAGTGCTAGATCAATTGGTTCAATCATTAGTTAGAATTTTCAGGGCACATTAAAAATCATTCAGATAAACGGATTATTTGTATGGCACCCAAAATGGGGTTGCTTGACCAGTTGACCCATGGCAGAAAAATTCTCTCCTACTATGGTGCTTTAATTTTCTGATGGACTAATAATGGTTAACACCATAAAAATTGGGTAACCTATGACACGTTAGCACCAAATGATTTTCCCAGCACATTAGTCTCTCTACCTGATTCTTCTCTCTCAATAAAGCACCGCGTAAACTTCCAACATGTATTGATTTGGGTTCAAGTTGGACTATTTTATGGGATCAATTTCATTTAATTAAAATATAAAAATTTATGGTTTTTAATTTTGACAAATAAATATCCCGAGACAATATTTTACTTTGTAAGTTGACATAATATATAAACCTTCATAGTATTGCTAGGTTCTTAATTTAGGATCCATTTAATTAAAACCTATTATTCTTAGTTTTATCTTGGCGAGATTTCAAAAATCAACGTAATGTATAGCTATACAAGTATACACGACATTTGAAACTTTATTTTCCTAAAAAAAGATGGTAAATTGTTAATTAGTATATATTATTATATTTGTATATGACCCCATATCTAATAATTTTTAGAGTCGCCACTGCACACAAGGAGTCTCTATACAAACGATACCCACCCCGGCAATACCCATAGTATTTTTGCATTTTCCTAGACTTAGACAACCAATTTCTTCATCCTGCAGCACCATTATTATCTTGAGTGTATTCCAAAATCGTACTGATAAATTGAAGATTGAAAGTGAATATATTGACTGTTTGATGTGGGTTGTGAATCTAATTAAATCTTAACAATTGACTCGCTTTTGTCTTTTGTTTCAACTATAAATATTTATATATATTTTTGCTTTACTGGGAGGATTAACAGAAGCAATGAGAAAAGCTTCTCTCAAATGGAGTTCTTGGATACTCCCCCTCTGGAAGAAAATGGAAACTCTTGATTTTATTCCCCATGGGAACTCTTGATTTTATTCCCCCTGAAAAAAAGAAAAAGAAAATGGGAACTCTTTGATTTTATTCCCCCTGAAAAATACATTCTAGGATACTCCCCCTCTGGAAGAAAATGGGAACTCTTGATTTTATTCCCCCTGAAAAAAAACAATCTTTTTTCTTATTTTTGCGTCCAGTAGTTTTGTGCGGCAATTGACGCGTGAGAACTCCATGAACTAGAAATCAATATTAAGGGTGTGTTCGACGAACTAAAATAAGTACACTCTTCATCCATAAATAAATGTCCAGCCTGCAAATTTAGGCCTTTAAATAGATGCATTATCTTTTTTCAAAAAAATTGAAAAAAATACCTTCGGTGCCGAGGTATTTTTTTCTAATTTTTTGAAAACCAAAAAAATGCATATTTTTAAAAAACCTTAGTTTGCTAGCCGGACATTTATTTAGAAATGGAAGGAGTACTTACTTTCAAATAAATACTTATTTTTTGAACTAAAGGTGATGATTGTGAGAGAATGACATGTCTTGCAAAACAAAAAATAAGTAATTAAAAAAATAAAAATCTTAATAGAATGGGATAAAATTAAAGGTTTGCTCAGACGTGAGCACTTGGATGTTGAGTGAGGTGGACACGTCACTGGGTGGAGTCTAGAGGATTATTGACTACGGAGAAATGATTCAACTTTGACCAGACTGGACAGTCCAAATCTAGACCTCATTGGTACAATTAAAGGTTTGAATTTGCTCAGATACTCTTACCACATTGCCACAATAAATAGCCAACTGGAATTGGAATAAACGTTAATTGAAAACTTCTTAGAAACGTGTGAATATATGGCATTGCAACTTTGTATGCCTGCCACTTAATAACATCTCAAGACTGAATGAGCGAAAAAAAATCAGCCACATTGGAAGCATAGCTTTATGGACGAGCGCAATTTTGTTCACTCCCTTTAAAAGATGGTGAAAATTACCCTCCCTCTTATTGATAAACATGACATCACTTTGTAGTGGAATCTCATTTCAACCAATAGGAACAAGGGTAGGAGGGTAAACAAAATTAAAATCTGTCTGGACAAACAAACAAACAGCCACAATCATTTTTCAGGCATGAAAATATCCTGGAATAAGGATATTTCAGGTGTTCTCTTCCCCAAATTGAGAGGGAAAGTCAAACCAAATAAAATCCATAATAAACAGACAAAAGAAAACAAACCCTAGACGGCAAAAACTGAAAACGAAAAATGAGGACATAAATACAATTCCTCCTAAACAATCAAATCAAATATACAAATAAATACTCTTTCTTTTTTACAAAACAGTGTTGATATGAAGTGCTTTAAGCAGTGAAGTTGCCATCTGTTTTACCAAAACTTGGCCGCCTGAGCGCTGTCCATCTCTGCGCTCCTCAATCAAATTCTGCAGTTTCTGAGGTAGATCATTCTCCACAATCAGTTGCTTTGGACGTGGATGGTGCTCATACACAGCCTGAAACATTAAAAGTTAGAAGGAAATTTCATGAAGCAACATAAAATATTTAAGACGTAAATAGAGCATAATTTAACGTGTATGACTGCTTAGTAACGCAACATTATGCCGCATGACATGACATATTAGATGCAACATACATAAAATACAAAAATTTTCCATTCCTTACCTTTATTAGTTTGAGAAGATTGAGACGAGCAATAGCATCCTGGTGGTCAAGTCTCAAAATAAGCAACGGTGTCAAGCCATTGACAGCTAAAGTCGTATTTATCCGCGATGATTTCCTGTGGAGCAAAGATTTTAGTCATTTTAGTTCGGTAGATAGAGAATGACAAATTTCTAAAGAACACTAAAGATGATGAAATAATGTACTCCATTTGTGAGGTGAGGTTCAAAAATTTGAGCGGGTTATAAAGTTTTCAAACACGAATGTCCCTAAAAAGCACATCTGAATCATCTGATACATCTTTCGAGAATACACGGTTGGGTCAATTCCCTAACAGTGAAGATTTGGAGACAATTGGTCCCAACAGCATCAACCAAGATATAAAGATTAACTTCTTGATTAGAATGGCCATCTTGCAGGCAAATCTTTGATGAGGAGTTACCAAAGTATCTATGGAATAATCCATGGACCAAGGGCAGAGCCAAAGTTCACATCTAGAGTTTTCCTCATAAAATAATCAGAAGTTGTCAAATTCATTAGCTAATCGTAAAGTAAGTATCTCCTGGTAAAATGTTATTTCAATGAACAACTGACTCCAGCAACTTTTTTAATGATACATGATAGCTTCATTTGTGAAACGATTAAAAATGGATCTCTCAATTTTAACACCAAACTCTCATGCATCCCATTGAGCACCCATTCAGTTGAGGAGCATCAAAATTGTGAAGAGGATAGCGCGACCGAAGAGAGAGAAATGAAACCTAAGAAATTAAAAGGCTGCTGCGGTGTGTTTACTAGGGCTGTTATCATCAAACCAAGTTAGGGGTGGGGCAACAGCTGAAACACAGTGGGCACAAGAGCGATTATTTTTTGAAAAACATTCCTTCTGCCCTTGTATGAAACTGACCTTTTAATCCAGAACTAATTTTGCTCACATGAGCATAGGCCAGATGTGTCCTTGTTTATACGAACTCCTTATTCATCAAGAATCTTCGGAGAAACGAGCATATCATACAAGGATGCATCACAAAAGACGAAGGAAAATAACAAAAATTGCAGATTGAAAATTACTTACGTAATAATCTTCAAGAAGGGGTCCAATATGTGTACAAAATGTTGTTCAGGACAGCACTGGAAGAAATTGACCAATTTTTGAACTGCATCCTTTCTCAGTAAAGCTTGTTCTACTTTTCGGTTGTCATTGTCATGTGCCAAGCAAACAGCGATAGAATCCAATGCTGTCACAGACCAAATCTCGTCTTCAAGTAGGCTTAGGTACACATCCAGCCCACCATGAGCCCTCAATTGCTCCCTTGAATTACGCGATGCATGGGCCATATCGCATAGTAGTGGCAATGCATATTGCTTCAAGGGTGAATCTGACATGATGAAATGCATCAAGTGTGGAATAATTCCGTTCTCTGCTGCTTGTTCTTGTCTCCTCTTATTTATCTTGCATAGGTTGAATAGTGCATTGAGGACCTTCAGTAAACAAGAATTTAGTTAGGAAGCATTCATCAGTGAGTCAACCATGCAACTTGAAACCAGCCAACATACCAATACAAGGAAGAAGTATGAATCTACATTTGCACATGTTTTCTGGAGTACAATTTTTTCTCACATCAACAAAAGAAAGCAGGCAGGTGCTATAGGAATACAAACAATTAATAACAAGATTCTTATGATGTCTTGGTCTAGAATAGTAGGAAAACTTTAGCATCAGCTTGGTTTAGTGTCCTTAACAATTTTGTTCAGTAAATGAAAAGGTCTCGGTTAAGATCCATGTAAACAACGACAATTTAGCATGGGCACGATTTAGATAAATTTCAACTTTCTGTCAATTCTTGTGCACACATAATGTAGAAGAACACAGGAGACTTAAATGATGTCAAAGTGAGAACTACTTTATAAGTTCCCCATTGACTATATCTTTCCAATTCAATTCCTCAAAGCAAACAAAGGACAATACCTTATAGGCATTCAAGCAATGGTTTGGCATGCCTAGACAAGGTTGTATCCAGCACCGGAATAGTTAAAAGGAGGAAATGTATCCTCTACATTGTATAACAATATCTGTATATCATACCAAAACTGTCCTGTAAGCACCTCGACCCACTGAAGTATTGATATTCTAAGTTCTGTTTTTCTGTTTCACATTCCACCAAGCAAATGAACTCTTATTATTTTGTGAATCAGACGCAATAAAGATGTTTGCTTATGTCAGAGTTACCCAAAGGAAAAAAACACTGGATTGTTTGATGTTTGTACCAATTAAACAACTTGAAAGATTTGAGATCACTGCCTGGAAAAACCTTTAGAATTTCTTCCTTATAGTTCCAAAGATCAAGATTTTAAAAACCTTTCGTTACTTCATCAACTCCCAAACTCAGAGAAACTTTTTAATGTTAACCGCATGAAAACTAGATAAAGAGTAAGGAGGAGAAAAAGAAAAGGGAACAAAATACAACCAATGGCTTGTAGATCTTAATGAGAGTTAATTAATCAACAGTAAGCAACATCTTCCTATAGGTAAATGATGCTTGAAGCATGACTATTTAAGATAATGTGGACCAAATATAAAGGCAGGAAGGTGCACCTCATGATGTATTTGAGATATAAGAGGCCCTTCTTTGAGATCAAGATTTGGGATCAAATATTTAATCGCATCTGCCCGCTGAAGATTCTCTAAGCAATGTGGGTCGGTCGACAGATGGTTAACACACTTCAACAACTATAAATACAAACAAAAGCCCAGATAAGAATATTGTCAGAATTAACAAGGCAAATGTAAAATGCTACCAATGTAAGATTAGTGACAGAATTAGTGAGGCAAAATTCAAATGGTACCCAGTGTAGTTTCTCATTTACCTTTAGAAGAATAGGTGGTTCTATCCTGTTGAACATTTGAAAGAGACGACTAAGCAAGCTTTGGCTACACATGTAGGATTTCACGGCTGTGTCTGCTCCAGCAAACTCGAGTAGAAGGTCTGCCACCTTTTCTACATATTCCCTAGCAACATCAGCATTAAAAGTTGATACCATATGGGAAAGTAATCCAGATGATGTTGTACTCCCTGGTCTAGCATTTAGCACCCCAGAACCAGAAAGTACACCAGATGCCGTCTGAGATGCAAGTCCAGATGTAGAAGCAACTCCATCGTTAGACGCCACAGGTCCTACCTTTTTATTTACAATTTTATGGGAAATTCTTGGCGCAGAGTCAAGATTTGCACTGTCTCTTCCAAGTCCAGAGACCTCTGTGCAAGCATGCAAAAAAATGTATCTTTCAGCAGAGAAAGGTTCCACGAGTCCCAATCAGAACAAATAGTTCAACTAGGGTCAATACAGAATAAGGGATGCAGCGAGACGGAAATCATTAACAATACCAAGCCAAACTAACGACAGTTGTTCTCGGACAGCTGGTGGAAATCTCTCCAAGGTGGAGATTCAAGAGTTTTCTTGGCTTACTGCAGTCTGGTAATGACCGCTCCAGCTGTCAATGAACATTTGGTCTATGCTCTTGGTTTCTCTCTCTGGCAGACCATTCCAGCAGTCAACTCAGCTCAAGCTGTGGTTCAGCAATAGACATGATTCTGGATGCGACTGACCAAATTTGGACGAGATAGGGACTTCTTAAAATCTCCTTTCATTTCGTAGTAGTTTCTGCAAAGTTTTAACTTTCATCCCTACAGAACCTAATCGGGATTTGACTTTGGGAAGGCTTGTTTTGGAACGTCTGTGTCTTGTGAAAAACTCCCCCTACAGGTTTGGCATTAGTAATAGGATCCTTCTAAAATGGGTGCGCTCTCAAGATGGGAGCTTATTGGGCCATTCACGCACTTATTCTCATACTTTTAAGGGAGTTGTGCCATTGTCGAAATAAGAATATGAAAATCTTATCAGTCAAGAAGTTTTGCAAATCGCCCAATAATTACCCTTTAAGATTGGGAAAATTCTCAATAAGTATCATTTTCCTTCAATGGTTAAGTATTCAAAGATATTAAATGTACAAATTTATATATAATCTATCCATGCTCCTTAAGCGCTCCCAACCTTAGGAGCTTTAAGGTGCCTCCGCTCCCCTGGCCCCGCCCCCGCTTCGTGGTACTAAAGTTTGGCAAACTAGTGAGAGTTGGTCTGTATTGGCACGTAGTTTCATAGTTCGTATTGGTAAGGACTCCTTTTGGCTATGTAAGGGTTAAATTTTTTGCTTTTTAACCATTGAAGCACTTGTTTTCTTTGTTAGTCGAACCCTTCTTTCTTGTGGTTGTGCGTTGACTAAGGCTTAGGCCGAACCACATTAATCTGGTCTCCACTGTGCATGGAATTGATTTGTTTATTTTTTTGTCTCATTGTCTTTCAGTACAATGTGTTAGTTTTTTTTTTTTTTTTCTTTTCGCATACAGGAATCCATTAAACAATCCTGGTAAGTAGAGCTTTTAAGAGGCTCTCTACGCACAACAAGACATAAGCTAATAATAAGAATCCAACGTCAAACTGGGTTTGGTGAGATGCCCTCCTTCTAGAGGCATAAGGAGGGGAATACTGACAGATGAGTTACTGTCCCTAGTCTTATGTTACAGACTTTCTAACGACAACATATTTAATATATCTTGACTTTTCCTACTAACATCATATAATTGGTAACAACTATTCACAATACTATATAATTGCACTTTACTATACTTAGGGGTTACGAGCTAAAATAATTAAGATCTCGTTACCTGCAAACTCAGCCATCAAAAAATCTAGTCCATTTGCTTTCTTGTCATTAGATCCATGTAAAAGAGGCAGTATAGTTTCATGTCTCTCCAACCCAGAGAGGTGGCGAACATACTCAAGTTGACCCGAGAAATGTCGCGAAGGTGGTTCCTTTTCCAATAAGCTAAGAAGAGGTCGAACATTCTCCTGTTGACTGGCTATTGCCGTAGGAGATCCATTTGATGCACCTTCACTCAATTTTGGAACCCTATCTGTGGATGTTCTATTGGCAGAATTAGTTACTCGCAGCTGTCTATTGTCAACGTCTCCTCGGGTAGGGTCATTTCTCCATCGGTCAAGATTTTCTCGCTCTTTAGAAGGATCCTTCATTGCTACATTAGCAACTTTGTCCAGAGATGTAGGATCTGGCAATTTTGAAGAAATTGAAGCTTCCACTGTGGCATTGCTTGCTTGAGGTCTATCAGTATCTGGGGGATAGAATCGGGAATCAGGTGAATATGAAGCAGAAGAACGTGAAGGTTCTTGTGTTGCAATTGACAACGTATTATAATCTGTTACTCCATGCTTAATCTTGAGGAGATCAGGCAAATCGATACCATGAACTGGTGTTTCATTCTTTGGAAAAGAAGAATTGCTAGGGTCCAATGGACCAGAAAGTGGCCTTGGAGCTAACCCGTCTAGTGGAAACCCACTCCCGCCAGATAGTGAAGCCAGTCGAGTTGCCTCATTCAAACTGTAGAGAGTGTTAATAAGCCGCAGCAAAATCCCATTCTTGCCAGCTATACGACAAAAATCATTTCTAGGAGTAGAACCCTGAAGCTTAAAAACCTGCCACATGCCATCGATAGCAAGATGAACCATTTCCCTGGACAAAAGATAGTGAGTCAGTACGTACTGTAAATGGGAGCTCAAGTACAAGAGAATTAGATAAGTGAAGTGTGCAAAGCACTCAGGAATCTGAATGCTAACGGGGGACTCATGAAGATGAAAGCAGATGAACAAACAGGAACAGAAGCAACAGATGTACAGTTACAACAGGTTAATTCACTTTCAGATATTGATAAAACTTGGAAGTATTCCGATTAGCTTCTCTTGCATTCTTCACCTTTTGTTCAAATGTTTAATTTGATAGTGGTTACATTCATAAATAGTGCTGTAGATTGAAAATCTGCACCAAAACCCACAAATGTTCAGTTCCAAAGTTATGTGTCCATTGCCCATTTAGTTGATAACACAAACTGCCTAGAACCACCTTAACCTTGTGACACCAAATTTATAGCCTGTACAAAAAAACACAATTTTTCACTTGTAGCAACAGAGTTCCAAACCTGTACTTCGCATAATCAGCCTCTAGAAAGCCCACCAGAATAGGTATTCCTCGGCAAGCAATAAACATTTGCAATGTCAAAGAGCTGCAAGAAACCCTCCAGAGTCAACCCACAATCTTGAAATTGGATGTTGCATATTTATAGAAAGACAAAAGGTGGAGAAACAAAATTTATACCTGGATTGACAAAGCTGCTGCAAGAAACAAGCTGCTTCCATTCGAACTTCTCGAGGACGATCAGGTACAGCAAAACTCATGACGACAGGAATCTGAGAGGTAACTTAGCATGAATAAAACTGCAAAACCATATGCCACCCGCAAGACGATAAACTACATGCAAATCAATACAAGCCCCTTTGTCCCATACACGTCTTGTTTGGGAATTCCAACTTTTTAAAGGGTCCAATTAACGTGCACGACTCAAATTCAATTGCATTATTTCCTAATATGCACTCCACTTTACAAACCTTTTGTTTTGAATTTTCAACATGGAAAATATTTGGGACGTCCTGAAATAGAGAAGAGGACTAAAAATAAGGGATGGAGAAGTACATAAAAGAGATCGTACTATGAAGTTAGGTACCCAATATAGGACCCTCACACTGCCCTTATATAGCTAAGAAACACAACAATACATGTACTTCCCGAACTAGCACTTTTTTTTTTTTGGAAGGTTAAAGGGATTTGGAAAACTCTATACGTAATGTAGTAGTTATAAGAAGCATTGATATGGACAACACCAATAAAGCAAATGAGCGTGTCAAATAAACAATTTTTAAAAGAATACAGACACAAACATTGTAGAGACATGTCAATGAATAAATATCTATATTGATCTCGTTGCTCTTTATGGTAAAACGGGCCTGTATGACCTCATATAGGCAAAGTACATATCTTTTACTTTTGCAGTTCTTAGAGGTGACCAAGGTTCTTAGTTCCATCGCAATGGTGCACTTTTATCTAATAAACCTTCTTGTAGCATGCATGCAACCAAAATATGGTGTTGCAGTTACTGCAATACTCATATAATCACAGTTCAATATTAGAAACAAAAACCTGAGCGTACAGTACTTACGAGACCAACAAGGCAGGCATTTTCCTGAAAACCAGTGTTATCTTTGATTATCTGATTTAGAACTTGAAGCACTGAACATGTAACCTGCAATTTTAAAAAATTTATCCTTAAGGTGGTAAAGAAAAAAGCTATGAAGCACGGATACTCTATTTTAGCCTACGTATCACGTACCGTACACGTATCGGATACGGATACACTCTGGATACGTTTTTTAGGATATCTAGTTTTTAACTTTAATTTTTGGTATCCCGATACGTTTCGGATACGTTGTGGATACGTTTTTTACGTTTTGGATACGCACGGGGTTAAAAATGTTATTACTTAAAATTAAAGGGGCAAAACTGCAATTAGGTGTACACATATATATTTTAATCTGCAGTGTACACATTCATTTTCCCTTCTCTCGACAAATCGATTACAGAGAGAAGGTAAAGGAGACGTTGATCTGCTCGTCTCTCACTCATCTCTCTCTCTCTCTCTCTCTCTCTCTCTCTCTCTCTCTCTCTCGTGTGTGTGTATATATATATATAATATTTATGTATAATTAGTTGTTTCCGAAACTGCCCCGTATAAATCTATATATATATATATATATATATATACACACACACACACACACACACAGAGAGGCATATATATACCTGTATACCTATACAGTAAAATCTGAGTTAGGGTTTTTTTTATACCTATACCTATTGTCTCTCATCTCTCTCTGGGGTCTAATTTAGATTTTTTATTTAATAGTAAAATCTGATGGATTCTGCTAGTGCTGGTACTAGAAGTTCTGTTTCCTCATCCTCACAACCTAATGAAGGGGATACAAATAATCCTCTTTGGAGTTATGTTACAAAATTAGAGAAATTGAGTGATTCAGGGGGAAATACTTTGTGGCATTGCAATTTTTGCAGTGTTGTCAAAGAGTTCATACACTAGAGTTAGGGGTCATTTGTTGTCCAAAGGAATTGGACCTTGTAAGAATGTTACAAATGAAGTTCTTGCAACTATGAAGAAACTAGAAGATGAAACTAAAGTGAAAGACAATGCACCAAAGAGAAAATCAAGGTTCTCCAAGGTGTGCTCTGAAAATAGACCTTATGAAAGCCTATGATTCCGTCGATTGGGGTTTTTTATTTGAAGTTTTGAAAGTTATGGAGTTCCCTCCTCAGTTTCTTAAATGGATCAAGGCTTGTGTTTCCACTGCTATGTTCTCTGTAAGCATCAATGGGGAACTGGTGGATTATTTTCCTGGCAAAAGGGGATTGCGGCAGGGGGATCCTCTATCCCCTTACCTATTCCTTTTAGTTATGGAAGGGTTTTCTTCCATTTTGCAGCAAAGAATCAGTCAAAGTGTCTTTTCTTTTCATCCTCGATGCAGGGCCTTACATCTTTCTCACCTTATTTTTGCGGATGATCTCTTCATCATGTGTGGTGCAGATCCTTTATCCTTTCAGCTTATAAATGGTATGTTGCAAGATTTCTATTCTATGTCTGGGCTTAAGCCAAATCTCCAAAAGAGTTGTGTCTACTTTGCTGGTGTTCCTGCTGAGAGTAAAGGAGTTTTGCAGCAAATCTTAGCCATCCCAGAGGGTATGCTTCCTGTTCGGTATTTGGGTGTGCCCCTCATCACATCTAGGCTACATGCTTTAGATTGTCAAATGTTGTTGGATAAAATTCTTGGTAGAATTCAGTCTTGGACCAACAAGTTATTGTCATATGGAGGCAGGGCTGAACTCATTAAATCTGTCTTGTTTAGTACTCAAATTTTCTGGAGTTCCATCTTCATTTTGCCCCAAAAGGTGCTTAAGGGTATTGAGAAACTGCTTCGCTCCTTTTTCTGGTCAGGGACTGAGTTGAAGAATACTGGTGCAAAGGTTTCTTGGGCTGATGTGTGTGCTCCTAAGGAAGAAGGAGGCCTTGGTTTTAGGGTTCTCAAGGACTGGAATAGGGCTGCCATGACAAAGCACTTGTGGGCTATTGCTCTTAAGGCTGACACTTTATGGGTAAAATGGATTCACACATACATTATCAAAGATCATTGCTTATGGTCTATGGCTATTCCAGGTTCTGCCTCTTGGACAATTCGAAAATTATTCAATCTTCGATCTCTTGTACAACCTTGGATCACTTATGTGATTGGAAATGGTAGTAAGACTTTTCTATGGTTAGATAACTGGCATCCATTAGGGCCTCTTTATACTAAGTTTGGTTCCAGAATTGTGTATAACTTGGGCAGGAATTTGTATGCCAAAGTAGCATCTATAGTTGCCAATCATGATTGGAAGTGGCCCAGATGTAGGAACTCTGTTACTAGGGAAATTATTCAGCATACCCCTGTTTCTCTCATTCCCCATATAGATCAAGAGGACATTGTACGATGGAATCTCAGTGCCAATGGTCAGTTTTCAATTCAATCTGCGTGGAATGCTATTAGGAGGCAGCATCCTCAGGTTAGTTGGGCAAAAGTGGTGTGGTTTAAACATGTTGTTCCAAGATGGGCTATCATCCAGTGGTTGGCAATTCTGGGCAGGCTTTCCACTTTGGATAGGCTTCAGAAATGGGGAATTGTAGCGAGTGCTCAGTGTGTTCTCTGTTCAACTACATTGGAAACCTGTGAGCATCTCTTCTTCCAATGTTCATACTCTTCTCAGCTTTGGCGTAATATTCAAAGGAGGAACAGGTCTCTTTATCCTCTTCTTGATATGGCTCACATCATTGATTGGTTGGCAAATCATGCTTCTGGATCCTTGTTTGGTGACTTATTGTCTAAACTCTCTTTTGCTGCTTTACTATACTATGTGTGGGGAGAGAGGAATAGGAGAATCTTTCAACACCATAGTAGTAGTTTGCTGCAGTTGGAAGCCCAAATTTTTACTGACATCAGAGGTTGTGTTAGTTCATGGAGAGGCATTAAGAAGACTGATGTGAATTTGGCTTTATGTGCTGTTTGGAATATTCCTCACAGGGTCTTTGATAGGGCTTGACTTGTTACTACTTATAGTTTCTTTTCCTATTTGTCCAAAGGGTGTTTTCTAGGTTAGAGTTGTTTCTGTTCTTTAGTTGTTAGGGTGGGAGCCTGTTCCTTACCCTTTTCTCTTTCTTTGTTTGTATACTTTGTTTCAGGGGTAGCTCCTCTGTTTGGTAATAAAATCTTAACTTACCCAAAAAAAAAAAAAAAAAAAAAAAAAAAATGCACCAAAGAGAGTACCTCTACCCCCTTCTACTAGGTCTAGATCAACTAGTTTTGTTCTAGAAGGTTATGAGGCCAAAAAACAAAGAACAAGTGGAGGTAAAACTGAAACTACATCACCCAACGTATCGGGTGTGTGTATATATATACATACAAAACTTCAAGTAAGGGCGCCCTTACCTTGTTAAGGTAAGGACCTCCCATTTTTCGATCGAATTTCGATGATCCAAGCCGCTCAATGTCTTCAGAACATGATTTTAAGGGTACTCAAGTGAAATCAACAACAAAAAATGACCGGAAAGGGCTTCATCCGAGCAGTTTTTGTTTGTTTTTTATCGAACGGTTCAAATAAAAACTGCTCCAATAAAGCCCTTCCCGGTCTTTTTTTTGGCTGATTTCTCGCGAGTACCCTTAAAATCACATTCTGAACACATTGAGCAGCTCGGATCATTGAAATTCGATCGGGAAATGGGAGAAAATGGGAGGTCCGCAACTTAATACAGTAAGGGCGCCCTTTTCTAAAGGAGACTCTCTCTCTCTCTCTCTCTCTCTCTATATATATATATTATTTTTGGGGTATATATTTTATTTTTATTTATTTGTATATTAACATATCCCCAATGTATCGTATCCTACCTTTTGGAAAAATCACGCATCCGTGTATCCGTATCATATCGTATCCGTATCCGTGCTTCTTAGGAAAAAAGGGTCAAACTGTCAAGGTAAGAATAATGTCAAAGACATAAGACAATCCAGAAAGCTTGTAATCTGACATACGCGAGTTCGTGGAACCTCAAGTAATTCCATTAAGGGGAGCAAACCATACTGTGAGACAAAAACAATTTTCTGCTCAGGACGTTGATGAAAGAAACCTATCAATTTCTGACAGGCAGATACAATCACGTCTTCTGATTCATCTGGTCTCAATAATGCAACCAATTTGCTGAACTCAACAGCCTATCACACAGATGAACCACAGTCAAAAGTAAGAAGAAAATTTCTCCTAAATAGCTAGTGGAATAGTCATTAAATTTGCTTGAAGCTTACAACAGCATTACCCTGATGGAAAAAGATGTTAAAAGATATGGTGTAATACGTTTACAAACCAAGAGATACCATTAGAACATGGGCAGTGGCACTGCAGATAATAAATATATTAATAGCTGAAAAAGAGGATAGAATCAGAACAAAAGCACTTATGATCCCAGGTTATCTGTTTAAAATGATGCTTCTGCAATTTCAAGAATTTGCAATCTAAATGATAAGTAAACAGGGTACATCAATCAAGCTTTGCCAGTAGTTTATTGAGGCAAAGAGGCAGGATATGACTACGAGGAACCCATGGGGTGGGTTCTTGGGAAAGCATTAACGGGGACATGGATGACTTCCTGTCTTTCACTATCTACAGGACGACTAATGGGCGAAGACTCTTCCATTTGAGATTAGTTTTTTCTTTCCAAACACTCCCAAGAAGGCTATTTGGCGGTCAAAGACCCAAGACCCCACAAGGTGGGTTTCATTGGTAGGACAACAGTCAGGGGAACTTTTTGGAGAGTAAACACTCAATGGCAAGGTTTTAAATATCAGCCGTTACGTACCGGGTTTTGAGCCTTCCATTGCAACCTGACAGACCAGTGAGAAAGAAAATCGCATGCCTATCGGCCCGTTCCCGTTACATATCGGCGCATTTCTGATGCATGGACCTGTTAACTGCTGTTACTCTCGACCATTACGGGTGCCAAAAATGATTTTTACTAGTACACGGCCACTGCAGCTGATTCCCGTTTCCTATCATTAGATATTCCCAATACCGTTACACAGCAACTGTTACCGTTACTTGTCTCGATCCCGTTATTTAAAACCTCACTTCATGGATTGGTTTTGCAAGTGCAAGAGGGAGCAAGGAGCCTAAATCATCAACTTTTGCATTGCGTAGTTATTAGGGAGGTGTGGAGTATGATGTCTTCATCTTCTTCCTTTTGGTGCAATAACAAGCACTAATTGGGGGCAACCATGTCAATTTGCTCAATTAGTGCATCTAATCTTTAGGCTCATTGCTCTTTGAACAATATCGATATATTTTAGATTCATCCTCCACTAGAATCAAGTTTGTTCCCTTTGTGATTATGAGAAGGTTCGCTAGGCTATTCCCATTGGTTCAATCAGTCTAGATCATGTCATGTGTAACAGCTTTCTGGAAATATACTAAGAGGAAATTTGGAGGCATGTGATTTTAATCAATTTTTCTTTATTTTGATAGGTATTTTAACCAAATTAGAAACTTTCAGAATTTTCTTAACTCAAGGGAGACCACCTAGCCTATAACAGGGCAAACATGAGATACATTTTCTACTTTGAAGGTGCTTAAAAATCACCTGAGTCCCACCAAACCTCCGTCAGTGCAAACATCAACAAGAAGCAATTGGTACAACTTTTGGCAGAGATATTCACTGTGTTTGGTTCACAATTATGAATTGAAATTTTTGAGTTAAAATCTAAAAATATGTGATTGGAATAGTTGTTTTAAAGATGAATGGGTCCCTATAGCAGAGAGTCTGCAGAAAAGGAAAAAAAGAAATTTACTGTACGAGTCAGGAAGTGGGCAAAAGTTCCCGTTCATCTCTCTCTTCAATTACTGAAACCCTTCTCATCTCTCTGTCAAAACTCATCCCAACCTCCACGGTAGCTACCTATTTTTTCAAAAGGATACAGAGCATCTCTGGGAAAGTCTGGCCCAACCCCTCTCTCTCTCTCTCTCTTCAATTACTTCATCCCAATTGATCTCTCTCCGAAAACTTTCATCCCAACCTGGGGAAATGAGGGAGATGGAGGAGCGTGGGAAGTCGTGTGGGACTGTACACCAATAGTTGTAGACAGATTTAAAAGTCGAAAGAGATAGCTCTCTGGTCAAGTGTCAGGACAAAGTGGTCCCCACAAGAACTTTGCATTCAAAACTTTATCTATGAAATAAAACTCAAAATGCCCATCCGAACTCAGTGATTAACTCTTATGGCAGTAATGAACAAGAAGATATCCACAATCATAACAGATGGTGAGTATATTTTCAATACATTCTAATTGATATTCTACATTATGATCACCTGAATAAAATTCATGCAGGAAATGAGGACACCGAGTTACCAAAAAATAAGAAACTTAACTAATTTAGATTCTGTACAAGACCACCCATAAAATTTGGATGAGATATTGTGTCAAAGTTCAAAGCGAACTGATTGAAGATTTCATTCTTCTCCCATACTCAAAATGGAAAGGGAAAAAATAACATTTGTCGACCATACCCAAAAATGACAAACCAGAAATACACAAGACAGGAAATGCTCAAGCCCAATTTATTATTACGAGAAGAACACTGGTTACCTGTATAGGAAAAAGGTTCTCTGCAGGCAATTTATCATCAAAACCCTGACAAATGAAACATTCAACGAGCCAATGAGTCAGGAATAAATAGCAAACCCACACCAATATTCAACAAATACATTATACATACCAAACCGTCCATGTCAATTACATCCTCCTTCCGAAAAAATTTCATTAGGCGTATAAGGTCTCCGCCACTGGTCTTCCCCGTATCACTCTCCAATTGCTTTTGAGCAATTGCAGCCCTTAACTTGGTTGCCAGGTCATTTTTACCAGCATCTGTCGCGTATGACACTTCCTGATACACATGTGACGAGGATGCGGATGTTGAAGCTTCAGCCGCCCTGTCCTCCACACTCCTTTCCAACGGATGGAACAAATCATCCAAAGAAGCATCTCCAGGGGTGTCACTAAATCTACTAAGCTCATTTCCCCCAGAAGTGACTAATGTCTTCGCAGCCTTCAAAAGCAACCATTCCACATTTCATGAGCTTTACTATAGAGCAAATTCAACAACCTAATTATCCAAGTATACCTCCAAGATTAGGCATAAGCTAATATAGAAACTGAAACATGTCTCGAACATATCCATTAAGTGTTTAAAGTTCGCAACAAATGTCCCAGAGTAGTAGAATAACCTTAACTTCAATAACTCAAACAAATTACACCCTCCTAGTTCTAAAAACCACCCGTACATCCTAAGGAGTGCATCTGTTTCCTGCTTGTATGAATACGATCCTCAAAAAGGAAATCAAGAATCGGCTCACAATATACGATTTAAATGAATATTTGGAGTCTGGAGAATGAACAAATTCATACCATCTTTACTTTTTTTTGTTTGTGGTCATCTCGTTCATTTGCATTTCACTATTAATTCCGACATTTGTTTTTACAAAAGACTAAGACAGATTTTCCATTAAACCCATTCCATGAACAACCGTCAATAATTTTTCCCTCAGAGTGACAGATATATTGGACTTCTTGCAGTGAATTACCACAAATCTCCCTTAGTATTGAACTAGCGCATGCTCGTGCCCTCGAAGGATTCGGTATTCGATATGGCTTCGAGTGTCCTAAGTAAAGTTTGAGTAAACAGTCCATATCTAAAGGCCCAACACAACTTGATATTAAGTTTGCAACAATTAATGCCTTGTTTGGATGCAATTTTGAAAAAAAAAATTCCAACTCAAAAAACACTCATTACCCCTACTTTCAATCATTACTCTCATTTCTCTCTCCTCTCTCTAATCATATTCTCATTTCTCTCTCTATCTCTCTCCACTCATTACCCCTATCTCTAATTATTACCCTAATTTCTCTCTCCACTCATTACCCAAAAACCAAACTAAAAATTTTTCAAAACACCATCCAAACAAGGCATAAATCGTTCTCAACTTAATTACGCACCAATTAGAAGGTAATTGTGAATCCTACCCATCGATTGTCCACAATAAACACAACTTTCAGCAATTAAACATCACGTTCAGGCATAGGATTTTCCGTTGCCGATCCATACATAAATGAATTGCCCTCCCTAGTATTGAAGAACCTCACAAACAAACTTGAATCATCCAAAAAGCTGGGTTTTTTTTTCCATAAGCATCACCCTTATTACATGTAAGCAGTAATAGAATTCTATATTGGAGGAATTACATGACATCATACAACCTAAACCAAAACACTGATTGCTGTAGTATTCTTAATATTTCTCACTACCGAACAAATTAATGATCGTAGCTACCGAACAATTATCTATAGGGGTAACTATGAGAACCTCATATTATCTGTGGAATTTCTATTTTGGTATTTATTTTTCAGAGAGAGAGAGAGATTGGATTCTTCCCAAAAATGGCCAGCCCTATGATCTCAGCCCTTGGATTCAAGGGACCACTTTAGACCGTTAGATTTATACATGTATATAAGATTCAAAAACTGAGCTTGGTTATTATATAGATAGTATGTGCAAGGGTTCAACCTCTTCATTGTAATGCCTGTTTTCCTACTACATTCTCCTTAGGTAGCTATGCCAAATAATATAACTGCACAACCGAATAGGGATTTGTGAATCCAATTGTATCGAAGGAAACTCAGATTAGAATAGTAAACCTCCAAATTAGAAACAGAATGTTTTTAGTAATAAAGGTAAATTAAGTAAGTGATGCTTCTGAAAACCACGCCCTACAAACAAGTAATTATCCCTAGCCTTCAGCCTCTATAACATTATGTACTAGTAATCTTGGTCCCGAAATCATATAGAATGGGGAAAATTCCACCTCACCAAGCCAAATGTGTGTCTATAGCAATCCTTGTGAAGATGCATGCCAACACAAGTAAACCAAGAAAGCCGACTTGTTGGACCCATTTCCTGGAAGCTTAAACTCTAGGGTAATTGGCAACCTAACACTGTATCAGGCTTCGATTTCAAGAAATTTGGGTTCGATTCCCAACCCTGGAAAAAATCCCACCTAATTTACAAAACAACAAATCGGATGATTTTAGCCATCATCAGAAGGAAAGAATAGTGTGACAGAACTGTTCTTTTGCGGTTGAGTTCTACCAAAGTAATATGAAGTATATAAGCGTGAGGGCACCCTCATTGCAACAACTAGCTTTTGGGGTTGATTTCTACCCAAAACCGTGTAACGGGGTGATGGCATGAACGTCTTGCAATCAAAGATGAAGTAAATAATCAATTGAACAACACCAAAACCCTTTGCCCAGCAAGTACAGTAAAGAAGAAAACAGAAACAAGTATGGGTTTACCTTCCGAGGGCTATAATCCAGATTTTTTGTTCCAAAACCAAATGATCTATGCTCCATATGTATAGAACTTCCGTTTCCTTCGAGGTTTTTTGCTGTGATGTTTTTACTTCTTGAATCAGGAGATTCCATCCTGCCATTGACCAAAACCTCCCCATCCTCACACTTGTGCAGAGGTTCGTGGAGCTCCTCTGAATGAGAGGGAGCCATATCACTACCAGTCAATAATCCAACAGCGGTAGCATGTAGTGGTGACCTTTCATGGATAGCTAAGGTGAGAACTTGATCCGACAAAACATCATCAACAGCATCATCTGCTCTTTCCTCGACAGGACCACTGTTTGAGCCGTTATCTTCACCAGATTTGCCTACATCAGTACCATCTCTTGGAGAAAACCCTTGTCCTGAGACCTGAAATGCAAAAAAGACATTCACTATCTGGAACAAAACAATTTAGCAGTGCCAGCTGCTTTCCATCATGTTCTAATTATGCCATTGCCAATTTTAGCACAGGGCTAGAACTTGCAACATCATAATGGTCCAAATATAAGACTGGCAAGGTTTCAAACTCCAAAGCAAGTTACTTTTATTTTCTCTGCTGAAGGGCTTTCACCACGGCTCTGATCATCTCCATTTGAAATCTCAGCTTCCAATGAACCATCTTCTTGAACATTTCTGTAAAAAGGCATACCATACCTACTTTCATTATTCCGAATGATGTTAACGAGGGGGGCATGCAATTTACAAATCTGATCTAGACTGCATTAATAGGTAACACCCTCATATTTTTCTTAAAACAAAACTTGTTCAAAATAGCGGAAGGATTCCTGATATCATGTATAAATTTTCAACTAAATATATAGAAGATGGGGTATTCTACACCAGGTTCGCAGAATGGCATTTCCTTCACAGCTATTTGAGTGCCAAAAGCAAGTAAGAGGTTTTTTTTTTGATCAGCAAAACAGCAAGTTAGAGTTAATATGACCTGTCCTTCAATTTGGAAAAGAGTTACAATATACGAACAGAAATTCAATGCATAATTTTTTCACAAATTGAGGAGGCTAAAAATAGGAAGATTTCCTTTAAAGACAGAACATCTATCAAGACGGCTATTTATTTCAAAAAGGCCATCACTGCAATTATTTCATCTAGTACTTGTGTATTTTATTTGCTTGCATATAAGAGGATACAAGGGTATACATGTCTACAACGCCATACACATCTTTGATAAACAAACATGGACATATGCCTGTAAACTCAAAGAAAAGTTGTCATACAAGATATATCAGCATATAGTTGACATGTCCGCAGGGTGAAGTTACAATCAGCTCGTGAAAGAACTCTTTGAATTAGATATGGACGTGACAGTAAGCAATTTAATGTTCACATAGCTATTAACTATCATTGATAATAAGTAGAACTCAAAACTAAAGTACCTACCGAACTGTTCCACTGTGACGGAGAGATGACTGCAAAACACGCCTTGAGTTCTGTATCCAAGGGTGTGAAAGCAATGTTTTTGCATCAGGCCTCTGCCTAGCATCCTGAAACATGTACAGAAAGTCATATGATGCAGTTAACAATATACTTGGAAGTTCGATGCGAAAATTACCAAAACTGAGACTAACAAGCAGAACACAACACTGGACGTGTAGATAAAACTATACAGATATGCCAACTCAGCCATCTTCAGAGGATCAAATTAGTCAAACAAGATATAACCTGACTGGCCAGAGAAACGGCAATATACATATAATCACACATGGAAGGGCTTCCCCGCTAGTCAAGTTCAGTTGGATCAACTAGAAAGTTTAGGTTTAATTCGCGGACTAGGCTTAGTAGGAATCGAGATCCCGCTGGTATTAAGTATATTTACTAGAACCACACACACTTAGCACTATTGACGTCTACTGTTTTTATATTGTCATTTATACTCTCCTAATATAGATTCCCACCCTTAGTTTGAAAAAGAAGAGCAACAATATCACAGTACGTCTGAGGAATTTTCGTACAATGGGATGAACAACCATTCAGTTTAAATGAGTCGAGAAATGACATGTAGATAATAAGTATGAGTTTGATAATTCCTCTACCTCACCTTCTTAAAGCATTGACGCAGAAAATCAGTAATGTCAGGAGATAGACCGTCTGGTATTGGAGGATGCTCATCCTGAGAAATCAAAAAGCAAAATCAAGCTGCTGTTGCTGCTATTTCAAAGATTCCCAATCTAATACGAAATATCAAAGTAGTCCAGTTGACTCCCGAAAGATAATGAGCAATATTCTTGACCATACCATCCAGTATGAACAGATGGAAAAAATGGACTCCATTTGCTAAAGACAATTAAAGATCAAGTAACAAGGCATTTAGGGATCACAACTGTTTCATCAAGAGAGCAGGACAAACAACTGTATAAAACAAAGAAAAGAAACCTGGACAATTCGGAAGAGAGCAGGCATGGGCTGGAGATCATAGTATGGAGGCACGCATGTAAGAAGTTCAATCACTGTGCAGCCAACACTCCATATGTCAGATGCAGCACAAACCCCTGACATCTCAATGACCTGAAGCATTTTGAATTTCAATCAGATGCAAATATTCATGATTCCATCACATATGAGCTACTTAATTACTATTCAATGACATCATCCATTGGAGCTCAACTGAACACCATGATATCCAAAAAATTGTCCTCACAACCTTTAATGTGGTGACTTGAGCCCACTATTACAATCAGTAAAATCAAAGTTATGCATCCACAACTTGTTACTCCTGCATTTTTTTTTCTTGATAAATAGTACATTTTGGTAAAACTAGTATGCAAAATTTCCCTTGAAAAATAGTGTCTCAAAGACAATAGAAACTAAATTATGCCCCAGATATTGGAGAAATACAAACAGCATATTTAAAAATAAGAGAGTAAGAAAACAACACTCCATTTTAAGTTACTCCCCAAAAAAAATTGGTCAATTATCAACAACTTGAATAAAAAGAAGAGTTTTTCTTGTTTATATCCCTCCAACTATCCACCGTTTTCCTACTTAGTCCTCAAACTAACAAAAACGTTTACTTAGTCCTCCAACTATTTAATTGTAGTCTATGTTGTCCAAAAGTTAACTTCTGTTAACTTTTCTCACGGAAAATTCCATGTGGGAAGCACATGCCCAATTTTCCCACAACTCAAAGGGCAAAAATGCTATTCGACACAAATCCACTTACAAACCACTCTCTCTCTGTCATACTCTGTTACGACTCCTTCATCACTCCAGACCATTCTTATGCGCAAACCCAGAATCTTGATCAATGAAGTCTTAAGGGGAGGAGTTGGCTGCAATGGACGATCAATTGAGGCAAGGAGAAGAGCATACCCCAAACTGTAAGTTCACAATTCCAGTTGTTGGACAAGTTGAGGAACCTGATCGTGTCAGATTCAACGGTTCGGCGGGGCGAAAGCCAGTGAGATTGTCGGCGGTGAGGGTGAAGTTCACAAGCTTTTCCAGGCAACCGATGTCGGGCTGGATGACTCTGTGTAGAGGGTGACGGAGACATTGAGGGAGATGGCTTATGAGTTGGTGTCGCGTGTGACGCCAGAGAAGGAGCAGTAGCTAGTGGGAGGGAAGAGAAGATTGGGGCAAGTCGACCCAGTTGGTGAGTCCGGACCCGTTTGGTCCGATCATTGAGGACTTGAGCTTCAAGAGGGTTTCAAGGTCCGAGTAGGCGTGGGAGTAGAGTGGGAGGAGGAGGATAATGGAGAGGAATTGGAGGAGAAGATGTTGATACAAAGGAGATGCTATCATTTTTTATTTTTTTTTGTAGGGTAGGGTTTTTTGGTTTGTTTTGGAAATGGGACGTATGAAAGGGATCAGGGAGGGATCAAATAATTAGTGGGCATTGTGATGAATCAAAGAAGGGATGGAGAGACCTCATTGGTGGTGGTGGTGCTCTCTGTTTTTCTGTTAAAAGAGGGAGGATGGAGTGTATGTATGTGTGTGTATATATATATAACCCAAAATGGATAGGAGTGAGGGGAAAGACATTTCTGCACTTGGATTGCTGGTGGACTCAGTTTTTCCGTTAGAAAGTTAACAGACATTAGCAAGGAGGACAACATAGATTGCAATTGAATAGTTGGAAGACCAAGTAAAAAAATGGTGAATAGTTGGAGGGATATAAACGGAAAAAACTCTAAGAAGATTACTTTCAGCAAAAAGATACCAAAAATAGAAATTACTATGACTAAGTACACGTGTAAATTCTGCCCCACAGTAGAGTTCCTATCAGCCATACAGATCCTCCTACAGAAGTAAAACTTCTTCAAGCTATCAGAAAATACTGTTTCTGTCATGGCAAAGGCAAAAGATACCATACAAACCAAAAAACATCTAGCTTCCACGACATATAAGTTCTCACATCATCATGAAGAACAAAATCAGGCTGAAAAACTCTAAGGCCTCATTTGATTCGGGGACTAAAACAGACAGGATTAAGAGTCCTGGGATTAGTAATCCTGGAATATTTGTCCTGGTACTAATTTAGTCCTGAATCCTATACAATCCCATGTTTGATTCGCGCAGGATTAATATCAGGATATCCCATGCTGGGGCCAATCCTATGTTTGGTTCTATCACTAAATTTTGGGATTAATTTCAGGACTATTTCTCTCAACAACAAAAAAAAACTGGGCATTCATATTTCATAACCTTTCTCAAGCAATACACGCTCTCAACAAAAACAAGTTTCCATGTTCTTTTTCCCCCACTTTCTTTGCAAGCAAACAAGATGTTAGTCGGATACTATGACTGGAAGATGATTGAATCAGGCCATGAATTCAATAAAATAATCTGGGCATTGCAACCAACAATAATCTGGGCATTGCAACCAAATAATTCCACAACTTGGGCACATATTTTCCTACATAGTTAAAAGTGCCATAACAAAATGCCAATTCCAGGACTATCTGTCTCGCCCGTAACATGCTAAAGCCATCACAAAAAATGCATGACATAAAGCACCACCCAACTTGTCGGCAAAATTATTCATTCCAGAAAAAGCATAAGAAGCAGTACACAATTCCCCCTGGAACTCATCCTTTCCATAATCATGTCATCTAACCAAGCAACTGCTCCATTCCTAGACTTGACATCCCATGCACCATCAATAACAAGGTCTCTTCCTTCTCCATGATCACATTATCTCCATGTATGAAGGGGAAAACAAATCGGTAGAGGAACAGAGATAGTTAATTCTCCATAATGTTAGAAATTTCAGAAGTAAAAACGTGAGCTATTTTGCCAGACATTAGGTTCGAATACCTTCCCTATGGAAAAGCCCCATCTAGCAGCCCAAAAAGACATCCCTAAACCCAATCTATTTCAAATCGGAACTCAAACAACTGCGATTAATATTTGAAAAACATATAGTAATGCAGATTAGTACTGAAGTATTAATCTATTTTTGGTTAATAAGTCTGCATTTGCTTTGCGGAAGAATCAAAATACAAATATTGGCCATCAATTTGAAGTGATCTGTTGAAAATACTTCTTTTAGCTGACCAAAATAGAAAAATAAAAAAAATTCCCAAATCTTTGACGGGCTCATGCTAGAGAATAACAAAAAAAAGATAAAAGCACAGTTTTGTCATGTGATACATATGATTCCTCTCAAAAGTTCACTGAACAAAACACATACAGACATTTAAAATTGCAACACCTACTACCAACCTAGCACAAATAGCATAATCGAAATCTAGGGTTACAAAGCGAAATCTGGTCAAAATTGATTTGGTCGAAAGAAATCTGGTAGAAAATCGAGATTTCAAAAACCTATTTTGAAATCTATTTGGTCGAAAACCCAGTCAAAGAAGAACAAGAACAGACAAAGGAATACCTGCTTCGGTCTTCTCCAATCGCAGCCAAGAACTCGGGTGTAGGGAGAAGAGAGAGGTGTAACGATGAAGATGATCGAGGAAGATCAGTACGCTTCTATAGGGTTTTGTTTTAAAACGATGGCATTTTTGCAATTACTTCCAACTTCCTTCCGCTTCTCTTCTATCCGGGATAGAATAGACCCAACCACCCCCACCCCCAGCGCCCACCCCCCCCCCGGGATAAAATAGTGACCCCTGTATAAGGATAGAATTTGTCCCGGTATTAACAATCCCAGCCAACAAAATGGGAACCAAACATGGGAAAATGTGGGATTAGGCACCCTTAGTCCAATCCCAGCCTCCTAATCCCTGAATCAAACAAGGCCTAAGAGGTGAACTTGTTATAGATAATGAGTGCCAGGTTTTGATTGACAATTATTAGCAGGGTTCAAGTTTGGTCTAACAAGCTGCTTTCTTTGGGGGGAGAGCCCAATTGGTAAACTCTGTTCTTTTTAGCATTCAAATCTATTGGAGTAGTACCTTTGTGCTCCCTCAAAAAGTTCTGAATGATATAGAGAAGGTTCTTACTTCTTAGGGCCTTCTTCTGGCCTGGCCCGGAATTGAAGTCTAGTGGAGCCAAGGTTAAGTGGTGTGATGTTTGTTCTCCTACGATGAAGGGCAGACTTGGATTTAAAGTTCTTAAAGACTGGAAACGGGCAGCCATGTCAAAACATCTTTGGGCTGTTTCTCAAAAGGCCGATACGCTATGGGTTAAATGGGTTCATACCATAGATTTAAATATTGGCCGGTACGAACCATATCGGCCGGTTTGTACCGGAATTTGAGGGGACCGATTCGGATATAGGCCGATATAACGGGGAGACTGCAAATCACAGACAAACAGGCCAATTTCTGGTACGTATCGGTCTGTAACGGATTTAGTGGGCCGGTTCGGCCGGTTCGTCTCGGGCAGGAAGGGAAAAAAAAACATTTCAGAATTTTAGCAAAACGTGGGCTTAACCGTATGCGTGCGCGAGGCCAAATCCTGGATTTGCACCCCCCCTGCGCGGTTAACTCGTGACGCGCACCCGATTAACTGGTTTCCGAATCAGTTTTTCAAATTGCCGACCATTTTCCTGTGCGTGCGAGACCTCTCCTTGAGTCCTCATTTACAAACTCACTAAAGTGCAAATTCATTTAAAGTAGATAGAAATTTTGTAACTTGTCAATGTGGGACTAGAGGAAAAACACCATGTTTTACAAATACACACTAAAGTTCCAACATAAACTAGTTGTGGCTAGCGATTATCGGATATTTCACATGAAGAGAATGGGCTATTACATGTCTTAAATTAATTAAAATGTGATAATTTAAGCCAATGTTGGGGGCAAAAGCCGCAAAAGTATATTTTTCAAGTTTTATACATGTTACTAATGATTTTTAAAAATTCACGACCGCGACACCCGATTCCCGCGACGTATCACCAATATGTCCCGATACCGATATACCGCGACCGATACCGCGACGGCGACCGATACCGTGATTTAAAACTATGGTTCATACATACGTGATCAAACGACAGAATTTATGGTTCATGCCTACTCCAGTCAATTCTTCTTGGACCATGAAGAAGATTTTTAAACTTAGGCCTCTTGTACAGCCTTGGATCAAGTACAGGATTGGAAATGGGGCTTCCACCTTTTTGTGGTTAGACAATTGGGACCCTCTTGGGCCTTTTTTCTCAAGGTTTGGTGCGCGGCTCTTATATAATCAGGGTAGAGCATTGCAAGCTAAAGTCCCGTTCATTATTGTGAATGCAGGTTGGAGTTGGCCTAGGGGCAGATCTGGTGTGACTAGAGATATCCTTGATCATACCCCTACTACTCTCCTTCCTCAGGTGAATGAATAAGATTCTGTGTCTTGGACTTCGACTAGGACTGGTCTGTTTTCTGTTAAATCAGCATGGGATGCTTTAAGGCAGCATAGACCTATTGTTTCATGGCACAAAGTGGTGTGGTTTAAGGCCCATGTTCCAAGGTGGGCGATCATCCAGTGGTTGATTATCCTGGGAAGGCTTGCTACAAAAGATAGAATTTGGAGTTGGGGGATTGAGGTGAATGAGGAGTGTGTTCTTTGCCACGCGGGTAATGAATCGCATAGTCATTTATTTTTTCAATGTAGCTTTGCTAGCTCAGTCTGGAGATATTTTCTGGAGAAAACTGGGATTAGCAGACTTCCCCTTCTGTTTGATCAAGAGGTGAGCTGGTTTGCCCTTCATAAGTCTGGTGGTGGGTTGAATCATTTTGTTCCTAAGTTAGCTGTCGCTGCTGTCCTCTACCACCTCTGGTTAGAACGAAATGAGAGGATTTTTAGGCAAGCTTTGAGTGCTATGGAGGATGTTATTGCTCGAATCACAAGGGATATCAGACTTTATCTCAGCTCTTGGCGTAATGTGAAGAGGTCTGATGAAAATAGGCTCTGTTGCAGGGAATGGCAGATTCATGAGAGGATCTTTGTGAGATTTCTGGGTTTTTTTTTTTTTTTTTTTGCTGGTTTGGTAGTTTAGGCAGCCCTTTATTTGTTTAGGTGCTTTGGGATGCCTTTGTTAAATTTGTTTTTGTTCCTGGGGTTTTGGCCCTTTGTTCCTTGATTTGGTTCGGTGAAATAAAATCTAGTTACCAAAAAAAAAATTTGTTATAGATATTGATAACAACTTAACCGATGGTGTACCTCAGGGGCCATCCAATATGGTGTTCCAACAACTGAATGTGTATTTAAATCTGCCTCAGTTAGTTTTGTTGCAACCCCAAAATCTGCAAGTTTCACAAGACCCTGAAACCATAAATGAGATCAATCAACCACTCAACAGCATCCAGTCAAAAGGTAAACAAAGAGCGTACACCTTCCTAACTGATCCAATGCAGCAAAATGAGAGAGCAAACGAGATGAAGTAGGTTAAATGACAATGATTGGCATTTGGCACTGCCTAAATAATATAATACACTAACTAGTTCATGAAAATTCTTGGAACACCAATAGACAGAAAGGAACTATTTCATGAAATCTAATGTATGCAGTGTTACACTCACAACCTACCAAGTTCCAAAAGTCTAAAAAGGAAAATCAAGAATGAAATAGGAAAAAGAAGACAAAGGACAATTTACATAAAAGAGAAGGATAATCGAAAAAATAGGAGAGACATCCTTCAAAGATTACCCTCCCTCACCTCTTTCATTCTTATAAAGCCAATAAGACGGATTTCTTACATTTATGAACTCTCTAATTAACTCCATGTTTTAGCTTTCCATGGAAAGAATCCCAATGATAGGCTCTTTACAAATGCCCTACGAGAGAGGTGCACATACAGCAGGTCACTCGAATAAGTGCTGCAGCCGAGGCACCCGAGGCATGCAAGGCGCACCGAGCCGTAAGGCACAGCAAGTGTGCCCCTGTTTCAGTTGTGCCTGATTTGTTCGCAAAGTAATATCTCCTTTTCAATCTAAAGAAGCCATTATTTTTCATATGTTTGCACATCCTACCAAAGCCCCTGTTACATCAACCAGAAATATGTGAACCTAAATTCCGTAAAGTAGAAAGCAAGACCCAGGTTTTGACAGACTCGTGTAGTTTTGCCTCTCTACTTGTAGGTTAGTGTCCTGCAATAGATAGAGCCCTATAAAATTAGCCAAAATGAGTGTAATATACCTGCCAGCGTCAAATCAAGACCACTAGTTAAGGAAAAGGAAACAGATAGTACCGAGGAAAGTAGTAAATGATAATTAGATATTATCAATACTTGAGAAGTGAAAAAGACCCCAAAAATACAAAGCCTATATAGAACGTTGAAATTGTGCATCATTCAAAAGCAAAGTTTCAGACTCGTCAATTGCCACATCTGTCAAGACCAAGTGCTCAATCACATCCCTAGATCCAAGTTCTACAGTAGTCACGATATCAAAACCAACAGCCCAGTATTATTGCACAACAGGTCATCATGTTAACACCAAATAGATAGACAGGCATCCTTTTCTTTGATCATTTTTTCCCCTCCACGGCGCAACCTCGAAGTGTGATGGAGACCACAAGAAAAGGTCACATAGCAACAGGATACCAGCAAGGAAGATGCGCAATATGAAGCCAGTAGAGATGGACGACAGTTTTCCTTAATGGTTTGAATGGTATAATTCACACATATACACCTTTATACACATGAACCTCCATACTAGACTTACACTCAGCAGCAATAAACCAAAGTCTAATCAATAAACCCAATGTCCTGATTGCCCATAATATCTCCCTCACCCAATCATTTGGCAACTGAAAGAAATTGATCACACTATGCACAAATTAAACCAGACATCTCATAAACAATTGGCCCACTAAACCTGCCAGAAAGTAGTTAAGATCGGGATATAAAAGTAGGATGAGTAAAACTGATGGCCGAACCTTTCATACAACTTTTTGCAAACACACCCAAAAAAAAATGGAGCTGATACAAAAACAATAACTTTTGACAGAGGAGAATGTCAGATGGAATCACAAAATAGTATAGCAGACAGAAAGGGAGGAGGAGGAGGAGGAAGTAATGTGAAATGTCCTTTACCTGACTAAGCCTAAAATAGCAACCAAAGGATGGTGCCAACTAAGATACCAGACAAGTCACTTAATGGAAATGACAATGACGTGGAATTGAATCCCACCTTCGTTCGTCTTGGGAGGAACAGGTAGGTTGGTGGTACAGTTTGGGCCAGAGCATGTGTAACCCATAAACATTTGACCAAGCTTTGCAAAACCTAATAAACCTAATATTTAAAGGAATTGGACTGCACCTCTTTGGTTGTCAATATGTTTGCACCCTTGATATCCCGATGAATAACACCCTGTTCATGTAGATAAACCAAGCCTTCCAATACCTGGTAATGAGCAAGACACCCCATTTCAAAAAAAAAACTAAACAAAAACAAGCATGAAGCCATCATAATCAAACCCAGACCAAAGGAAATAAATTCGGAGATAACAGTCATACCTGGGCAATATAAACAGCTACCAACGATTCAGGAAATGGTCCAAATTTATTTGGCTTAATAATGTTTGCCAGTGACCCATTCTCCACATACCTATTCAAACAAAATTCAACACATGATTGCAATGTTTTTTACACAGTTAGCCCTAAAAGGTCAGCAATCAATCAGTTAAAATAGATGAAAATTCGACTATACTTACTCCAGAATTATGTGGAGATGAGTCTTTGTCTTTAAGGATCCAAGATATTTGACAATATTCTTGTGGTTCAAATTCTGACACAACAGAAACTCCCCATGAACCATATTGTAATGCAATTCAAATACAATTTTGGTCTAGCTTAAGTGAGGTAGATAATCATGTGCACAAATGGCCATCACAACATATACATACACTTGAGTACAAGAAGGTTGCGAGACCAATATTTAATTTTCCAAAAATCCAATACATAAGGTCTCTGATACCTTTAGTTTTGGAAAAAGAATCAACCACTCACACTCTTTTGTAAATGCTGAGAAGGGGAAGGGCCACAATCAACATGTTATTTAAAGAAATTTTAGCATATCTAAAAGAAGCAACATTGAAAGTTTAATAATTAACTACAAGCATGGAGCACGTGCATCGCAAGTGACACATGCATAGTTTCCACTACAAACCAACTTATTAGCAAAAAACCCAGGACGAGCTATACTTTATGTTCATTCAAAAAGGAAAAAATTACCTTGAGCAAATCAATCTCTTGCTGAGACAATAAAAGCATCCAACCAACAACATATTATGCAAAAGGAAAGCAACTTCTTGTTAGACAAAAGAAATAGAATAAACCAATAAATCATGCATTATAGATAAAAGCATATCAGGAACAATGTTAGCATGAACCTATAAAGCATGGGTGCTTCTAGAAGGGAATTGTATCGGTATTGTTCCGTATCGAATACGGACAACCCTTAGGTACTCGCATCATACGTATCAAATGAAGCTTTTGCTCAAATTCAGTTAAGTACAAGTAAAGGCTGGAGTTCTCTAAGAGCCTAAGTTTGTTATCAAACAACGCTAAGTTCCAAAAGGATCACAAAACGACATTAAGACTTTCAAATTTCTATTAGGTAAGAAGACACAAGCATGACTCTAATGGGGAAATCGACCGAAGGTCTGAAGCCATCAGGTTGAGCACTAGGGGTCATAAGCTGACATTCAAACATGTCACTTAGCCATACAAAAAGAGCTTGAGGGATCATAATGACCTCAGATTTACACTTTAAAAACCTACCGGCTTAACAAAATTGGCAAATAAGATGAATGAGGATACACTGGCACCCACTTATATAGAGAGGGATCATACCATTATAACATTGAGATCCTCCTGAGCAATGTTTTCCAAAGACACCTGTTTAATCGCAACAAAGTCTCCATTCTCCAAATCCAAACCCTTGTAAACTCGACCATAAGCTCCTTTACCAATCTCGTCTCCAAGCATCTACAACAATCACAGACGCCAATAATTCGAAAACAACATGATTAAATGCTAACTAGTGAGTGTAAGGTAAGTGTAAGTTCATCTCAAGAGATTTTAAAAAATATCCGGTAGGTGGCACCAGATTGCGCAATCACTGGAGAGACAAGCAAGAATAACTTCATTTTTCTGCTTTAAAGTGGTTCGGATTTCAAGTAATGCGCAAAGATATCCTTAAAAAATATTACTTTACATTATTCTTACAGGATCGAATTCGACCCAAAAATCCACATGTCCAATTATTGATACTTCTCCCCTAGTACTAGGGCTGCAGATAAATTGAGCCATTCATGACCTGTTTGGGGCTCGACTCCATAAAGGTTCGTTTGAGTTCGATTCAGGTGCTAAACGAACTAAACGTGAGCCTCAATTTCATGCTCGTTTAAGAAATGAGCCGAACCTAAACCAGCCAGTATTCGGCTCGATTAGGATCACAAACCTAGTGTATTGTATAAATCTGATACGAATTTCACATATAACCTTGAATATGTATGAACATTTTACATGTAAATAAGGAAAATTTTATAACTTGTACATATATAAACTTTTGAAAGTACTATAAACTTGAAATTTCAATATGTTTTTATAAATTTTATATATGTATGAGCTTGTTTATGTACAAAATAAAAAAATTATTTGCAGTTCTAGACCTATATAAGATTACAAATATCTAATATGTTTGACTCGTTTAAGGTTCATGAACAAGTTCGAATTCGAGTCAAACCTAGGTAAGCTCGGCTCGTCAAATTTTCATTGAGCTCAAGCTCGAAACGAGTTAGTTTAAAAACTTAACGAATGAACCTGAGCATTCTAAAGCTCAGCTCGATTGCAGCCTTATCCACCACCAAGTGGATCTTGAAAAGGAATATAAGACTTGGAACAATATGACGAAAATTGGTCGATTTTTGCTCTTCTTCCACATTAGTTCCGGTTTGAAACTACGAAATGTATGACCTTTGAGAAAACAATTTTTCAGTGTTCCCCATAGAAGGAAGAAATATCCTGTTGTTATTGGTCAGCTGTCTCTTTTTCACTGTTTTACGAAAATGAACTGAAATCGAGGAATGCAGTATGCCGAGTTGGGCTGATAGTTTTGGTCACTAAGTGAGGGGATTCAAGTGTAAAGCTTTAAACAAACATCGAATACACATTTCCGAAAATATAGCACACAGAAGCACGCAATTCTCATAATTTCCACCTGATTTTTCCATTTTCTCCTCAATTCTCTCGTAAAGCAAGCAGAAGGTGCGAGAGAAAAACCCTAGGAAATTGAGAGATCAAAAACCCTAGAGATGGATAGAGAAGAAATCTTACGTATTTGTTGTCGAGAGTCTTGGATTTGTGGAAGGCGGACGTCGCCGGCTGCCGGGACATTGTGCCTCCTTCGATTTCCTTCTTCTTCCTCTTGTTCTTCTAAACTTTCTCCTCAGGTTTCTTAAGAGTATGGTTTTCACAAATGGCGAGTGCCATTTTCCATTGCCGTATGGGAGAGCGGGGGGCGAGGAATTCAGTTGATCGGAGGACGAACCTCCGACGTTGATAGAGAGAGAGAGAGAGAGGAAACTCGGGTATCAACGGAGACGCCGATTGGTGGATTTCTAAAAGTTGTGTTTCTTTTTTCGGGGGACAAGAAGTATGGTTAATCACACAAACCGCAAGTAGTTAATTTACAAAAACAACATCCATAAGAGCGTCCGCAATGCTAATAATTAAATCCAAAACCAATAATCAAAATGTGTCACATCAATATTTGATTACTTATTTAATTCATAATTAAATTTAACAATATTTATCTCCATATTGATTATTTTTGCATCTCTAATCAAAAAAATCCTACAATATACAATACACATTTGTCCAATCATAAACGAGTTTCAATTACTCACCCGACTTCGCCAAATTATTCGTATCGATGAAACGATTCCAATGTGGGGTGTTTTTGAGTTATTGAGTTTTGAGTTTAATTATTAAGTTTTTGTTATTGGTAAAAGTTGTTAAATTTAGTTATGGAATTGGTGGAATTTAATTATTTACTAAAATACTTGTAATTTTGTTTATTACAATATGAGGTGTTTTTATAGCATTGTTATTAAATTTGTTTATCCACACTCATTTGTTTATTAAAATGGGGATGCTATAAGCATCCGAATGGACCCTTATCATTTTGGATGGCCCTAAGCATCCGAATGGACCCTTATCATTTTGGATGGCCCAAATCTTGAGGAAGAATGAGAATGTGATATCATACTTTCATGATTCTAACGTTTGGAAATAACATGAATAGGAATATAATGTCACAGTCTTAGGATTCTCAACTTTGTTTAGGAGAGATAGAATAGGATTGTGATTCATGACGACGCATCGGACCAAGAATCACATTACCAGATTGGGTGGGAATCTGATTATTTCCTTACCTCATGGGAATCTTGAATTCCTGACTCAATTAATAAATATATATATATATATATATATATATATATTATATCAGAAATCTTCAGGTAAGGACCTTAAAATGAGGACCTTATATGCGGACCTCCCATTTCTCGCCTTTCCCAATCGGATTTCAATGATCTGAGCCACTTAATGTGTTCAGAACGTGATTTTAATGGTACCAGCATGAAATCGGTAAAAAAAATGACCGAAAAGAGCTTGATTTGAGCAGTTTTTATTTGAACCGTTAGATAAAAAATAAACAAAAACTGCTCGAATGAAGCCCTTTCTTGTCTTTTTTTTTGCTGATTTCACGCGAGTACTCTTAAAATCATGTTCTGAACACATTGAGCAGCTCGGATCATTGAAATTCGATAGGGAAAGGGAGGTCCGCATTTTATTAAAATAAGGTAGTCCTTATAAGAAGGGGACTCATATATATATTTATATATATTGACTTTGATAAATTTTCAAAATTATTGATTCATGCATAAGATTACTGAATTAATCCAAATACTTGATGAAATTACTTCGGGCATTGTATTCTTAAAAATTTCATTCCAAGTAATCAAATTCCTATTTCCACTCAATAAAAGAATTTTTTTTTTTTGATAAGTACGATTCCATTGAAAAGCCCCAACCAAACAAACAATGTCAAGGAGACTCTCCTGACTATACAACTATACCCTTTTCGAAGAAGAATTACAAACTATGAAGAAAAGGAAAAGAATTGATAACCTATACAAATCAAATCTAAAACCAACTCCTGTCCAGAGAACACAACTACAACTTCAACCAAGTACCAGCATCCATATGCACCACTCATCCTAATGCTACAAAATGTAGTGTTCAACCAGCCTCCAGGTAGCACATAGACCTTTATTTTCTGTGGAAGCCTTCACCCTTCTTAAAGAGCTAAGGAAGTCTCTTATAGAGCTCAGAATCTGCAGCACAACTTGGTCACTAGCCACAGTTTTTTGTTGAAAAACTCTCAAATTTCTTTCCCTCCAAACAAAGTAAACAGTAGCAGCTAAAGAACATTTCAAAATTTTACTCTTGAAACCATTGCCCTTAATAGATTGGACAAACCATTCCAACAAAGCAGCCAAGGTAATTGGTACTCTAGTAGAAGAAGTCTTACTCCATACTCTAGCCCACACAGATGCAGAGTAAGAGCATTCAAAAAATAAATGTTGATGTGTTTCCTTCTCACAACCACACAAAGGACATGTCTCATCCACATGCACTCACCATTGGTGCAATCTGTCTTTGGTACTTAACCTTTCTTGAGCAACCAGCCAAACAATGAAAGCCCATCTCGAAACATTCTTAGAAAACCACACCACTTGTGTCCAAGGTTGATAAGAATATTTTGTTCTCACAGCCTCCCAAGCAGACCTAGCAGAGTAAAGTCCATTAGAACTAGGAAGCCAAAACACCAAATCATCAGTAGAAAAATTAGGGTGGAAAGTTGCAGGAGAGTGGTGAATTATAGACTGAGTGATTCTATTTCTGGATCTGGGCCACCTCCAATGACCTTGATGAATGATAGAAGAGACTCTAGCATGCAGAGAAGTACTAAGGTTATAAATCACTTCATCACCAAATCTCTTGTATAACGGCCCCAAAGGATGCCAATTATCAATCCAAAGGAAAGTAGACAAACCATTGCCCACTTTGTATTGGATTAACGGTTGGCCAAGACTCCTAAGTCCAAATATCTTTCGTATAGTCCAAGAGGAGTCTCTAGGGGTATCCATATTCCACAAGCTCATATTTTTGATGATGTAGGTATGCACCCATTTGACCCAAAGAGAATCAGTTTTTTTTGCAAGAGGCCAGAGATGCCTAAGCATGGTAGCCTTATTCCATTCTTTAATCTTTCTTAAACCAAGACCACCCTCCATCTTAGGCCTGCAAGCATGCTCCCACTCCACCTTTGCCCCAGTATGTCTCATCTCAGCTCCAGACCAAAGGAGGGCCATCAAGGAAGATTCAATTTCCTTGATAACCTTACTAGGAATGATGAAAATAGAAGACCAATAAACTTGTATGAAAAATAAGACAGATTGAATCAACTGAACTCTACTAGCATAGGTAAGTTTCTGATTAGACCAGCCATGGATGTGCTTCAAAATTTTCTCTTTCAAAACAGCACAATCAGCAGATTTCAATCTTGCAGAAATTAATGGAACACCCAGATATCTAATAGGTGGTGTAGCTTCTGGAATTGGAAGAACAACATCCAACTCCTCCTTTAATTGTAAATCCACCCCAGCATAGAAGATAGAGCTTTTAGCCATATTAGGTCTCAGCCCAGAATATAAAGTGAAAGTCATTAAGAAGGTCATTAATAAGGGTAAAAGAAGGCACATCAGGCTCACACATAATAAATAGATCATCAGCAAATGCAAGGTGGCAAATCTGTAACTCTTTACACTTAGGATGGTAACTGAACTGACCTTGATTCACCCTAAAATGCAACAAAAATGAAAAGGCTTCCATTACAATTAGAAAAAGGTAGGGAGAGATGGGATCTCCCTGCCTCAACCCTTTACAGCCCTTGAAATAACCTTCAGAGCAGCCATTAAGAACCACAGAGTACTACGCAGTAGAGATGCACTGGTTAACCCAGTGAGTATACATGGCAGGAAAGCCCATAACCCTCATAACATCAAAAAGAAATGACCAATCAACTGAATCATAGGCCTTCATGAGGTCAATTTTAATGGCACATCTAGGGAGACCTTCATATTTATGGTACCCTCTAACCAATTCCTCCATTACTAAGATGTTATCAACTATGGATCTCCTTTTTATAAAGGCAGATTAAGCTTTATTTATAAGGAAAGGGAGAACAGATTGCAAACGATCGGCTAGAACTTTAGTAATACATTTATAAGAGACATTGCAGCAAGATATAGGTCGATAATCTTTGATAGTAGATGGAGAATGAACCTTAGAGATAAGAGAAATAGCTGTAGCATTCAGCTCCTTCAACATGTATCCATGCTCAAAGAAATATGTAACGGCCTGAACCAAATCCTGACCAACCACACCCCAGTTTTGCTGATAAAAGAGAGAATTATAACGATCCGAGCCAGGAGCTTTATCACCATTGATAGACCACAAGGCTTTTTTAATTTCTACAACACTCACAGGCCTAATAAGCTGATCCATAGCATCCATGGGCACTCTAGACTAAATGGCTTGTTGTAACTGAAAGCTAGCATCCACTCTGCTAGAGAAAGGAGTACCCAAGAGACCAACATAATACCATAAAATTTCTTCTTTGATAGCCTCAGAATCTTCAATAAACACCCCCTCAATAGTATGCAAACTTTGAATGGTATTTCTTGCCCTATGAGCACACATTTTCTGATGGAAAAAACTTGTATTTTGATCTCCTAGAGCTAGCCATTTAACTTTGGACCTCTGTTTCATAAAAGACTCTTCAGCATTCCTAAGGTTTATGTAAGTACATACCAGATCCTTCTCTTGAATACACAAAGCAACATCAAAGGGGGTAGCAAAGAGTTATTTTTGAATAGCTACCATCTGATCCCTAGCCTCCATAACTCTTGTACTAATATTAGAGTAACACCTTAGATTTAGGTGCTTCAAGACCCCTTTTAACCATTTCAACTTTGCAACCAAAACAAACATAGGTCTGTCCACCACTAAATCAGTCCAAGATGAGGATAAAATATGTTCAAACTCTGGATGTTGCATCCAAAAATTGAAGAATTTAAAAGATTTCCTCTTCCTATTTGCAGCCCTCAGACAAACAGAAATTGAGCAATAATCAGAAATTCCAGGAGCCAGAAAATAAGCTTCCGCATAAGGAAACAGATCCATCCAAGAAGTGTTAATAAGAACTCTATCAATACGACTTTTATTGTCGCCACTACCACCTCGTT
The DNA here is from genome assembly GCA_019656275.1 of Rhododendron kiyosumense. Taxonomy (NCBI): domain Eukaryota; kingdom Viridiplantae; phylum Streptophyta; class Magnoliopsida; order Ericales; family Ericaceae; genus Rhododendron; species Rhododendron kiyosumense. The sequence continues at coordinate 769,372 of BPLS01000707.1, forward strand.
TATTGGTCCAAGTAAACCAAAAACCTTTGGAAGGCAAGTCATCTTGAGAAAGATCAATTAGACATTCATTAAACTCATAAGCAGAATTACCATCAAAACCTACCAACCTTTCACTAGCCAAACGCACAGTATTAAAGTCCCCCAATTGAATCCAAGGCCTATCTCCAAACTCATGATAAACAGCCCTCATATCAGACCAAAGAACTCTTCTATAAGAGCTTCGATTACAACCATAAACAATTGATAAAAGGAAATTCTTCTTGCTATCTAGCAACACCACATCCACAATCATAATCTGTTCAGAATGGAAAACATGAGTAATAGACATCTTCAAGGGATCCCAACCCAAAAGAATTCTAGTCACAGGGCCACTAGTATAATTGTGCATAGAACTCCAGCCCATAGGAAAACAGTGAGAGATAGTAGCTTGCAAATTCTCTAATCTAACCTTAATCTCCACAACACCCATCAAGCTAAAATTATTAACTAGAACAATAAAAGAATTTGATTCATAATAATCACATTCATATTCCTACTGAAGATTTCAGTCATTCAAACTGAGCCTATTGTAGACACCATAATTCAGATCTCGAAAGTTCTTTAAATTCCCTGATGATGAAATAAATGAACGATACCTTTGAGAGCTTGAATGTGGACTCCTATAGTCCAAAAAGTCAGAAAAGCCCAAAAAGCCAGCCAAAGCCCAGAACTAAACCTAGAACACTGCACGGGATACTTACTAAACTGTATAGTGTAGTAAATTTTACTAGACCGCATGTGGTCCTGAGTTACACCGCATAGTGTTTCAAGGAAAAGTTCTTACTAGCTCAGAAAATTGTTGGTCACGCTTGTTGAAGCCATAACTGAAAAACGACTTAGTAAGGAATATAACTTCTAGCCGGCCTAGAAGCCACCTCCCCCATTTGCATTGATATTTCTTGATTTTTGCCTATAAATACACCCTTCATTTTAGATGAAAGGTACCCCTCCAAATCTTGAGAAAGTTACTGACATTCTCTCTCTCTACAAAAATTATATTTTTCTTCCCCTCCAAAGCTTAGCACACTATTAGCTTTGAAACTCCACCACTCGGAAGCTCCAAACTCATACTCATCCATCCTCATCCAAGTTCAAAGCCGACAGTATAAAAGCAAGTTTCCTTGGGCTAAGCCTAGTCTTAGCCCTGAGGGAGTTTTCTGTAATCACACTTAACCTGTTTGTGTTAATTGTTGACTTAAAAACCATTTTCAAAAGTAAAACAAAACAAAAATCAATGACTGTACTGGAAACACTATACCGTGCGGTGTTGTGATACACCGTACGATGCAGTGGAATACAAGGTACGGTGTTATGTTGTTCATCATTCGTTTGTGTTGTTTGTCTTGATTACATATATCCACAGTTGGCTACACTAATATTACTGAGAGATTGTTGCAGGTGCATTTCAGAATGAAGCTTCGTCAAAAAACCATGTCTTTTATTTTCTAAAAGAGGTTTTCATGATCATTCTCAGTTATCATGTCAAGACCCGTATATTTTTAATTCTTGAAATGTTTAGTAAATGTTTATTGGGAAAATATGGGTTAGTTGGTAATTAATTGAATTGAAGATTTAAGTGAAAGGATAGAGACTTGAAGGGGTGTGTATGTGATTAAAAGACATGTGAGTATATATAGTGGGTGTGAGTGTGTAGGAGATAAATATCCCTTCGTACCTCCCCCTCTCTCCACCGATCTCTCTCTCTCTTTCTAGCCGTGTATCTCTCTCTCCTTCTTTCACTCAAAAACTCAACTCTATCTCCCAGGAACCTCAAAGACTAACCTCCCTTCGGCCTTCCAATCATGTCCTTGTACTTAGAATTTGTCGGGTCAAGTTCGAAGGAAAGCTTTTTGGTTGATTTTGAAGTCTTTGAAGTTCGGGCTTGTTCAAATCGCATGGATCTTCATCATTGTTGCGAGGTAGGAACTTCTTTGCCTCTTTTATGTGTTTATATGTTGATTAGGTGTAGAAATCGTGCCTTGGATCATTGGTTGTTGTGTTGTATTTGCCTTTGAAATTCTGCACCAAATCGCTGCTCGTATTGTCTCCATATCGATACAAGTATTTGTGTATTGATACGCTGAAAAAATCTACATTCCAATAGCTTCAGAATCTATCGTAACGTTCCCATATCGATACAATAATTATTGTATCGATACTCATTGGCTTTCTGGGCAGTTTTGCCCATGTTGCTTACGATTTGATCGTTTTGGTTTTCGATCACTTCTAAACCCTTTTGGACACCTCCTAACCTATTCTAAGCATGTTCAATTGACTTCCTTTGATTATTTGATGTCATCCTTGATCCGTTGGTCTTCCATTAGTAAGGAACGAATAGGAATTCACTTGATTAAAACCGCGTTAAAATGCATCTTATTGATTGATTGATTACTTAAGAGTGTGTATGGCATATTGGTAGCATTATTGGCATGACGCATGATGTTTCAGACATGTATATGATCATGAGAGAGTCCTAATTTGTATATTGAGTAAGAAAGTAGTTGTTTGGGTCAAAAGTTGGATTAGGGAGTCTCGTAATGCTATGGATGGTAATATGGAGACTTAAGTGGGTCTCGTAACGCAAGGGGTGGTGATACGATGATCCAAATGGTTAGGGTTTTTCGTAATGTAAGGGGTGGCAATAAGGTAACCCTTATGGTGTTATGCTGTAACGCAAGAGGTGGAAATACAGACGGTGGAGATTGGTGATAATAAGTTGTGTCGACATCATAGAGTTGCTTGAGTCTTATGAGCAATGTGGCAAATTGTGTTAGCGGCACGTTTTTGAATGATCAAAATGAGTGATTGGCATACCTTTGAGTTGATTGCTATCCATCGATTGAGTTATATTTTCATGTCTTCTTCCTTCTACACTTATTACCATATTTGCACATAGAATTGATAAAAAAAATTCTACTGGACTAGTGTACCTCAACCTATTATTCTTTTCAAGTTCAAATGCTTGTATGCATGATTCGTGTGTTGGGATGTGAAGACTTTTGGAAGCTAACTTCATTTAATTACTTAATCATCTTGTAATAGCTTTCTTTTGACAAGGATGAGTTTGTAACTAATTACTCTAGAATTCCTTTTGACTAAATCATTTGTAACTCAATAACTTGTTCATATTTGTACTTAAGTATAATTTGGGCCCGGTGTACCAATATTGTATATTTCCTTAAAATTGGGTATTTGATTGTAAATTAATCAGATGAGAACTCTTTTGGGGTATTATTAATGATATGTAAGGATCTTTTGTTGAAATGGAATATTTATTTATTTATGTTGAAAATTGAGAATGTGACAGATCAAGTACATCAAAAAGGGTTTGCAAACTATTTTATATAAAATAAAAACCAATAAAAATACTAAGAAAGCTGTTTGAATCAATGGTTTGTTTTATCATGAAAATACGTAGCTGTTCTAAAATATGCCTGAAGCTACAACGTACAATGTTTTGAGAAACAACGTACGATGTGGTTAGGTATACCGTGCGAGATTCTGAGTAACAGTAGTGGATTGTCAGTGAGAAGGTACACCACGCGGTGTACCGAAAAACCATACGAGTTATCTTGGTACACCGTGCGGTGTTGTTTGTGATTGAGGTAGACTATTTTTGTACTGTCATTTCATTTCTGCACATCACTCATTTGCCACCTACTATACAGTAAGCACCACGGGTACGCCAAAGTGATATATTCAATCTCATGTCCATTTCCCTTATTTGTTTTTTAAGAGTTTAGTCTTCCAAATGATATTCAAAGTTTCCCCCCTGTGAAATGTTAAGTAGAGACCGATTTTTACCAAACAAATGGGGTGCTTTTTCAACAAAACCTTCCCCATTCATAACATGGATCCTGAACCCAAAGTCTCAACGTTTTCGCTAGGCCAAAAGCCTTATTTTCAAATCAAATCCTCAGTTTCTTGAATCATCCATCTCAAAAATTTGGATGGTGACTCTCAAACGCCAGTCGGGGAGCCTACACCTATAATAAAGTACTCATTAGTTTGAGTAATTATTTTATGCCCATAGATAACATTATCTTAAACTCTTCTCTACCTCACTTTTATGTGGGTTTCACATACTTTGTGGTAGAAACTAAGTGGATGAAGATTTTGGGGCACTATGCAGTGGGGCACAAAGAAATAAAAAAAATTTCATCAATGTCAATGACTAAATAAAATAAGCTAATGAATGTGAAAATTTTATGCTGGACTAGAATAATTGGTCCATAAACCTTTCACTCAATAGCTTATGCTATAAATTCGGCTATGGTTGCCCCATTACGCTAAGGATTTATTGGTCCAAAAGTAACCCAAGAGAGCCGGGGGGGGGGGGGGGTGTGGTGAATTGGGTTTCACAGTGACTTTTAGCAAATTAAAAAACTAAACACAAGATATAAACAAATCAACGCTGCAGCACAATATTTGAGTCGACTCAAACCAATCAACAATACTATAATCAAAGTAGATGGAGCAAGCTCAATATCTAAAACATAGCAGAAACAGAGAACTAAGTAACAGATTTTTAGAGCTTCAATAAATAGGCTAATCAACCAATTTTGCAAGCTATTCTACTCCAAGTCTGTTTTCAGAGATTTATCAATTTGCTTGTGCAATATAGAAATGCAAGAACAGAAAGGAAAAGAGTAAGGGATACAGAAAATTAACACGATGATTTTATAGTGGTTCGGTCCGCAATTTCACGGCCTACTCCACTCCCCAAGTGTCCTACTTGGGAATTGCTGCACTATCTCCAATAGTCGTTACAAACCTCTAGTTTCGCAGGTGCTAGAGAACCTTACAACGAGCGATTACTCCGAATCCACTCCCAACTAGCTAAGACTCCGGCGCTAGTTACACCTAAACACAAATGATATTTTCTACCCAAAAGTCACTCAAAAAAATGGTTTCAAACTCAGACAAGGGTGTGAAATCCCTTTTACAATATGGTTCAAAGAACAACACTCAAACTAGTGTAGGATATTCAAGATGTAAGCGTAGAGATGACTGACAGATTTTTCAAGTAAAAGCTCAATGGATTTTTCTTCAACAGTTGGAGTGGTGTATTGCACTTGTTCTTCTCTACTTTATATTCTTGAAACCCAATTGAATGTTGAAGGATTTCTTCTAGCCGTTTCAAAAAATCAACCCTTGCCTTACTTGCTTCCTTCTTCAATCTCTATAATTCCAGCACAAGATTTCCTCTTTCCTTTTCGAACCCATTCCAGCCGTTAGTCAATAGGAGGAGATTTTCCTTAATCTCTTTCCTTCTTTAATTCTCTTGTCTACTAGAGATAGCAATTTTGAGGAAGAAAATCCCTTAATTTGTGCCTTTGATAGACCCAAAACCCTTGTTTCTCGCATCCCCTCTTCCGTCTTGTTTACATTGCCTCTTTCTTTCTTTTCAACGTAGAGGACCAGAGAAGACTAGGTTAGGAAAATGATTCCCTGTGAAAAGAACATCTTTTAAGCTTTTAGACGAAAGATAATTGCTTCTAATAGCCTTCAAAATCAAGAAATAATATAATTAGCCCAACAATAATATATCTCACCAATGATGCCCAATTGACTAATGTAATTCTAACTAGGTTGTGTTTGTTATCATCAAAATCAAGAACCTTGGGGCTAACAGGATTTTTAAAAAATAAGTACTTATTAGCAATTTTCAAGTTTAAAAATATGGAGTTATTGTAATAATTTTTTTTGCAATATGGATCTTATGATAAATTTCGATGAGATCTTTTGAACAATTCAAAATAATATTTTCGCAAATACATTATTTTTAAGTTTTAAAATTGGAAATAAGTACTTACTTTTTAAAAACCCTTAGCGGAAAGAGTAGGTTGACCATTTTCGATTGTCATTGCCATACTTCCCTTTTTAAGACATTTTCTTGTCGGCTCTGTTCTGCTAAGCTTCTAATTTTTAAGTATTTATTTTTCACTTTATGAGACAGGTCATTTTCTTACAATACATCACCTTTAATTCCAAAAAATATATATACTTATTTGAAATATAAGTACTTATTTTTCTTAGTAGAACGGGTCCTGTTAGTCCACTAGAGTAATCACCCAAATGACTACTCATCAATCCATAAATGGGTCCAATTTTTATCATTAGTTCACTGGAGTAATCACCCAAATGACTACTCATCAATCCATAAGTGGGCCCTATTTTTATCAAAAAATTAATCTTTAGTTATCATATTTTAGCCATTCTATTATAGATGCTCTAAGGTTTTGCTTGAACTTCATCAACTGGCAAAAATCGTGGGTTCCCCTGAGTTCACCAAGCATATTACGGGATTGTAGTGCACTGAGATCCAATATATCATTGTCTTAATTTGATATGATCATTTAATAGAATTTACTGGATATTTTGTTCCTATGAAAAAATTAGGTTAGTCTAACATTTGTAATCACATGATTAAGAGAAATTTCCATTATAGTTCAGTTTTTGAATCATGATCATCATTTGTTCTTTAAACATTTTTTTTATCGTGTAATAACTCTGAATTTTGATAAATAAAAAGTTATTTTATTATTCGAGTTATTTACTTTTATTGCTTGAATTTCGTTAATTCTTGAATTTTGCCATAATTGCACTTTGGCCCCTCAAGTTTCATTTCTTGCACTTTAGTCCTACTTAGCAAGCCTAGTTAGCATCTAACCATCCGGTTAGAGTAACTAAACCGAAAAGTTACCTAGTCTTGGCAAAATGACCGTTTTGCCCCTCGTTGGAACTTTTGACCCTTTTGAACCCTAGACTTTAAATTTTAATATTCTTTTTCTTTTAATCAATTTGGATTACTTCTTTGTCCATTGGACAATGATGGATAGGGGAACTATTATCCATTGGGTAATAGAATCCCATTTGTTTATATTAAAAAGTAAACTTACTTTATTGTACTTTTTGATTACTTTATTATTTTTTGTGGCCTAATAACTATTATCCATTGGATAATAGATGTTAGGGGAAGTTTTGTCCATTGGATAAAAGGGTAAATCTTTCAAAGTACTATTGGATCATTAAATTAAGCATTTTTGTAACGACCCTGATTTTTGGTCGTTAAAAATTTCGTTAAATATTTGAATTTTATTGTAATTGCTTTTAATTTCTAAAGTTTGTCAAAATTACGTTTTTGCCCTTCAAAATTTATTTCTTTGCGCTTTAGCCTACCTCGCAAGCCTAACTAGTTTTTGACCATCCGATTGGAGTAACCGAGCTAGCAAGCCACCGAATTGCTTTTCCCTAACCGCAAAATGACCGTTTTGCCCCTCGTGAACTTTTTGAACCTTTTGAACCCTAGACTAAGAATTGAATATTCTTTTTCATTTAATTATTTTGGCTTTATTCTTTGTCCATTGGACAATGAATGTTAGGGAAACTATTATCCATTGGATAATAGAAACCCCATTTGTTTATATTAAATGTATACTTGGTTAAAGTACTATGAATAGTAAAAAGTAACTTTTTGATTACTTTAAAGTACCTTTTTGGATTATTTTATTATTTAATCTCCCTAGCAACTATTATTCATTGGATAATAAAAGTTAGGGTGGTTATTATCCATTGGGTAAAAGGTTCATCTTTTAACCTAGTACATGGGTTGATTAATTTAATATTTTCTTTTAAACCCCATGTGCCAAAGTACCAATTATTTTAATTTAAAAGTTACCTAATAACTATTGTCCATTGGACAATAGAAGTTAGGGGATTTATTACCCAATGGGTAATAGGTTGTTCTTCCACCCTAGCACATGGGAGACTTAAATATTAGCTTTGTACACATGTGCCTATTGATTTGTTTTAATGGGAAATCTTGCCTTTTAAAATCTTCCTTGATCTCAAAGTACAAAGTTCCTTTTTGTTTATTATACATTGTATGCATATATATATATATATGTGTGTGTGTGTGTGTGTGTGTTTACTAGAGAGAGAGAGAGAGAGGGAGAGGAGAGAGAGGCCGGAGGGAGAGAGAGAGAGAGAGAGAGGCCGGAGAGAGAGAGAGAGGAAGGAGGGAGGAAAGAGGAAGGAAGGAGACTTGATTGTACTTCCATGATCTCCCATTAATCTTCCATGATCTTGGTGTATCTATTTTTCCTTGCTAGGAAACCACCCCATTGTACTCCTTTAAATTTTAAACCCTTAGATCTTGTACCAATCTCTTTCTTGGCCACCAAGGATCAATCCTAGCCATTCAATTGATCCAAGATCAATCTTGGTACAAAGTAGCCATGCAAACTTAGGATTTTCCCTTGATTTGTGCTTAAAAGTTGGATTTAATTAGATGTACTTCTTGAACACCTTGCAACTTCTTAACCCTTTGATCATGTACCATTTCCATCTCAACCATCCATTGGATTCAAGAATCTCACCTTGGTACAAAATAGCCTTGCAAGCCTAGGGATTTCCTTGATCTTCCATGATCTCTTGCCAAGTGTCAAGGTGAGACTTAGAAAGAGAGAGAGGAGAGGGCCAAGCTCTTGCCTATAAATAGAAGGCCATTCCAAGCCTTTCAAAGCACACCTCAAAGCATTAGCTCTTCTTTCTCTCTAGAAACCATTTTCTGTTTTTCTGGGCAGCCACTGTCCCGTCGGAAATCCTCCATTTTCTCCTGCCTAGAGTAGTTTTTAGGATCAACTTCCTTCTGGAAAGTTGTAGAGCACTTCGAAACCTTGAAGTTAGGCTCAAGAATCACCCCAATCGGTTAAGAAATGACCCAGATATTGTCATCCGAAGTTCAGTAAAATTTCTGGATTTCTATTTCTGGACAGCTTACTGTCCTTTGCTTTATCGCCATTTTTCTCCAACCTAAGTTCGTTTCTAGGATTAACTTTCTTCACGAGAGTTGTAGAGAATTTCTTGAGCTTCGTTCTCGACCCAAGAACGACTCTATTCGTCCAAAGATTGACCGAGTTACTGCCGTCCGAAGTTCGGTCCAGATTCGGGGGAGTTTTCCACCTAGCTTATTCGGCCCCGACTAGTTTCGGATTAAGGTAGTTATCCCTATCTATTTTTCAAGTATAAAGTAATTTTACATTTCAACACTATGTTTGTATAAGTTGTATGACGTTTTGGATGTAACTTTGATCGTTCTACTAAAGTAAGATAACGTTATCTTTTGAATTGAAAATGCATGTTTTACTTTCAAGATGTTTCAAGCATGCTATGTACCTAGAGTTGGATGATCTTGATGTGTTAATTTCAAGGCTTTGATTGAATGCATGATTGTATGTAAAGTCTTACACGCGGAGTCTTGCATGAGAACGTGACACGAAAACCGAGAAAGGTAGAAACATGGCACCTAGGGTATGTTTAACAAGGAAGTACTTTGGAAACCACATAATGACCATTTCGAGGGTATTATGTGAATGGTGTGTGTGTGTGTGTGTTCCAATGGGAATCCGGAATAGCGGAACCATTGTGAGGTTGTGTGTGTTCCCATGGGATCCCGGACCGGCGGAACCATGGTGAGGTATAGCTTGGTTATCCGTGGAGAGGAGCCAATGCAAATGTGTGCCAATGAGAACCCGGTGCGGCGGAACCATTGTGAGGATACTTGGGAACCCGGAACGGCGGAACCGAGATTGGGTGTGTATGGCTTGGTTATCCGCTGTTCGGAGCCAATGCTAAAGATTTTTGAATGGCTTGGTTATCCGCGGTACGGAGCCAATGCAAATGTTTTCGAAAAGATGGTTTTGTAAATGGAAATGATTGACACGGTCTACGACGAGTCGCGTAGGAGAAACAAAGAGAAACTTGGACACCAACGTTGATATCGAATATGTTAATGTTTGTCTTGTTTGTAAGTTATGGGTTAGCGGGTATGGGATTACTCTACTGAGCGTTGTAGCTCACGGTGTTGCCTTGTGGTGACCCTGACATATTATATTGGTGGCGACGCCGGTATAATGTGTCAGACCTTGTAGATGATCGAGACGAACAGTTCACTGTGGAAGCTTTTGGAGCAGAGGAGCGTGCTAGGATGAAGAAGCAAGCGGAGCAGTAGTTAGGAGCCTAGTTTCTCCTTTGTTGTATAACTGTACCTCTTTGAAGTATTTTTGATGTAATAAACTCTCTTTATTATGTAATAAAATGCTTCATTAACGTACCCTGATTTTGGGGGCGTGACAATTTTCTTTAATCACATGGGAAAGTACCATTATTTTAATCAAAAGTGCATAGTTACCAAAGTACCCTTTAATATTATTTTATTGGGATTTCAACCACTTATATATATATATATGTGTGTATATATATATTAGTACCTAAGATGATTATTATATTTCCTAGTGTACCCTTGCCTATTTATTGAGTTAGTGGGCAAATCCTAGCATTGAATCTACTTGGATTTCAAAGTACCAAGAAACCCTATTCTTTATTGGATTTTCTTCCATTTTATGACACATATGCATACATATATATATATATATATAGTGTACCTTGCAGAGAGAGAGAGAGAGAGAAGCCGAGAGAGAGAGAGGAGAGAGAGAAAAGAGAGAGGAAGGAGAGAGGGAAGGAGATTTGATTTGAACCTTGGCTTGATTTTTGGATGTACTTCAAATCCTTGGGATTTATTTCCTTCCAAATCAAATCCTTACTCTTTTGTACTCCAATATTCACCTTGCAAGCTTCTCAACCCTTTGATCATGTACCAATCTCATCTCATCCATCCATTTGATTCAAGAATCTCACCAAGGTACACCATAGCTATGCAACCTAGGATTTTCCATTGATTTTTCCATTAAAGTTGAATTTTTCTCAACCCTTTGATCATGTACCAATCTCATCTCATCCATCCATTTGATTTAAGAATCTCACCAAGGTACACCATAGCCATGCAAACCTAGGATTTTCCTTTGATTTTTTCATTAAAGTTGGATTTTTCTCAACCCTTTGATCATGTACCAATCTCATCTCATCCATCCATTTGATTCAAGAATCTCACCAAGGTACACCATAGC
>BPLS01000707.1:781393-800241 GCA_019656275.1 Rhododendron kiyosumense
TCCGGAACGGCGGAATCGAGGTTGGGTGAGTTAAAAAGGTGTTTTTGATAAAGGGTAACAATGAAAAGGTTAACGATGAGTTAAACGCAAACGGTAGTTACAAGCGAATGTGAACATGATTGTTGTCTTTATTTTCCTGCTTATGTACTTATCATGTGGAAATCGATGTTAGTAAGTAGGATTATACTATTGAGCTTTCGTAGCTCATGGTGTTGCCTTTGGAGGAGCAAGAGGAGCCGTAGAATAGGACCCCTTAGTTTCCTTTTTGTTGTCTTTTGAACTTCAGTTGCTCCTATGAGAGCCGTTTTGTAATAATGAGCAGTGACTCGATATTTCTGTAATAAATTTCTTTCATTAACGTACCTAAAATTAGGGGCGTTACATATCGTGAAAGGAATTAATTTTCTTGGTAAAAGGAGTAAGAATTGCGGGAATTCTAAAACATTTTAAGTATTATTTTGTTCACCCACTTACTCAAGTTCCGTAGAGTCTACATTTAGTCCACACTTCAATGATTAAATTTGTCCTCAATTCAATGATTTGATCCTTTCAATTGTCTAACTTTTAAGTTTTCAACTTTTACTAAAAATCAACTCAATCCAGTATAGTTAAGTATTTAAATGAAAAAAAAAATGCTTGTCTTAATTTCAATTTTTTGTTGACAATATTTTTGGACAAAAAACATAATGATTTAATTCAATGTTTATCAATATCCCCTTTTTTAAAAATAAATGAATAAGATATTAGTGTTTACTAATAAGCACCCAATAATGTAGATTCTTAATGTTTAAGTCATCTAGTATGTTACTTTTATATAAATAAATTGTCATTTTTATGTGATATTGCATGTAAGGTAGTTTTACAAGTGTTTCAGGTAAACCGCAAGAATAAAGTATGTTTTGACACCAATCATAACCCTCAAGGGTGTTCAAGTACTCGAGGCCACACGGAGCACCACCAACGAGGCTCAAGAGTGAAGAAACAAAGCACCAGAGGGTGGCCGGGGCTGTTGGATGCCAAGACGAGGAATAAGCTGAAGATCTGAGTTTAAGCATCTCAGTTGTATCAATACCATAAACTTAAACTTCTATCCAAAGAACAGCGTATCGATACAACGAAATGGTTGTATCGATATAGGAGCTTTACATCCAGAACCAGTTTTTAGCTTAATTGCTTGGTATTGGTACGTCATTTCCTCTATATTGATACCGAGGGCCTTCGTCTAGTTTTTTAGCTTGTTTTTTGGATACTTGTGGAGAGAAAGGTTGACAGTATAAATAGCTTTCTCTCTCCCCTTAATCTTGTCTGATCTTTTTGCTTTACTCTTTTCTTCTTGCTTAAGTTTCCTCCATTGTTGCTTCAAACTTTCTTAGTGTAATTCCTTCAAGAACACCTTTAGTTAATTATTGTTTGTTGTTTTATTGTTCATTAAAGTTGTAGCTACGCTCAAGATTCTCCTTAATATCAAGTTTATTTCTGTTTTGTTGGTTACATCTTATGTCTCGTTTTATCCTTATGCTTAGTTCTTTAGCTATGATGAGTAGTCTTTTAGGCTTGGTCAAGGGGTGATTCCTACCTCGAGACTTGGTTGGTTAAATGATTTTTCTTGCCTTAAAGCTTAAAATCGGTTTGTAAAATGAATTAAACCTCTTATTTTTGTTCAAAGCGTGTAGTTGTTAACTTCTTTGATCGTGCATTGACAAGCTTAACTTGGCATACACGATGCTTGGAACCCTGGCACTTCAAGTATTTGATAAAATGACTAAATGAGTTTTGGTTCATTTTCAGACTCCATCTTTACACATGATTTTCAATTTTAAACCTTCCGAGTGAGAGCACACGGTTGTGACTCTCACTTGAGTTATCAAAGAGAACCATTAGCCAGCCAAGTTGCAAGTAGGTTGATCCCCAAGATCTTGCCGTTTGTTAATCTAGTTAAAACTCTTTTCTAGTCTTTTTTTTCAAGAGAGGAACTGTAACGCCCCCATTTTTCGGGAGTAAAATAAAATAATTCTTTAGGAAAATTTTGCTAAATAAATAAAATTTTCCAAAATAAAGGTTTAGCTGTTACAATCTCAAGATAATTTACTAATTCAAAATACATTGACTTCAGAGCTGACTATAGGCTTGACATGAATCCCGAGCATACTCGATCTCTGTTCCTGATATTTTTTCCGTGTCGAACTGAACCATCATCGAAGTCCCTCCATTGAATCCTGCGCCTCTGGCAAATTGATCGCCAAAGCAAACGATTTGCCAGGATACAGACGTATCCGTGAGTGATAAATCACCTAGTAGAATAATCCAACCCAAACACCCCTCTTACTTTACAAATAGCAAGCAACAAGATCAAATGATACGAAGAAGTAAAACAGAGATTTTTCACATAAGCCAATTCATTACTATCCATTAACCTATAGTGAAATCTAAGATCTCATTCATGAGATCTTTCCTCCCCAACCGCTAGCTATGCCCTGTTGATAAGCACCCGGTAATGTAATGTAGGGTGCGCTAGTGCCTAGTTTTAGTTCAATTTAATTGATAATTAGTTGTTTTTAATTGTATTTGCTCATAGAGTATGCTAGTTCTGTTTTGCAGGAGAATCACCAAATAAAGGAGCTTTAAGGCCTAAGGCAAGTCACGAGGCAGAAGTGACCCGACGGCTCACCAAACCAAGGCAAAGCAAAGCAGCAATCAAGACCAAGTGCTGGACTAAAGCTGTTCGGCATCGATGGGAAGAGAAATGATCCATCGATGCCGAAGTTCATAGAGGTTCAGTCCTAAGCTGGTCGGCATCGATGGAAAGTTTGATGATCCATCGATGCCGAGGCCTTTAGCAGCAGCCTAAGCCTTTTTCCATCGATGCCGAGGGCCATAGGAGGGGATTTTTAGAGCTTATTCTGGGGAAATTCCCTGCACGAGCAAAAGAGTATAAAAGCTTGTGACATCATTTTGTACAAACAAGTAGAATAGACTAATTAGTACATTTCCTAGATCTAGGATTAGATTTGCTTGCATTTTAAATTGTTCTTGAGTGTTTTTCATTTTCCAGCTTTGAATCTTTTAATTTTCTGCCTTAATTAGTTTAGTTTTGTTATTGTTGTCTTTATTAAAGTTGTAGCTACTTTCCTGATCTATCGTTTAATCTAGTTTTCTTCAAGTGTTGTTATTTTTCAATATGTTAGCTAGATTTTTGCTTTCTCTTATCTCTTTAGATATATGTGAGTAGTTTTCCAAGGTTAGGTCATGGGGTGATTAGTACCTCATGGCTCGAGTAAAATTGCGTTTTTCACCATAAAGTTTGAATCTTTGGTTTGAAAATTGATGTGGGGTTAGGATTTGTTTGTCAAAGTGCTAAGGTGTTAACCTCTTTGATCATGTGTAGGTAAGAGCATAGCCTACATACCACACATGATGCTTGGAGCTCTGTCGCTCAAGGTGTTTGCTAAATGAATTCTAGAGCTAGCTTGGTAATCGAACCATATATCTTCCGGGTTAAGAACCTTAGTTGAGTATCTTAAACCGTGTTATTGGGTGAGAAGCGTGATTTGACTTGAGTCGTGGGTGTTAGTTATTTCTAAACCTAACCTATTTTTTATCCTAGTTAATTCGATGTTATTTTAACCATTTAAATTTCCAACGTTTAAAGTAAAACTAAGTTGGCTGTCTAAATGCCGAAAGCCTTGCTTACTCCTACAAATCCAATCAAGCCGTATAATTATTTCCGTGGGTACGATCCCGGTCTTTCGGATTATTATGCTTCAGATGACGTATTAAGCCCTATGCTTGGAGCGTTATTCCTTATATCGGAGCAAATGAAGCACCTGCCTCATGAGATCACTTTCTTTTGTTGTCGCGGATTGCACCTAAGTTATGTACCTAGCGTGTATCCCTCTCATTACAACAAAAGGAAGCTTATCATGCCCGAATCATAACCAGGGTTCGCCTATCTTATGCATCACTTGACAATCATCACAAACATCATTGGGCTTACTTTGCCAGTCTCAAATCATCATTCATCACTGGGCTTACTTTGCCAGTTTCAACTCATCACATCTCAAAATCACGCCTGCAGGCATTCTCTAAAAATAAAACTTTTCAATTTATCCATTACCTAGCATCGTCTAAGTGAATTTTATTTGCAAACCACCCCATATCTCTAGGGTTCAATCTAGCATTCAAATCAAGTATCAGTGCAATATACAATTAATCAATTAATGATTAAAACAAATGATAAGCAAAGCAATCACGCAACTTTTTATGAATGAGCCGTTGCCCTTAGTCTTGTATGGCCAAGATGTCAATAATAAAGTAAGAGCTTTACAAAAAAAAAAAATTTCTAGCCTTCCAATAATTATTTCTAAGAAACTAGATTGATTTAAAAGCTAAATAAATACACTAATTAGGTAAAAATATTAAAATAAATATCATGACCTTAATAAGAGTCCTAGAGGTCCTCTACAATATGTTCGAGTGTCAAGAGTTGAATTCAGAGGGCCACAAAATTGTTTTAAATAAAGATATTGATATAAGTTGTCGAGAGTAAAATAAGTGGATAATAAATAATCTAATAAATAAGATATATTGAGGTTAACAAAATTTCATCCTTGGAATGTAAAGAATCTAAAAAAAATTACTCGAGCATTAAAATCATGGTTTATAGTGTCACAAAGAATTTTCATTTGGAAACATTGAAATAATATTAATAAATAGTTAATTAATTAAAAAAAATATGAATTTAACAAGATATCATTTTTGAGATATGAGAAATCTAAGAAAAAATAGTTTGGGTGTTATAAACGTTGTTCGGAAGGTCGCAAAAATTTTCGTTCGTAAAATTTTGAAAAGATAACAAATAAATTATTAATAAATAGATAAATAAATAAATAAATGTGATATGAACAAGGTATGATCTTTGAGGTGTGAAAAGTCTAGGAAAAATAGTCTGGGGGTCAAACATGGTGTTCAGAAGGTAGCAAAACACTTTCGAACCAAAACTGTACAAACCGCAAGGTCTGACCGGTTGACCTTGTGGTTGAGGCCTTCTGCCGCAAACTTGGCTCTGGTTCTTGCGGCCCGTACCTCGCGGCCACAAGGTTGAACGCTGGATTCATTTTTTTTTTGTTTCTCCTCGGTTTCGATGCATGGGACCCTATGGGACTATAGTTTAGGCATAAAAACACTTAAATATATGTAGAAGGGAGTTGGATAGGATTATAATACCTCGAGTGGATCGAATTGAATCCGAAACCGAAAAATTAAATTTCGAGAAGATGACCTCGGGTTGAATAATTGGGGAACCTTAGGATCGAATTGAATGTTGTTTGGTAATGCTTGTGGTTAGGGGAAGTGTTCGGGATGGTTGAATTGGGTTTCGGTTGGGTCTTGGTACAAAACCCGCTTTTCTCTCTCTCACTTTCTCTCTCTAAAACTCCATAGCTTGGAGCTCGAATTGGCTATTGTTTCTTCGCTTTTCTGACAAGGTGGAGTGTGGAAATGTAGTGTGTGTGCCTGTTGGTTAGTGGGGAGGGTTTTATATAGGTGAATTTGGGAGAGGTTGGATAAGATTAAATTTAATGGAGGTTAGGTTCCTGGAATCTGGAATGGACGAATTGGGCTCTGTTTAAGGTTAGAGAGGAAGTAGGAAATGGATAGGGATGAATTTACTTCGGATTATACTTGGTGGTGAAGCAAATTTTGGTTTGGAGCAAGGGGGAATGAACTTGGGTTTTCTTGGAGGTTAAGGAAATGGAGGGAGTAATTGCAGGAGAGAGATGGAGCTGTGGGAGGGAGAGAGATTGTAGGAGGGAGGGAGGGAGGGAGGTATGGGACATGCATGCATACATGCATGCGCGTAGGAGGAAGAGGAAGAAAATGCATGCATCTATGTATTTTAAAAATAATAATAATTGTATTAAGAAAATAATCCTAATAATATTATTATTAGAGAAAAAAAATTGGGTCAAAAAAGTCCGGGTCATTACAGGAACTTCCACCTTTCAAAGCAAAACCAAAAGTTGACTATCTAAACGCCGCAAACCTTTGCAGACCTACAATCCAAATAAGCTACATTCGAATCTCCCTATGGGTACGATTCCGGTCTTACCGATTATTATGCTACCGATGACTTAGCCCTATGCTTGGGGTATTCAACCTATTTCAACGGTTAGGTTCATGGTTAAGCATTTACATAATGGTTTGATTTGACTATCAATGTAGGATTATATGAACTCAACACAAATAGACTATAGTGTTTCATTGGCTCATTTTTTGGTTATGAAAAAATTCAAAGATGTTATAAAACTAAGTTAATATCAAAAGAATATTGTAGAAAGTAAAGACAATGAGAACACAATTTATGCAAAATGTGGTTCTTCCAGAACTATGAACAACACAATTGATCTACGCATCAATCCAATTCTCCTTATTTGTTTCATTGCAATTTGCCTTCTGTCTTTATTTGAGTTAAATATCAAAATGTATGATTAATATGCTACTATTACAACTTCGTTTACTATTTATAAACTTAATTCGCTGAAGATAATGCCTTGTTCAGTTGTGAGTTTGGAAAATTTTTGGGTTTGGTTTTTAGGTAATGAGTGAGGAGAGAAAATAGAATAATAATTGGGGATAACAGTAATGAGTAGAGAGAGATAAAGAGAGAAATGAGATTAATAATTGAATATATGAGTAATGAGTGGAGAGAGAAATGAAAGTTATGATTGAAAATATAGATAATGAGTGTATTTGGGTTTGGAAAATTTTTTCCAAACCCACAACCGAACAAGGGCTTTATGGCTCCCATAATTGCAAACCTTTTGTCATAAAAGACACAAAATAAGGTCCTAACTAATATACTAATTTGCATGTGACACTCTTGTAATTGACGAGCTCATTCATTACTGCATCATGCATTGAACCGATGTACCATATATGCATGTGTGGGTGGGGTTTTGCACACAGTTGTATTATGTGTGTCTACAGGTGCTCTATATATTTAAGGGTAAATTACATTGACCTTCCCTAGGGTTTCTGACAAACACAATGACCTCCTCTCTAGTTTTAGAAATTACTGTCACCTCCCTTACTTGACAAACTAATATGCATTTACCCCCTTTGACATTAAGTTTTGACTGACGGTGTTAATTTTGATAAGGAAAAGACCATAATACCCTCAATACATGTAAATTTGATTGCATTGACCTTTCATACTCTATATTAAGACATATGGTTTTAGTATTAGCATCTCACATGTATGGAAAATTATTTTATCTTTTGAAAGCTAGTGAACAAGAAATAAAATTTGAAAAATGTTTTTGAATTTTTTAATTATTTGTTCGTCTTTCTATAGTTGGTCATAATATTTTTATTTCAACTTCTAACTTTGTAGGACTCAAATAAGTATTAAATTTTGTCCAAGACCAAAAAAGAGTAACTTAAGGACAAGATTCATCGGTTTTATTTATATTTTTGTCTTATTTTATTCTTTTACAAATATCTGCTTCAAATTTAATTTACAATGTGTGAGAATCCACTAGAAATTTGGGAGTCCCACATTGGGAAGTCCAGGGGAGTAGTGATAGGTGCTGAAAAGCACCCATTTATTCCCATTAACTTAGGCTTTATCAGTTCTATCTAGTGTTATTTAACAAGATTTAATTGGTTTGTGATATTTTAGGGCTTTCAGAGCATTCGGAAGGGATTTTGAGTAAGAATCGTGAGTTAAGGATGTTCCAGTGGAGTCCACGACAAGAAGAGGAGCGAAAAGGTGAAAGCTGAAATTCTGGTTCGGACCAAGAACTTATTGGTTCGGGCGACCAAGGCTGGATCAACAATCTGGATGTTCTAATATTCTGGTCTAGACCAACCTATCCATTGTCCGGACCAGCAGACAGCATATGGGAATTCCACGTTCTATTTTAAGTCTTATTTTTTCATGCCGAACTATAAAAGGGAGCCCTTAGTTCATTGTTTAGGGTATGTTCTTTTCTAGCTAGTGTGATAGGGAGAGAGGCAAGGGGATTTCAAGGAAAAACTTCATGTCTTCCATTTCTTCTTCAATCTCAATCGCTTCTTTCTTCTCATGGCCAGCTAAACCCCTTGTTTAGGGGGAAGATGAAACTTCGCACCAAATAACTCTATTTATGTATGGGTTTTAGGTTTATTATTCGGATCGATTGTATGACTAAGAACCCTTTCCGTTTCAATTGAATAGAATGATTTTAATGGTTTTAATCTATTGAGCATTTGTATGCATGCTTTCAAATACGAGTTATGCAATGGTTTTCATTGATTGCAGTTAGAGTTCTAAGATAGATTATATTCGTAAGACGGGCTGTGCCGTTAGGCGGCTAGATCATACTTTTTAGACGGTCCGTACTATGGGATTGTCTATACCTTTTAACAACTCAATTATTTTCTAGATGATTATTGCAAGGGTTTGCAAGCCCTAATAATAATCCCTTCTGATTCAAATAATTAATCTCACCTATGCATATTGGAGACGCAGTCGAAGTGGATTCAAACCCTAGATTTTCCCTCCACTCGTTACAAACTTTTTATTTAATTGTTTCTCTTAGCTTGATAAATTCTCCAAATTCAAACAACCAAACATCCTTTATTCGAATTAATCTGAAAATTGATCAAAATTATAGTAACTCAGCCTCACGGTCCCTATGGATCAACACTCGATCTTGACCACTATTCTACAGAATAGTAGTTAACTCCAAGTTTTTATAAATTTATTTTTGACACAGAACAATGTTGTCAAGTAGAAATGGTATATAAGGATTTGCGAGCAACTATTGAATAACTTGAGGTTAACCTTTTGAGCCACGTGGTTAGGCGAATGGTTAGTAGGTCAGTTGGTGTAGGTCGTTACACAATGAGTCCAAAATTCAATTTTTTTTATATCCTTAGTGGACTTTTTATGGTTATGAACCCCTCTCTCTCTCTCTCTCTCTCTCTCTCTCCCAATTAGTCTTATGATAAACATTAACCTTTTTTTTTTTTGTTTTTTCAATTAGTTTAGAATAACAAGTTAAGATAATAAAAAACGTAAAGCCGATGAATCTTGTTTTTAAGTTACTCTTTTTTGGTCTCGGACAAAATCTAATACTTTTTAAAATTGTATAAACGATACAACTGAAAAAAATACTAGGACCAACTATAAAATGATCTACTAACACTTTAAAAAGTCAACCTTTTCTCAAATTTCAAATTTTTATTTATTTTTCTTTATAGAGTTTGAAAAATAAAATAGTTAATGCTAAAATAATATGTGGTAATATAAAGTATGTCAGCATGAAAGACCAATGCAACCCAATCTACATGAGTTGAGGGTATTTTGATTTTTTTCTCATCAAAGTTAACACCATTATTCATAATTTAATGGCTAGGGAGGTAGATGCATATTAGTTTGTAAAATAATGAAGGTGACAGTAATTTTTAAAACCAGAGGAAAGGTCGATGTATTTGTTAGAAATCACATGGGAGATCAGTGTAATTTACCATGTATTTAATGAAATAGTTTGTAAACTATTTACTTTTATTACCTTTTCCACCCATGCCCAAAGCCAAAACTATGACGTTGTGTTTGGGACTGGAGGGAAATTGGAGAAAAATGGCACGGTACACAATTCTAGAATTTTCTATTTTCTTTCCTCTTTCTATCTAAATTAAACAATAAATTCTGGGAAATGATAATGTCAAAACAGTTTTTGTTGATCTCAAAATTCTAGTGCACAAAAGTCTTATACCATGTGCAATATGCAAGACTTTTATGCATTGGAGTATTGGCACCAACAAAAATATTTTTGGCATTATCACTACCCTAAATTTTTAAAAATTTTCTTTTCTTTTCTTTTCCACAAATTCCAACGAAAACTCATGTGTAACAACCCGCGCTAGTTAACCTGCTTAACCTTTAGCCTAATCACGTGACTCAAAAGGTTAACCTCAAGTTATACAGTAACTGCCCGAAATTCCTTTTTACTATTTCATTTCATCTTTTCTAGGAATCCCAATGTGGGACTTCCCAAATGTGGGTTCTCACAATCTCCCCACCTTATAATACATCGTTGCATTAGCCCTAACATTTAACTCTGTACTTAACGCAATCAGTGTGCTTGTACCAGATTGTAGAGGTGGCCCCACCATGTAAACCAGTGTTGTGCTCTAATACCACCTGTAACAACTCGCATCAGTTGACCTACTTAACCCTTAGGCTAACCACATGGCTCAAAAGGTTAATATTAGGTTTCGCAATTTTTTTATTCCATTTCATCTTTTCTAGGAATCCTGATGTGGGACCTCCCAAATGTGGGTTCTCACAACATGAGCTCTTTTTCCATGGTTACCACGGTCTCCAGGGTTTCAATGGTTTGTTTGGTTAGGGAAAGGAAAATAGAGAAAAAAAAGTTTTAAAGTTTTACTCTCCCTTATTTGGTTCAAAAAATTGTTTACGTATACAATGTCAAACACAATTCCTCACATACATGTAGGGCCTCACATGTACGTGAGGGGTTGTGTTTGGATTATTTTGTACGTAGCATAATGGTTTGGTTTGAGAGGTAAAAATAAGAAAATGACCAAGTAGAACACTAGTAAAATATACTCTCTAATTTCTATGTGAGGGGTTGTCTTTGGTGTTGTGTTTAGATTGTTATGCACCGTAGCACAATTATATGGTTTGAGAGGTAAAAAAAGAAAATGGCCAAGTAGAACGCTAGTAAAGTACAACATATTCTCTATGGCCTGTTTGGATGCCGAAGTTGGAGGCCGGATTTGGAGTCGCCCAAATATGATCTCCTAATCCCACTCAAATTCGAGGTTTGCGAGTAAAAATGGGAAGGGGGATTTGAGCCTCTCCCGGATTTCTTCTCCGCTTCTTCCTAGATTAGGTAACGACAGGGGTACCCCCTATCATTGGTGAAACGAATTTCATAAATGACCGTTCTGCTCTTCCTTTCTCTATTCCATCATGGCATTGTCGATCTGTGGAAAATGAGACTAGAGAGAGAGGAGGTTGCCGATGAAATTTCTGGTGACTCCATCGCCATGCGAAATTTCTGGTGACTGGTCTTTGAAAGAGAGATTGGTTAGAAAGGGGAGAGAGACGAACCAGATTTGGGAATGGACATCCAAAATTGAAGGGTTTTTTTTTTGTCAAAACTAGAGTTGAAGTTACTCCTCTCTTCCATGTGTTAAAGGAAAATCTGGTTGATTGGTTGCCTAATTGATTGACTGGAAATCATTGATTGTAGTATAGGAATATTGTATATTCATTTCCTAATTTAACTTCTTTCCTAGTTTAGCTTCTCTGTATGTATATAATGAGCTTTGTATCTTTATAAAGGATTCATTCATAAATAAACCAATATTCTCTCAATATTTCCTTCTCTTAAATTCAACATGGTATCAGAGCTAGGGTTCTATATCTAGCTATTTTTTCTTTGCCCATCGTGGTTATTTTTTCTCCATCAATCCCTTTTTTTTAGCTTTGTGCAACAACCATTAAATCGCCACTTTCGTATCATCCATTCATTTTATCAACAATTGATTGAACAATCGGTTCGGAACAAAACTAGATTCAGTTTGTGATTTTTCTGACGCCTTTCATCTTCTATACCAGCCAACCATGGAAGATAGCAGTATTTCTAGTTCTAATCTACCTAACCCGTCAAGCTGTTATTATTTTCATCACTCAGACACTTCAGCCACCAAGTTTTGCTCACAACTACTGGATGGCGGAAATTGGGCAACATGGAGCAGATCTGTTGAAATTGCTCTTTTTGTTAAGAACAAATTGGGCTTTGTCACTGGAAAATTCAAAAAGCCTTCCAAGTCTACCGATCCAGATGAGTTCAACCTATGGGAAAGAGCCAACCATATGTTGATCTCATGGTTTTCTCATTCAGTTTCACAAGATCTAGTTCCAAGTGTTCTTTTTGCTCCCACAGCCCAACACATTTGGGAGGATTTTCAAGCCCGTTTCGCTCAAGGTAATCTGGCCCAAATATTTCAAATCAAAAGTTCCATTGGTTCACATGTTCAGGGAATTATGTCAGTTGCAAACTACTACACAAAGTTGCATGGATTTTGGGATGAGTTGGACTCTTACCGCCCTTTTTCCACGTGCGATTGTTGTCAATGCAGTGAAGGGAGTAAGAGGAATGTACATCATAATGAGAACCGTCTCATGCAATTTCTCATTGGGCTCAATGCAACTTATATTCCCATTCGAGGCCAAATACTGCTTTTGAAGCCCGTACCCGATATTCGGGAAGCTTATAACATGGTGACCCAGGACGAGAAATAGCGAGAGATTGGAAACAATTCGCCCATCGAAAAATTCTCAGTTGCAGCAGCTGTGCGATTTCATAAAGGCTTCAAACTGGGCAACAAGTTCTCTGGTAACTTGTCCTTTTCATCTTCTACTTCCAATACTGAAAGATTATTTTGCAGATATTGCAAAAAGGATACACATCTTATTGAAAGTTGCTATAAGTTGCATGGCTTTCCAGTAGGGCACCCACGCCATGATCCCAACTTTAAACCAAAATATGATCCCAATTTTAAACCATCAAGCAACTGTCTAGGACAGCAAAATCAGCAATATGGTGCTCGATCTAATCATGCTGCTGCACATGCCGCATCTCCCAATGGTGCCATGCCGCCTCTCTCAGGGCTTTCTGCCAAGTAGTATCAACAATTGACCACTGCCATGGCAAATGCGCCACACTTATCCAAGGGTAATAATGATGTTTATGCAAATGTCACAGGTTTGTATAATCATCCCTCTGTTAATTCTACCTCCTCAAATTGTTGGATTTTAGATAGTGGTGTTATGGACCATATTGCTTCTGATTCTTCTTTATTTTCTCTCTCTCATCCACCCCACGCACCTTGTGTTAATTTACCCAATGGCTCTACCGTACCTATTAACTCTACTGGCACACTCCTCTTCAACAAAGATGTTCTTCATGTGCCTTCCTTTCGATTAAACCTTTTATCTGCTAGTAAAGTTTACTCAATCCTTAAACTGTTGTGTGATCTTATTCCCAGATTTCTGTGTTTTGGAGACATGGCTACGGGGAAGATGATTGGCTGGGGTAAGCAAAGTGGCGGCCTCTATTACATGTCATCAGATCATACCTCACCAACTGCTTGCCATACTACCCATCCCGATTCTACCTGGCACCATCACCTGCCTGTCTATGCCTCATCTCTAAGTCCAATTCTTCTGTTTTTGTTTCTTTTGATAATTTTTGTAATGTTTGTCCTTTGGCCAAAGAGATTAGATTACCGTTTCCAACAAGTTCTTCTACAAAGCCTTTTCAATTAATCCATTATGATATTTGGGCTCCACATAGACATCAAATGCATTCTGGTGCTCATTATTTTTTAACCATTGTGGATGACTTTACTCGTTGTACATGGTTGTTTCTTATGTCTCATAAGTCTGATGCTTCTTCTTTACTTAAATCATTTTTTACCTTTGTTCACAACCAATTTCACGCACAAATTAAAATCTTTCGAAGTGACAATGGTAGTGAATTTCTTTCTCTTAAAGCATTTTTTATAACTAACGGTGTTGAATTTCAGACCTCTTGCGTCTCCACTCCACAACAAAATGGAGTTGTCAAACATAAGCATGGTCGTATATTGCGAGTTGCTCGAGCTCTCCTTTTTCAATCTCATATGCCCATTCGTTTTTGGGGTGAGTGTGTTACCACCGCTATTTATTTAATCAATCGATTGCCTACTTGGCTCCTTTCTGACATTACACCTTTTGAGTACTTATATGGTCATCCACCCATTTACGACCATCTTTGTGTTTTTGGAAGTTTATGTTATGCTACTATTGTCAAACCTGTTTCTAAATTTGCTCCTCGTGCTAAGTGTTGCATTTTTTTGCGCTATCCTACAGGCCAAAAAGGTTATAAATTGTTAGATTTAGATTCCCACAAATTTTTGGTAAGTAGGGATGTCCGTTTTTATGAGCATATCTTTCCCTATAAAGGGACATCTTCTCCTAATTTTCACCCCATTCCTGCACCCGACCTCAACTACACCACACCTTTACCCAATTTTACTACCCAACTTACCCACAATATACCAACCAATTACCCAACCAATTCAACTATCTCAGTTACTCCACCCAACCCCACCGATCCACCAACCGATCCCCCCACTGATTCCTCAACCGATCAGTCTACCCACATTCCACCACCAATCACTTAACTGATTCTACCAGACCCACTACCTTCCATTACTACTTTCACATCACCTCATGCTCCTCGTCACTCAACCTGACCTCGCGCCCAACCTACGTGGCATGCCAACTATCACATGCCCTTTACCAATACTGCTTCCCCACAATCGTCCATTCCGTCGCCAAGTCCAACCCGAGGTACAAGGCACCCTCTTTCTAACTCTCTCTCTTATTCACGTCTTTCTACTACTCATTCTTCTTTTCTTGCTTCTATTTCTGGTCTTCGTGAGCCCATTAACTATGATCAGGCAATTCATGACACAAAATGGAGAGATGCTATGCAAGCTGAACGTAATGCCCTTACTCGCAATAATACTTGGTCTCTTGTTCCTCTACCTGTTGGTCATAAGCCCATTGGCTGCAAATGGGTTTACAAGATCAAATACAATCTTGACGGGTCTATTGAATGTTACAATGCTCGCCTCGTTGCTAAAGGTTACACTCAAATTGAAGGAGTTGATTACTTGGAGACTTTCTCTCCCACTGCAAAGCTGACCACTGTGCGATGTCTTTTAGCGGTGGCTGCTTCTCGCAATTGGATCCTATACCAAATGGATGTTCATAATGCCTTTCTATAAGGCGATCTTGATGAGGTTGTCTATATGGATCTTCCCTCTGGTCTTCGCCAATAGGGGGAGAATATGGTATGTCGGCTCAATAAATCATTATATGGTTTGAAGCAAGCTTCCCGTAATTAGTTTGCCAAATTTTCTTGTGTTATTCAAAAGGCAGGTTTCACTCAATCAAAGGCCGACTATTCTCTATTTACCAAGTTCGAAAGCAACACATTTACTGCAGTACTTATTTATGTGGATGACATTATTGTCACCAGCAATAATGAACAGGCAATCAAGTCTCTCAAAAACTTCCTTTTGCAACAATTTCACATCAAAGATCTTGGCAATCTCAAATATTTCCTTGGTATTGAAGTCTCCCAATCCAAAAAGGGAATTTTCATTTCCCAATAGAAATATGCATTGGATATTCTGAATGATGTGGGACTATTAGGATCTTGTCCTAATTCTTTCCGAATGGAGGCATATTTGAAATTGAATCCCGACGATGGCAATCCATTACATCATCCAACCAAATACAGAAGATTAGTTGGGAGATTGATTTACTTAACAGTAACAAGGCCAGACTTAGTATACTCTATACAAATCCTAAGTCAATTTATGCAGGATCCTCGGAAACCACATTGGGAAGCTGCTCTAAGAGTTTTAGTTTCATTAAAGGGAATCCTGGTCAAGGATTATTCTTTCATTCGTTCAATGATCCTACATTAAAGGCTTATTATGATTTAGATTGGCAGGTTGTCAGACAACT
Organism: Rhododendron kiyosumense; assembly: GCA_019656275.1. Lineage (NCBI taxonomy): Eukaryota > Viridiplantae > Streptophyta > Magnoliopsida > Ericales > Ericaceae > Rhododendron > Rhododendron kiyosumense. The sequence goes on from BPLS01000707.1 coordinate 796,995, forward strand.
CGACGTTCAATTACAGGATTCTGTGTATTTCTAGGAAATTCAAGAAATCAAAGAAGCAAACCAATGTGGCTCGTTCTTCCGCTGAAGCTGAATATCAAGCGATGGCTGTACCATGTTTAGAAATTACATGGATACGGCACATTTTGGAAGATCTCAAAGTTCTACAAAGCCAGCCAGTATCCTTATTTTGTGACAATCAAGCAGCTCTCCACATTGCCAAAAATCCCGTTTTTCACAAACGCACAAAACATATAGAGATTGATTTTCACATTGTTCGGGAAAAATTGCAAGCTAGAGTAATTGCCCTATCCTATGTTCAGTCAAAATCTCAACTTGCAGACATCTTCACCAAACCTTTGAGAAAAGAACAATTTCAATATTTAAGTGGCAAGTTAGGACTTCATGATATTCACTCTCCAACTTGAGGGGGGGAGTGTTAGAGGAAAATCCGGTTGATTGGTTGCCTAATTGATTGACTGGAGATCCTTGATTGTAGTATAGGAATATTGTATATTTATTTCATAGTTTAACTTCTTTCCTAGTTTAGCTTCTCTGGATGTATATAATGAGCGTTGTATCTTTACAAAGGATTCATTCAGAAATAAACCAATATTCTCTCAATATTTCATTCTCTTAAATTCAACACCATGTTATTTCCAAAGTGGGGAAGAATAATCTAGTGGTTTGGTTCTTAGAAACTACAATGTCCCAATCCAACGACTTGTTTGGATGGTGGAGAAGAAGGTAGATTTATGAGGCGGCCAAATTTGTAGTCCTGGTCCCACTCAAATCCGGTGTTTGGTTGAGTTTTGAGAGGGCCAGAGATAAACACTGTAGCAGATTCAAATCCACCAGGAGGTGGATTCGTGAAGCGAAGGTCAGACCTCGGCATTGACAAATTTGGGGGTTTTCAAACGGTTTTACCCCTCCAAATCCCCCTATCAAACTAGGGGGATTTCGTTTTTGTTTTCTCGGACGATTTGTTTTCGTTGTTTGAAAACCAAACCAACAAAGAGAGAGAAGAGAAAAGGAGCGAGAAAGAGAAGTATTGTTCGTCGCCTGAGCCGTCATTGTGACCGAAGATTTGGATGCAGATTTGGGGGTGGTTTGATTGGATCGCCGAGCCCACCATTGTTGTACCCATCATGGCTGGAGTGTTGTACCATCATCGCCGGAGTGTTGTACCCATCATCATGGGGGCCTCCATCGTTGCCTGAGTGATATCAAATTGGGGCTCCTTGTTCTGAACTTCTGATTGATTAGGGTTGGAGAGAGGTTAAGATATACATGCGTATAGGGAGCTATACACATCTATATTGTCACGCCCCGCCCCGCAAAACGACACCCATTGTGGGCCTGAGTCGGTGCGGCCACGTGGCATTCCCAATTGCCAACCAAACAATCATTTAACAACACATAATAACTCAGAATAAACTAGCGGAAGACTTAATATTAATATTAACAACAGAGTCGACGTTATACCCATAACTTTACATGCTTGACATACAAAAATACACGACATCCTTGTCACAAAACGAGTCGAAAACATGTACAAGACAACTCACTACCACCGACACAAGCAAACAACCTCAAAGCCAACCCCAAAACGCCAACTGGTAGTGGACCATCCTACGAACCCCTGCTATCTGGCAATCCAAAGTAAAACCAGGAGTGTGTGAGATATAGAATAAATCCAATAAAACTCAACAGAAACAACCAACAGGAACAACCAACAGGAACAACCACATTTATATTCACAACACATGCAGTGACACGTCTGCCACATCCCATGTACCCAAGGTATTGTGTCCCGCACACCAAGCTCCCGTTCACCGTAAATAGAACGGCACGGCCCACGACAAGGTGTGACTCACTCCACAAACCTTATACGGGTACAATCAACACACACCAATCACCAACCATGCACACTAGTAACTAACCAACCATAGCATGATACACAACCAACAAGTTAACATCTTATTGGAGATGTAAGATATCAAACACACTCACCTGTGAGTCGACCGAAGTATGCCAACTTACGGTTTTGGCACCTCCCGATTACTCAGCTCGTTACCTAGCCACACGCTTAATCGTATTAGTAATGTGTTCAACGAACGATCAACACAAGAATAACAAGCTAATAACAAACTAGACAATAGCCAAAGAATAACACACATGAAGTTCAACACAAAACAAAACTCCCAAATGAACAAGATATCCTACAACCAGCCTGTTTTTAAATGACTGTAGCATTTTATAGGATCATAGTTGGGTCATAAAACCACCACCACTAGAAAGTAGACTTTCAGTACACCAATATCGATATAAAGTTTGTCCTAAATAGATTTCAAATGACAAAGTTACGACTGTCCAAAGATGAAAACTTAGGAACACAAATCTGCAGTTTCTGCAGAACAGCCTGTGATCGAATGCTCACTAAAAATCACATACTCAATCTTTTCCATTAATTCTAACACCAAAACATCACCAATTGAACAATGCTTAAGACTCAAGAGAACCCATAGCCAAAAAGTACACTTAACTATGACAGAATTGATGAATAGCATAGCTCTAAACCTGCCCAGATTTCCAGATTTGACAAACCAATAACTTCATAACAGAAACTGATTTTTCCTGGAAGTAACTAAGGCACAAAACTTACATATTCAGAAAGGTATGTAAGTCTAGTTTCAGAATCAAGAAACGGTGCATTAAACCGACACCCGAGCAAGAAGTTATGCCCATTTTACCAACACGTGTCTGTGCTGTCTGCACAGACGCGAATCAGACACCAGATCAGTCCGCGAATTTTGTAGGCCAAAATACTTCGAGTTATTTTCTGAAAATTTAACACAATGCAATAGACTCACAGACGAGTCTTCAGGATTTTTTTCAAGAATTTAGAAGATATCTAGATGCCTTGAATAAATTCGTCAACACAGGACAGATTAGCAACCTGTTAAAACACAGTCATGCATGTTCATCATATACACGAATTTCTGAAATAAGAACTCAATTTCAACCTCAAAAACCCTCTCCCATGGCTTCAATTCAGAGCATATTAGATGCAGAACAAGAACCCTAGCATGAGAAACATGAACTCAACAATTAAAAGATGAAACTCACCAAAATAAACTTCAATTCAAGGTTCTCTAGATTTTTCTCTTATTTTCTCTTCTTCCTTCTTCTTGCCGTTCCTCTCTCTCTCTCTCTCTCTCTCTCTCTCTCTCTCTCTCTCTCTCTCTCT
>BPLS01000707.1:802812-817677 GCA_019656275.1 Rhododendron kiyosumense
CACACACACACATATACACTTGTACAATGGGTGGTTCAAAATCCCAATAAAAAATAATAAAGGGGTATTTTGGGAATATTAGTACCATGTACTTTTATATTAAAATAATGAGTACTTTCCCATGTGGTTAAAGGAAAAAGATTAGTTTAATAATCCCATGGTACCTTGAAAGATTTACCCTTTTATCCATTGGATAAAAATTCTCCTAACTTCTATTATCCAATGGATAATAGTTATTAGGTCACTTTTAATATTAAAATAATCAAAAAGTACTTTAAAGTAAGTATACTTTTAATATAAACAAATGTGATTCTATTATCCAATGGGTAATAGTTTCCCTAACAATTATTGTCCAATGGACAAAGAATATAACTAATTTGATTAAAAGAAAAAGAATATTAAAATTCTTAGTTTAGGGTTCAAAAGGGTCAAAAGTTCCAATGAGGGGCAAAACGGTCATTTTACGGTGACTAGATAGCTTTTTAGTTTAGTTACTCTAACCGGATGGTTAAAAGCTAACTAGGCTTGCTAAGTAGGATTAAAGCGCAAGAAATGAAATTAGAAGGGTTAAAGTGCAATTATGACAAATTACAGGAATTAAAGTAATTCAAGCATTTAAAATTAATAACTCGAATAATAAAAATAAATTTCTATTTATTGAAATTCAGAGTTATTACAAAATCATCCATCCAAACGGGCCACAAGGGTCTAAAATGATTGAAATTAATCCAAATGCCACAAACAATCAAGATTGGGACGGGAAAAAAAATCCCTACACTTTGTAATAAAAAGGGTAAAATTATTAAACAAGTTGAATTAATTATATTAAAAAACTAAAAATTATATTACTATATCTTAAAAGTTCAAAAGTATGAATATAAGTACTTATATAAATACAATTTTTGATTTAATGCCTAATCCTATATAATTTACCTTGCTATTTATAAACAAACAATGTATTTTTTTAATTACTAAAATTAATTTACAAATTTTTGGACTTTTTAATTTAAATAAGGTTTAAACATTTTACAAATATTCTAAGTTGGGGTAATTCAGTCATTCGACATCTAATCTTATCATATCTGCCTACCATATCATCCTCCTCAAAAAACCATCTAAATACCTCATTACAAATTTGCCCTCCTTAAGAGATGGGGCCACATTTCTTAACATATCACCTCTCATTACATATCCATATTCAAATTCACCCTCATTCTATATCCACCCATATTCAAATTCACCCTCATTCTATATCCACCCAAAATAAATTCTCCATCCAAACAGGGCGCTAGAAATAGTTTCGATGTGAAAGGGTTGTCTTTGGTGCTATGCATGTAGAAAAAAGAAAATGACTAATAACAATAATCACTCAGCTTGACTCCTATTTTTTAGGGTAACTTTTAACTCTCGATACAGTTTTTAATAAATCTCTCTTCGCTTATTATAACTCAACCATCAAAAATAATTTTCTAAGATGCAAACAAACAAAACAAAGTGAATATATTCTCTATTCTCACACTTTCCGTTTTTCATTATGTTCCTTCACTTTCGCAAGTTCCAAACGGGGCGTAAGGGTTTGAGATTCTCTTTGCATTTCAATTAAACTTGTCTCTTAACCCGACGATTTCCCGGCCCAACCCGCGCCGGTCATCTCGCAAAGTTCCGAGCCGCCGGCGGTGGTCTTTCCGACAAACCCAGGTATTTCGCTTTCTCAACTCTCTAACCACTTCGACTTCTCCCTTCATCTGTAAGTCTTTAGAATACGAGCAGAGTAATGCTAAATGCGTGTTCTACCAGCAAGAATATTCTTATAAGGAGCCAAACAGATTCTTGATTTAAGTTTACTCTGTTCTATGAGCTGGAATCAGGGGCAAAGGCATAGAGGTCTGAAACTCACATTGTAATTATGCCTGCAAAGTTTATATTTTGACTCCAGTTAAAATGCTTAACTGTTCCAAAGTCCAATCCCCAAATAGTGTAAAAGAGAACTTACACAAAAACGTTGAATTGCTTGCAAAGTATATACGTTTAAATGCGTAAAGCAAAAAAAAAACGTATAAATGCCAACTTTATATACGATTAAAAGTTGTCAAATTTGACTTTTCAAATTCCTCTTTCATTAAAATTCCTTTCATTAAAAGTCAATTTTGACAGCTTTTTTAAATGCCTAAAGGGGTGTTTTGGATGGCCCCTTTTTACATTTTTCAATTCTCATTTTTGGGTTTTGGGTGTTTGACTGGAAGAGGCAAAATGGATTTTGAGGAAAATGGGTTTTGGGTTTTCACGTTTCTAAAATAAAACCAAGAAAGAGGTGAAGAGGAGTTTTTTCCATTTTCATTTTCCCATTTTGGAATCTTGTATGCCAAAAAGACAATCCTACCCTCTACCTTTTGAGATAATCTCCACTTTGCCCTCATTTTTAGGAGGCGGAAGCTCTGCCATAGCAGGCCCTGCCAAGACTAAAAACGGTTTTTAACGTTTTGGTTTAAAAAAAAACCAAACCATTATTAATTTGCAATCCTATGGAGCAGAAATATAATTATGAGAGCTATAAAGACAAAATTTGATTATGTCTCTTTAGAATAATAAGATCTTAATACCCGTTCAAACGGATTAAAATTTGGAGTACTTAATTTTTTAATCATATTTTTTAATATATAAACGATCTCAAAAAATTAAGTGTTCAAATTTTCACTCCGTTTGAATCGGTGCAAAAATTTTGTTATTCTGGTCATACTATTCTAAAGGGTTGTAATTTATTTTTATCTCTAGGGCTCTCATATTAAGTATACGTTCTTTATTTAGGACTCTGTAGAGTAAAAATGTGATTATGAGAGCCCTATAAACAAAAATTATGATCATTCGGAATAATATGATAAGAATAACAAGATCTTTGCACTAATTTAAGCGGAGTGAAAATTTGAGCACTTAATTTTTTGAGATCGTTTATATATTAAAAAATATGGTTAAAAAATTAAATACTCTAATTTTTAATCCGTTTGAACATGTGTGAAAATTTTATTATTCTAATCATATTATTTTAAGGAGACATAATCAAATTTTGTCTTTAAAGCTCCCATAATCACGTTTCTGCTCCATAGGATTGCAAATTGATGGAATGGAATTTTTTTAAACCAAAACGTTGCCGTTTTTAGTTTTTAGTCATGGGCAGGAGCTGCTATGCCATGGAGACTGCAGAGCCCCCGGGTCCGTTTTTGAACGTTATCACTCAACTGATTTTCCTTTCACGTCACACCAGTTCTTTACATAACAGCAAACAATAATTGAAATAAAAAATATATATAATTAAAAAAAGTGGGGGGACACTTTCAGTTTTAGTTTCAGTTCATGCACATAACCAATTTTGGAAGTAAATTTTAAAAAATTGATTAAAACATTATTTATACATATTATACACTATTATTAATAGCTGGAGGCAATATAGTAAAAAACTAATTCATAATTTATTTTCATTCCATATCTTTTAAACATTACTCCTACTGTAAAATATATTTTGCACATATCATCCAAATATTCTACCAAATACAAAATACATTCCGACCATAATCTCAAAAAGCAAAAAGGCAAAAAGTTTGAAAATGAAAAGCGAAAACCCTAAATTACCCACGGCCATTAACCTGTGTAGCAATTGATTGATTCCATGTGCGTACCTTCTTCACTTGGATTGGTAAATTAGGTTTTCAAGTGAAGGTAGAACTGTCGTTCCAGTTGAAACATACGTTGAATTGGTCTGATCCCAACACTGCAGATTCATGGGCGCAATTGGTTTCCACAGCAGTTCATCATCTGTTTGTCCAATCAAATCCTCCGGTGGCGTTACTCGTTGCTCGGCCGCATATTCTAGTAGACCCAGTTGCTTCCCATTTGATATGAATCAGGGGAGCAGGGTCAATTGTATGGCCTCCACTATTCCAGTTCAAGAAATGAAAGAGGAAGGTCAACTACGGTTGACTGGTGATTCTTTCATTCGTCCTCATCTCCGCAAGTTGTCTCCCTATCATCCCATTTTACCTTTTGAGGTAATTTTGCTCCAACCCAGTTGACCCTTTCGATTTGTTCTGTCTGCGCATGTAATGAGACCAATGTGATGGTGACAACGGTGACGATGACGATTTGTTTCGGGTGGATTAGGTCCTTTTTTCTTTTTTTCTTTTTTTGTTGCAGTTTTAAGACTGTTTACCAGACTAATTTTCTAGAAAAAATAAGTTGTTTTATTGACAGTTTTTGAAACTTGTTTTCTGGGAATTTTGGCAGGGAATCCTGTTCAAAACATCAAAATAAGTTTTCGCAATGTCAGGCATTACTCTACTGAAAAAGAACAAGAGATGAAAGCAGTGACTGTTTGGGTTTCAAAAACAGATTTCTGAAAAGTTTTATGCAAATTTGATTATTAAATATGCAACTAAAACCTAAAAGATGGTAGTTACTAGTTGTATTTGCTAGTTCACACTTTTCAAGTTTCTTCTTGACATGATTTAATGGGCTGGAGGTACAGGACAAGTTGATTGTTTCTGGTGTGTTTGCATTTGTTGGTTTCTTGGAACAACGGTAAATACTGTTGTCAATGGTTTTTGATTTGGTTGAGCAAGCTAGGGCTCCTCTTGTTTGACATCGAGATATTGGTTGAGGCCGATGTAATGTTGGTAGTAAGAGTTCTAGACAGAACTTAGTACTCAATTACTTGTGCTGGTGATTTTAGCCTTTTTAGGTGTTGCAAACTTGCATGGGGAATCCAAGTCAAGATTAAATATTGAAAGTCGCGTTATGTTATTTTTGTTTCTAACTCTTTGTGGCAAAACATGGTCTCTGCACTACGACTTAAGGCATGCTAAGTGAGTTTTCACTCATAAGTAAGGGTTGCTTCAGGATTATCAATTGTTTTAGTTGGAAGGAATGCATTAGTTAGACATTTGGGTATTCATATTTATCTCTGGCAATGGTAGAATTTCAAGCGAATTTGTTAAAATTTCGGCTGAACGAAATAAGAGCTACTTTAAGGTTAAACATAATACACAAATCTCACAATTACTCGCCCCTTTATTTGATGCATGTTGTTTTGAATGACTTTGGATATGCGAAATAAGAGCTACTTAAAGATTCATTAAATTCCATGTACCTTTTTTTTGGTGAATCTATGGATTTCCACTTGCGTATGAGTTTTGTTAGAGTTCTGGTGATGTATTTTATTTCATTCATATGGACACGGTTGAAGTTTCTCCTAGACTGGTCTTGTGTTATTTGAGTGAGCGGTTGGTCATTAGTTGGTTTTCTTTCATTATTAGGTACTGGAAATAACACATTGTTCCATTCATTTCACTGGGAGAGTTGTGGTTTTCTATACAGGTTTTGTCAACACGTCTGGGCAGAAAGCCTGAGGATATTATTAAGTTAGACGCAAATGAAAACCCATATGGTCCACCTCCAGAGGCAAGTTATAAAAACAAAACTTCTAAACTTTGAAACCCTTTTCTTGTGATTGCAAGGCCAGTTACTGATTAACTGTTTGTTTATGTCCTTTGTACAAATGTGAAATATCTTATAGGTTTCTGAGGCTTTGGGGTCGATGAAATTTCCATACATTTATCCCGATCCGGAAAGCCGTAGATTGCGTGGTGCTCTTGCCCAGGATTCGGGTCTGGGATCTGAATATATTCTTGCAGGGTGTGGTGCGGATGAGCTAATTGATTTGATTATGCGGTCAGTGAAGATCTTGTGACGACTTCAATTTTCAAATTTGCTAAACCGTCTGATTTGCATAATGGGGCCATAACTATCCTTTATGGCTGTCTGCTGATATTTACTTTTTTCCTTATGTTTTTTTTTTTTTCCTGGCATTTTACTTCAGTTGTGTTCTGGATCCCGGAGACAAAATTGTGGACTGCCCCCCGACATTTACAATGTATGAGTTTGATGCAGCTGTTAATGGGGCACTTGTCATAAAAGGTAAATGTAAAGAATTTGTATTCAACTCTAACTAGGGATCAAAGAGTTTTTCTCCTATTATCTGCTTTCTCTGTTGGGTATCATTGTTTTTATTCTTTGTCAAATGTACGTGTATATTGGCATGAAACTATTTTCCAACTACGCAGTACCTCGGAAGTCAGACTTTAGCTTGGATACAGAGCTGATCGCTGAAGTTGTTGAGCAGGAGCGGCCAAAGTGCATATTTTTAACTTCTCCTAACAATCCTGATGGGAGGTTACTTTTCCTTGCCTTTTACGATTTGATTTTCCTGGATGATGCAATTGGGCTCATGCGATCTACGTTCAATTGTGCTGTACTCACTTGTTTTGCACATTCACTACGTTAACCACCTTCTGAATAGGGCAAATTAGAGTGCATAAATTGTTCAAATATTTTTTTTGGTACTTAGGAATTTCATAAATATTAAAAGACGGCTAAAGTCATACAGGTCAAGTCCTTAAAACCGTAGCAGGAATTACTAGACAAAATACACCAAATAGATAACAAGCCTAGCACATGGTTGTGCTTCAAAGTTCAATCTTGGAGATGCCCGGCCCAGGCAGTCCACAACAACGAAAGGCCTCATGGAGGGTGGAGTCACCACCAAATCCCCTGCTTGCGCAGCCCCAAGCCTAGCCTAGCCAGATTTTCGGCGCTCTGGTTGGCAAGGCGATGTATTTGAGAAAGGGTAGTTCCAGTGCGTGTTAGGAGCGTTTTTGAGTCTGCCACAATTGCTCGATGGGGATGTCCTTCTGGAGTTCCTTTGTTAATGAATTTGACAGCTGAGGGAGTCCGACTCAATCTTAACATCCGTCCGACCCTTCTGTAAGACAATGGCCAAGCCTCTATTAATGGCCCAGATTTCTGCCTCTGCCTCTAGGCTAGAATCGCATGTGAGCTTCCCATAGTAGCCAACGACCCATTTTCCTGTCCTGTCTCAAAATATTCCTCCAAAGCCCACCTTGCTATCAAAACTGTACCAGCATCCATCTGTATTCAATTTGACTTGACCTGTAGAGATTAAGCTCCATTGTATTAGTTGACGTTGTCTAAGGCCACCCTTAAGAGGAGATTTGAAAGCCTCCTAGATTTCTAATCAATAGGAAGTGATGGTTTTGAAGCTAACAGGCGCTGGGATATCTCTGTCATCAAAACTTTTTCAGTTTCGGTCTTTCCACATTTGCCAAAGAGAAACAGCAAACAGCAAGCTCCAAGAAACATCACTTAATATTCCTGAAATTCTTTTGATTTTGAGATTATGGGATTTCCAATTGTAGACAGGGCTTTCAAGTGGACAGGGCTTTCAAGTCCATCCCTCAACCAGCAGCCTTTCCGAAACAGAGCCCAGAGATCCATGACTTTAACACATCCTCTAAAAAGGTGATCAAGATCTTCCGGATTGGCATTGCATCTAAGGCACAGGTCCGAGGATGCAATGCCTCTCGAGGCTCTGAGTTGATTACTAGGCAATCTCTAATGAAAAACAAGCCATAGAAAAGTTTTAAACTTATACGGAATTTTGAGTTTCCAAAACCAAGACCGCCCCTTTTGAGATCAGAATCCTCAAGATTGATCAAATCATACACTGCCGATGTGTAGAAATTTTCACTAGTGGATCCCACCAAATTAGGGTAGTCCGGAGTAGCTGAATACCTGGGGAGATGTAAATTTCTTTGGCCTCAATCATCTGTTCATCAACTATATTGGCAAGCTGAGTAAGGTTCCAGTTTCCATTATCGTCAATGAGTTCTTTAACTCTCACATTGTTGTTAGTGTTTTGTCCAGGGTAATCCAATTCAAGAGTACCCATCCCACACCACCAATCCTTCGAAATGTCAACACTCTTACCATCACCTATCGACCATTTGATTCCCATATCAAGGATGGGTTTAGTACTAACAATACTCCTCCAAACGTGAGAAGCAAATCTCCTAAGTGGCCAGGATGGCAGGGAATTATTTTTGAGGTATTTGTCTCTAACATTGCCCACCCAGAGGTTCCCTTCCTCAGCGGTCAGTTTCCAGCCAAGTTTCAAGAGTAAGGCAAGATTTTGCACTCAGGCTTCTTTCAGACCTAGTCCTCCTCTATCTTTGCTCTTACGCACTCTATGCCAATTTATAAGATGTATCTTTTTCTTATCTTTCCTCCGGTATCCCCCAGAGAAAACTTCTATCAAGTCTATCCAGCCTTTCACATATGCTTATGTGAAGTTCCATAGTTTGCATAGAGTAACTAGGGAAGGTGGAGGACACAAATTGAACAAGGGTCTACCTTCCTGCAAGGTTGAGAGTATTGGCCTTCCAACCAGTCAAATGCCTTTGGACCTTTTCGAAGAGGGGGGTTGAAGTGCTGTTTAATAACCCTACATATCATGTGTTACAGATATATCACTAATAGAGCTATGACAAGGTCTAAGAAGTACATGCACTTCTAAGAAGGTGCCTTGTCCGACACAGTTGCACTCATTGGTTAATCCCCAATGCGTTTTATAGAAGAGAACACAGACTTTGAATTGTTGGGTGAGGCTCGTGTCTGTCTTTGCATAGACATACACGAGATATCGCAAGTTTGAGATAATTACTCGAAAGCAATTTTGAAATCAACACAACACTGATGTAATAACTATTTATCCTTCCTCACTTAGACTTTGACTTAGGAATTCTGTAACCTAAACCGTCTGTTTTGTTTATGAGGAGAGCTTTCTAAAATAAATCTCATGATTTGTTGTTTATCCCCCTTCATTTTGAGCTATTTAGTATAGGAATCTAAAAGCCAAAACCTTCTAGTTTGTTTGAAAGTAGAACTTCATGAAATAATTCCTATGACTTTATGTTAATTCTTTTCCAATTATTAAGTCAGAAGAATAAGGAGAAATGATTTCTTACTACTTTGACATTGTAAAATGGGATTTTATAACTCGTATAAAATCAAGAAATTATTGGCCTTGTTCGTTTCCAAATTTTACTTTGTTTTAACTTTGTTTTTCAATCATTACCCTATATCTTTCTCCAATCATTACCCTATTTCTCCAATTATTAATTTTATTTTTCTCTATATCTTTCTCCAATGGGCAAATTTCACTCAGACCCCCTGAGGTATATGACAATGACAGAAAGTACCCCCCAGTTTTCAAAAATGACAGAAACCTCCCTTACTTTACAGTTTGGGTTTCATTCCGTTAGTTTCCGTTAGTTCCGTTAGTTAAATGGACGGAAAATGTACGGAAATGTACGGAAAATGAAATCTTCAATTTTATTTAGTTCTACACCTATCTTAGGGCTCTCATTAAAAGTCCTAGAGTTAAAAATTAATTATGATCATTTAGGATAAAATAATTAAAAAAATAAAATCTTCGCACGGATTCAAATGGATTAAAAATTGGAGCACTTAAGTACTTGCTCTTCATTTGGTTCTATGGTTTTCTTAAAGCTCTCATTGAAAATCCTAAAGCGAAAAATTAATTATGACCCTTTAGGATAAAATAATTAGAAAAATACGATTTTCGCACCAATTCAAATGGATTGAAAATTTAAGCACTTAAGTATCTCCTCTTTGTTTAGTTTTACGGCTATCTTAGGGCTCTCATTGAAAATCTTAAAACCAAAAATTAATTATTGCACTTTAAGATAAAATAATAATAATAAAAAAAGATCTTTGCGCAGATTCAAATAGCTTGAAAATTGGAGCACTTAAGTATTTGTTCTTTATTGAAAGCTCTAAAATCAAGTGAAAAGCAAAATTTTTAAATGCTCCAAATTTAAATCCGTTTGAATCGGTGCGAAGATTTTATTTTTTTAATCATTTTATCCTAAATGATCATAATTAATTTTTAACTCTAGGACTTTTAATAAGAGCCCTAAGATAGGTGTAGAACTAAATAAAATTGAAGATTTCATTTTCCGTACATTTTCCGTCCATTTAACTAACGGAAACTAACGGAATGAAACCCAAACTGTAAAGTAAGGGAGGTTTCTGTCATTTTTGAAAACTGAGGGGTACTTTCTGTCATTGTCATATACCTCAGGGGGTCTGAGTGAAATTTGCCCTTCTCTAATCATTACCTTGTTTCTCTTTCCACCCACTACCAAAACTAAAATACCCAAAGTTACCAAACGAACAAGGCCATTGTTATTTCATGTACGTGTCGGCTATACATGAATGTTAAATACCTTCTAAAAGGTCAATTTGTTGTTTTTGAAGATTGTTGCGTTTGCGTGTCTGCACTCTGCACTGTGTCGTAGTCATATCTCATGTTTGTACCTGTACTACATATTATGATCTATTATCAATACTATGTGGACTTTTCCTTTTGTTGTAGCAAAGTCTGACATATGTTATTGCTTTTCAGCAGGCATTATTGCAGGTTCTGATATGATTACTTGTGTTGGCATCTTATTGTTTCACAGTATAATCAGTGATGAAGTTCTCTTCAAGATCCTTGACCTGCCTATATTGGTTGTGCTGGATGAAGCGTACATTGAATTTTCAGGAATTGAATCTAGGATGCAATGGGTGAAGAAGCATGAGAATCTAATTGTCCTTCGCACATTTAGTAAGAGAGCTGGTATGTATAAGTTTGGACCTAATATCAAAAAGCTTGTATGCTTCATTATGAAATTGAATGGCTAGTAGAATCTTTTCCTTAATCTGGTATAATCTGGAAACTTGTCTTGTAAATGTAAAGAAGGATTAAAAAAGAAATGACTTTTGTCATTTGTTGCTATGTACGTTTGTATGATTTTATGCCATTATCATAACTCTTACCCGGTGTCTGAGTGTTTGACATGGGAGGTCCACGTAACTAAGTTTTTGTGAGTTAACAGATGAGATTTTCTCAAACTAACCTTTTGCAATTATACTTGTCCATAGAAGTAGCAAAGTTTTTATGAGGTAAGACTTCTACAGCAACATGGTTTTGGGTAGTTCTCAACCCCAAAAGCTTGCTTGAGGTGAGGGTGCCATCACAATTTATATACTTAATAGCTTCTTTGTTGACATGGTTGATTTTAATAGTGTTTCAAGGCTCAATCAGCCACTAAAAAACAGTGATGGATGTGCCATCATCATTAAGCTGGTCCTAATCCTGAACAAGCGAAAAAGACAAGGTCAAGATTCTGTACCTAGTGTCTTGGGCTTACATGAAATCACATTAGAATCCAACTTTTCCGTTGAAACAATGATGCAACAACAAATCCTTCTCTGCAAAACGGAGTGTGGAATCTGTTCATGTGATTATTGAGGAGGTGTCCACCCTCCAAGTCTTGCTGGGCTGACCTCAAATTGTGTATTGGAAAGCACTGGTAGAATTTTGTTGGAGCGTAGATCTTGGGGTAGCTTCTATCTGTGCATATGTCTAAGATCGTTCACCAATCTATCAACCTTGGCATGTTTGGTGGTTGACTTGTATGGATTAAATTTGATCAGATTGTTCCTTGAAGATGTTCGGTGGATGGCTGCCTGATTTCTCATACTGATTTTTTTTAACTATGTCTTGAAAGTTACCTTCATTAGGTTCGTTTTTATTTTATTTTATGAAAGTATAGCACATTTATGTGAGGTATAAACACTTTACAGGTTTAGCTGGACTCAGAGTTGGATATGGAGCATTTCCTTTGAGTATTATTGAGTATCTGTGGAGAGCAAAGCAACCATATAATGTGTCTGTTGCTGCAGAAATTTCTGCATGTGCAGCACTAAAGAATCCGGACTATTTGGAGGTATTTATGATTTACTAATATGGGCTTTTCCAATGTTGCTTTTAAGTAGCCACTGAGTATTCCTGGTGCTTGAATACCAATTCTAATACTTGTCAAGAATGTCTAACCGACTCTAACAGAAGGTTAAAATGGCTTTGGTGGAAGAACGTGAGAGACTCTTCCAACTTTTGAAAGAAGTGCCTTTTCTCAACCCATATCCAAGCCACTCCAATTTCATTCTTTCCGAGGTTATGTCTGGGATGGATGCTAAGAAATTGAAGGTACAAGTTTATTTTTTGGTAACCATGTCTTTTTTAAGTAGGAATTATTGGTTCTGCATCCAAAAAATTTAGGTTTTATTCATGGGACAATTACCGGCTGCTCTAGTTTGGGTAAAGTATTTCCCAATAACTCTTGACCCCGTTCCGAAATGCACACGTATTTTCAATGGAACAATTATACTGTAAAAGCCCCTCGAATGCAAATCGGTTTTGTTCCGTTAGATTTTGCCTCTTCATGCAACTCAGCCGAACATATTGATTTTGCCTCCACGTGCAACTCAACCGAACACTTTGAGTGAAATACTAGCCAGGTCTATTGATAGGAGCACCATTCAGGAGGTGTCCACATAAAAAGAACAACCAGAAGTTATGATGATGAGATATTTGTGTTTCTTTTTTGTTTAGTTGTTGAAATAGTATATCTGTTTTTGTATATTTTTTTTTGCAAGAACATTATATTTGTGACTTGTATATATTCATTAAGATGTAACAGATAAATTTCATATTAAATAGTTAATTATAAAAAATACAAAGGATATTGAGAAAGTTCTCAATCTTTTTAATGCGCGGTAATAATGGTGGTCGTGGATAGAGTGATGAGAATATTCTCAAGCACCATCTATGCCCGTAAAAACAACTATATAGTGCTGAGAATTTTCTCAACATCATTCACGCCATGTATTTGCACATGAGTTGGTACCAACTATAAAGTACTACTGAGAATATTCTGGTGTGTAGGGTTTATCGGGCTATAAGGGTTTTTAGCTATAGGTAGCAAACATTTGTGTGTTGGATTTTTGGTGATTCTCAACTGCGGTTTCTCAACTTAAACTAAATTATAGTTTGCAAGTATTTAGATGGGAGGCTCGGACCAAGGTTTAGTACCACTTATAGCCTAAGCAATCCAATACTCACGAATTTACACAATCAAGTCCCAAAGGTAATTTGTGTGCTCGACCGGAAGATTATGCTTGGTGCGATCAAATTTCTCTAAGGAGTTGGTCAAACCCTCAAAAGGACATCGACCCAAGTATTATGTGTGCTACAATTGACTGTCAACGGATATTCAAAGGCTTAAACACTTTTGAGTTTGAATCGAGTTAAAGAGGACTTCGACCACACATATATACAATTGATTTTGAAGGTGAGAATTATTTAATTACTTAGGCCATAGCTGACTACCCCTCCATTAACGAAGAACTCTCTAAGGAAAGGTTTAAATCTACTTGAAACATGGCAACTCTTTAGGTGATTAAGGAAGATCGGTCTTAGAGTGTACCGAGGAGATATATACGGCAAAGCTGGGGAAAGACCCTCATACCGTCAATCCCAAAAGATTCCACAACCAAGAGTAATCTTAGATTCGGGTTTGGTGTGAGAAACAACTGATTAGTTTGTGAGGACTCACAACCGAACCTCAATCTATTGATTTAACAAACCAAGAATTCTAATGGAGACAATACACGGATTCTAGAAACACAATCTTATTCCAAATCTTAAACCTTACAATGTCAAAATAGGACTACCTTGGACAATGTCTTACGGAGAAAACTCCAAAAACTATGAAGAGCAAATGCCAAACTAGGCTGGGAAACAATTGAGAGAGCCAAGGGAGGTAGAGAGAGAGTGGGATATCAGGTTATGTCCAAAAGATCTGATAATTTCGTATTTATAAGCTCCCAACCATACCTAGAGGACTAAGTGATATCAGGTTATGTCCAAAAGATCTGATAATTTCGTATTTATAAGCTCCCAACCATACCTAGAGGACTAAGTCAACAATGTAGTTTGGAATATGCTGTGGACCGGTACAGAGTTTTTGCTGGATCTATCAACAAACATTCTGCCTTCTTGTGAAAATTGGTTTGGACCTGTCTAGTGCTTTTGCTGGGCCTGTCCACTGGTTCAGTTCAACTTCAATCCATTTTTGCTTCTCTCCAGCTTTTAGCATTTCGTTGCTTGCTTTGACATTTCTCCAAATTGACGTTTAGGACCCGGCAAGGGACCTCCTTGGCTACTCCCAGGAGCCAACGACGCTCTCGGATGCATCTTCTTACCATTGAATTACCTGTAACACTTGGAAAATACCTTACATGCAATATCATTGAAAACTATCAACTATATGTACTTAGATACATTATATTAGAGGACTTAAGCACCAAGATTATACAATATTGGGTGCTTATCACATGTCATGTATCTTCAGAATACATTAGACCAACTATAGATTGAGTATTGAGAATTTTCTCAGAAACCTCCACTCTATGTATGAGAATAAGACTGCAGACCAACTATACGGTGTGTCATGTATTTGCATAACACATTAGACGTACGGCTTTGGCTTATGCTCTGAGGTGTTATGCTCCTACATGGAGTGAATGCTTTTGTGAAAATTCTCAGTACTATATAATTGGTCTCATGTATTATGCATATACACAACATGATGTTGGTACTATACACATATGTGACATGGACGTTTCTTGAGAAAATTCTGAAGAATTTATAGTTCATGAGTGTAGATGGTGCTTGAGAATAGTCTCAGTACTATATTATTGATGTTGAGTCATATGCTGGTATATGGCCCCGAAATTTGTCTAGGTGTACACAAGCTGGTCTCGACATCCTATTATCAAGAAATAAAAATACTAAAAGCAACTGGGAATAAAGACAAGCTGTTAAGTAGCTGGTAGTTGCACATGAAATTGTGTACACCCTTGACCATTGTTTTTATATCCTAGTCACAAAACAGTCGCATGCGCCCAATGATCAATTTTAAATAATCAATTGACTGATCAATTTCTTGCTTTGAAGTTAATCAATATTATTGATTGGAATGATTAAGTGTTGACTTAGATCTCTCTCTCTCTCTCTCTCTCTCTCTCTCTCTCTCTCTCTCTCTCTCT
>BPLS01000707.1:817687-867716 GCA_019656275.1 Rhododendron kiyosumense
CATGCGTAAAAGCAATTGGAAAGACCACAAACTCGGACACAGTTCTAGAGAAGAAACCCCATAGCTCAAATCTCTCTCTAAAATCCCCCATTGCTTCACCTCGAAGCACTCTCTCTCTAATCAAATCGCATCGCAAAATGAGCAAAAAAGGAAGTGACTCAGTGCTGGAGCTATGATGATTCGGACCCCCACCATTGGAAGCCCTCTTCGGCGTCTACTCATCTCCAGCGGTGGTGAAGGTCATCATCAAGAGTGCCGACATGAAGGAGGACCTTCAAAGGGAAACCGTTGACCTTGCCATCTCAGTATCTCCTTTCCCCTCCCTGCCTCACTCTCCATTTATCAATATTTTGCTTTGTTCTCTAAATTGCATGGACGAGGGCAAAAAAGTAACTTCAACTCATAACCAGATCTTGCGGTAATTAAAATTTTGCTTCATCCTTAACAGGAATAGGACACGCCTTTTCTAGATTGGCACGTAAAAAGCTGTTTATTCATGATTATGTTTTCTACTTTAAATGCTGAAAATTTGCATGACTGCCTAGTGATTGTGAAAAATTGTAGTTTTATACCTTGGTGTAGTGTCTCCATAACAATTTCTTCTTCCCCATGTCTCCGCTGACATATCTCGCTTCCACATTCCAAGCTATTTATCAAAGTTCTACCCATTAAAAGCTGATCTTTAATTCATTGGTTCTTCTTGTCAAAATAATAAAGCACCATATTTGATGTCCGAAACTATCTCTTAGTGAAATGACTTACCGATCATTCAGCAAATGCTTCTGTATTTAATCAATGACAGGGTTTCAAGATCAAGAGTAGTCTCTCTGTAAAGTGTGCTTAATAGCAGGCTTTAGTAGCCTAAAGATTTCCTGCTTGTGCTTTGGTACCTGAAGAGACAGATTTGGTACTTGTGAAGGTTCAGTAGAAGTACAATGGCCATGGAATAATGTAGTCAGGATACATTAGTGATTTTGCCGTTAGGCTGCTGATCTCCTACAGAATGGTTTGTCGGAAATTGTAGGAAGTCGTTATTCTACGTATGGGATGTTTTGGGTAGGTAATAAAACATAGGTGGTGAATGTGTCTGTATTTGTGCACGTTTTGAATTTTCTGGAAAATTGAGCGGGTAACCTGTAAGTTACAGAAGATGGACAATTAAGTATTCATGTGCCAATCCATGGGTGACAACTTAAAGTGTGTTCAAGGCTACGTACAGTGTATTAGAGTGTATGCCTTTTGTCGGTATTGCTCTCTTTTATTCATGGCACTTACTAGTGATGGTTCAAAAATTTTACAGGAAGATCTTGCGATGATGGGTGTCATGATACGTCACTTCAATACTAAAGAATTGAAGAGCTGTATTAGAGTCTCTGTTGGTAAGCCTGAGCACACAGATATCTTAATGGAGTGCCTCAATCGCTTTTGTTGAATTCCTCTCTATGCTAAAGATTCTCTTTGGTGGAGAAGAAAACGTATCAGACCTTTTACTTTAAGTTAGATTTGATTCACTGTTCTTTTTTTTTAAAAAAACGAGAACGGTGAATCAATTCCTCTATGTTAAAAATTCTTTCTTGTGGAGACGAAAATGTATCAGACCTTTAGCTTGAAGTTAGATTTGATTTACTGTAAGAACATTGGATCAAATCTAACTTACAGTAAAAGATCTGATACGTTTTCATCTCCACCAAAGAGAATCTTTAGCATAGAGAGGAATTGATTCACTGTTTTTTTACTTTAAAAAAAAAAAACACAGCGAATCAAATCTAACTAAAAGTAAAAGGTCTGATACGTTATTGTCTCCACCAATTGTGGTCGGAGTTTTTCATGCAATTCTTGTAACAGTAGTCCCTATCACTGCACTTTTAGTGTTGAACATGTTATTGGACTTCCAAGTGTCCGCATTCTATTTTGTTGTGGACAGGAAAAAATACTCAGGTTGATGTCAAGTTGGATGTTTAAGCATAATCATTTGTGCTTATATATTGCAGATCAACAAGTTTGTTTCAACTTTCAAACATGCTGAAATACAGGGCATGCACACACGTACGGACATATGCATTTGAAAATTCAACCAGTTTTGGATACGTATTTACATACCCAGCACCGTAAATAAAGACAGTCGGTTCAGAGATTTTTCGTATTGAGATTTCCATCTGAAAATTCACCCATTCTAGGTACATCCTGGGATGATTTTCTATATACTTCCTTCATTTTCTATATGTGGAGGGCTAGTGGTGGAGCCAGGATTCGGGGGTGGTACCGTTCAATGAAAATCTAGTTACATGTTGTGCAGAAAAATTTGAAAAAAATATATAAGGTCATATAACTAGATTTTGCTGTGGGCTTTTATTTGAAAAGGAAATAAAGGCTTGCTTCAACCCTATTTTGGTATGTAAATTCAAAACATTACGGTATTAATTTTTCTTGATATGAGCCGACCATTCTCTAAATTGTAATTTTTACAATATTTGTACCAATTATTAGTCTTTTTTGCCTAGTTGGACCACTCCTTTCCAATTAGTGAAAAATTAAAAATCTTGTGACGGAAAAAATCAGCTGTGCTAATGATAGATGATGTGTGAACAGATTAGACACAGATCTTGATGTGAGGCCTACTACGGGTCTCACACAAACAATCTAAGCCGTTCATTAAATTCAAAAACATTTTTTCAAGGGCTCTTGCGAAAATTCAACTCAATTCGATACATATAAGTGGTCGATCTAATCATCTAACTTGTCACTTAGGTTTTTGGAGAATGGAAAGATTAGATCAAGTACTTAAATATATCGGATTAAACTGATTTTTCACGGAAGCCCTTGAAAAAATATTTTAACGGCTCGAATCGTTTATATAAAATCCGTAGTGAGTCTCACACACTGTCTGTGTCAACAGACTTTCTGGGAAAAATTATATGGAAGGTGCCTGGGATCGACAGCAGTGTTCTAGCAAAAATACTTGCATGCTTGACCACTTTACCAGAGTTCGTTTTTTGAACACTTCTTTATATATTTATTATATATATTATACTCCGTAAACCTTTTTATATGTTTTTTTTAATATATATATTATACTCCGTATAACCTTTTTATATATATATATATATATATTTTTTAAAGTATTTTTAAATCAGGGGTGGCACATGTCAGCGCTCCTTCTTAGGTCCACTGTGGAGGGCAAAGTCATTCTCCCAACGAGAAGGGTCCTGGAGGTCGAATTGAAAGAGAGTTGATTACATCCTAAAATATGCCACTCAATAAGAAAATTACACGTGGCACCGAATGGTGCATTGTCCAAATAGAACATGTCTCAATTAGACCCGAAATACAGAGGATTATGGGGTTTAATGATGATGCTATTTTAGTACTAAACGGTATCGTTTTGATTAGAACCGGCAACGTTTGGATAGCAATTAGGGATGATTTAAAAAGTGGTTGAGTTCAACCGTTGATTAATCCTTAGGATCGTCAAACGGTGCCATTGCTGCCTTGATTTATAACGGAAGTTGGACGCGATTGCAGGGAATCATTTGGGAAGCCAGTTGTATGACACTAATCCACGTTGCATAAAAATAGGAGTACCACGATCCAGAAAGCAGCCACGAACACCATTATCAAAGCATGAAGAGAGAGAAGAATTCTAGAAGTATCAAAGTAACCGTTCAAAAACCCTCTCAACTGGTTTATGTGGCAGTTCAAACAGAAACGTGGGCATCAATCGAAGTCGTGGAGGTAGAAGATCGAAGGCAGACCCAACGTCTATAAATAGAAGAGTAAAGCAAAGAGAGAAGCCCTCGACGAAAATTCATATCATCTGACAATTCATACAAAATGATTGTTCAGAGATTTATCGTAGATTAGTGTTTAGATTAGTTTAGAATAGGATCTTTCTGTAAGTTGAAGGCTTATTTGCATGTAAGACCACTTTCGATTAAATTCAAGTTCTCTTATTTTCTTTAAGCTTTTTCTTACCAGAGAATAGTCGTTTATAAGTCCACTTTCGATTGAATTCAGTGTGCTTATATTTCTGCATTATTCTTGATAAAATCGCAAGAGTGTTTGCATACAAACTTACCTTTGATTAGATTCAGGTTTGTTTGTGTTGAATCATCTTTTTTGATTCGAAGAGTATCAATCTTTTATTTGGTTAATACCTTAAGAAAAAATCCTCTTAGTTGAGGTAATCGAACGGATAACACAGTTGCCTGATTCAAATTAGTTGTTTCAAATCAATTTGAAAAGAATAATTTCTTTTTTGAAGTTAGTTCTTTTCTGACACGCCAGCACACAATCATTTGCCATTTGATTAAGCTAATTCAGCCCAAACAATTTTTGGCACGCCCGGTGGGACACAAAGGTGTCAAAATGCCAAGGTTTCGAAAACAAATAGGGACACCTGTTGGTGATCTAGTACCAGAGAAACAGGCTGTGCCAGAACAGGCCGCAGAACCAAGAACGCCTATCAATCCTGTTTTTCCTCAATTGGCTTTGGGAATGGAAGAGCCTCTTTATGAAGAGCCTTTTTACGAAATGCCTCCTTGTAAAATGCCTCCAAATTTTCAAGAGGGACAAGCCAGTGGCAAGGACCACGATAAGGAGGAAATGTTTAGAGAAATGATGGTAGCTTTTCGAGAGATGGCTCAAACCCAAAGAGCCATGATCAAAAGCATAAGAAATATGTTGCCTAACCTAGAGCCAGCAAGAAATAGTCCAGAAAATATTGGGCTAGATAATCATGCTAACTCAAGTACTCACCAAAGTCCCTTCGAAGGAAGGCTTGGAGAGGATGTTGGTAAGGGTAAGATGAGGTCTAGAACAGGTAAAGAAAAGATGTACCCAGAATAAATACCACAATCTTTGTATGAGCCAGTGAAGCCTACAAAGCCTGTTCTGGAAATTCCAAAGCAATCTCATGGTATTACTATTGGGTTTCCAAGAAACGCTAGAGATAGGCAGAGTGTTAACCCTCTCTTCGAACCCACACTTAGGGGATGAGAGGATGACATAGAGCTCGAACGAGTTTATAGACCCGAGAAAATGAGTGATAACCCACAGCATTCTTGCCAAAATTTTACAACTACCAAAAATCCCCTCACGGCAGCTTATGGAAGTCGTAGGTCTGCTCGAATTAATGCTGTAGTTGACAAAATGGAGCAGCCACAGTATGGGAGATTTCCTAGAGAAAATCAAGGAGATTTTAACACGATAAAGGAAGTTTATGAAGATGATTTTGTAGGATAAGAACCTCCCATAGAAAATCAAGAACAAAACTTCCTCGTAGGTAACCCATTACTAAGAGACCAAGTTATGGGTCTCATACAAGAAGTTTGTGGACTTCGAACTCGGGGGGTAGAACCTCAGATCTATTGAAAACCATATCCAGAATGGGTAGACACAACATTTCAGATCCCTAGAGAATTTAAAATCTCCGATTTTTTACTTTGTTCTACGGGGATGAGAGACAGTCTTCTATAGAACATATCGCTAGGTTTTCTGCCCAATGTAAGAACTTGGCTCAAAATGGCTTTATGAAGTTGAAGCTATTTCCAAATTCCTTATCTGGGCTAGTTTTTGCAAGGTACACCAATTTACCACCAGAATCGATAACTAATTGGTTTCAGATGGAAGAGGCGTTCCATGCGCAGTTCTTTAATACTGGGCCTAAAGTCTCTATGGCAGACTTGACTAGGCTAAGGCAGAAACCGGATGAAAAAGTAGCAGACTTCATATCTAGGTTCAAAAGGGCAAAAACCAAGTGCAAACTCCATCTGCCAGAGGCAAAATTTGTAAGGTTAGCACAGGATGATTTAGAAAGAGAACTTCGAAAGAGGTTTGATTCTACGGAGTTTAGAGACTTTGTAGATCTAACCTATAAAGTTGCTAGTTATGAATCACTGCTAGAGGAGGATATGTACAGACATAATTCCTCTTATCCAACATACTATAGAGACCCCAATTATGAGATAGATGCTGCAGAAATTATAGAACACGATTCTTGTGTTTATGAGCCCTTAATTTAAAAGAATGTTTCTCTAGGGCAGAAGTTCAAACAAAAAGAAATCACTAAAGTATACTCTTTCGATATATCTAAAGCCGATGAGATCTTTGACTTTTTGTTAAGAAAGAAAATCATTAAGCTGCCTGTGAATGTGAAACTGTCCACAGTGGAAGAAAAGAATGGAAAGACCTATTGCAAATGGCATGACTCTTGGTCTCATTCGACTAAGTCTTGTAATGTTTTTCGTGACAGGATTCAAGAGCAAATCAAGAAAGGGAGAATCAAATTCCTTGAAAAGGCTATGGGGATAGATGCAGTGCCTTTTTCCAAAGGTTGAAGAAGTTAACATCAATGTGCCCACTTCACTGGCACGAACTGTCAAGAAATATTGGCAAGATAAGAAGGCGCCAGTGAACATGAATACCATTCAATATGGAAGAGGTAAGCCATACGCTGGCTACCCTCGAGGCATGGGGATAAGGCAAAATCACTATAGGTGAGCCAATGCTGGTTTTTCTCCACAGAGGTTCCTAGGTAATAATTATTTGCCCATGTTAGAAGCCTCATTTTTGGAATGCTTATGTGTGGGATGCAGAGCCAACTATCTGGTTTTTAAGGACTTGGATAGAAAGGGTGTGAGTTTTTTCCCTAAAGAGATGGGAATAAAAAGAATGGCTCCAACACAAGCAAAGCCAAGTGACAGCAAGCCTTGGTTAGCATCGAAGAGAGATGTGCCTACCAGTCTTGTCCCACCCATCCACAGAAGAGAGCTGCCACCTTCGAAGAAAACCAACATTGGCCAGACATCAGAGGCGCAAGAAGAAGCCAAACAAGAGGAATTCACTTTAGTGAAAGGAGTTCCTGACTGGTTTCTGAAACAAGTCAAGCCTGATTTGTTCCAAGGGTACAAAAATTCGAACAGGAGTGAGAATAAAACTTTCAAGCCGCCAAATTCAAACTCTGGAAACTGGGTATTGATCAGGGATCCCAAGTCCAAAATACCACAGATGGTTCCATTGCTCTCAAGAACACAAAAAAGAAAGCTCCAGAGAAAGTATACGTTTTTCCAGTCAGAAGAATCATCAACAGGGGAAGAATCAGGAAACGGAGTAAGGCCTAATCCGACGTTTGACAGGGTTAAAAGGGACCCAGAAGAGTTTCGAATCCAGTATCGGGAGAGAGAGACTTTGAAGAAAGTAGCCTCTGCCATGCTCGAAGAAGACCTTGACCCACCTTCTCCCAATTCATTGGCTAGTTACTAGTTTGGTTTGCTCGAAGCCATGTTGATGGAGTAAGGAGGGGTAGAAGGTAGCTCTTCCCCTATGGAAATATCAACACAAGAAGTTGAAGGTAAGGATGCGAAGGAAACCAAAGCAGTTAAACCAATCAAGGAAGTAGTAACAATTCAATTTAGGGGCCAACCAGAAGTACAAGTTAATATGGTTTACCCACACTCTATGGATTTCTTCAAGAATGGCCAGATATCCAAAGGTCAAGATGATGCTTGGTCGAATTTGGGCAAGCCAGACAGTTCTAAAGAAATACGTAGTGATGAGAAATTAAATATTATATGTAACGATTGTGATCTGGAAGAAGTGGCTCAGATCGAGATGGATGAAAGCCTGGTATGTGAAATTGAGCAGAATCAAGAGAGTTTGGAGTTAAGCTCAAAGAAAGTACTTGCTTTGTACCAGATTCCATGTCCGACATCGAATATCATTTGGTAATAGATTTAAATTATGTAGACATTTCATATCCATTTAAATTGCCTACTAACGCTATGAGACAACATTTGCGTCCATTATATATTACTGCATATTTTGATGGAATCCCACTTAATAGAATCTTGGTGGATAATGGGGCTGCAGTGAACATTTTGCCTTTCCAAACCTTAAAAAAATTAGGAAAAGGAAAAGCAAAATTGATTCCAACTAACACATCCATTGCAGGATTTACTGGAGAAAGTCAGCATGCCAGGGTATAATCTCCATTAGATTGGCAGTGGGTGGAGTAGAAACTGACACTGCTTTCTTTGTAGTTGACACGTATGCTAAATATAATGCTTTATTAAGAAGAGATTGGATTCATGTTAATCGATGTATTCCGTCCTCTATGCATCAGGAATTAATGATTGTTAAGTATAATAAAGGCAAAGAAATGGGTGTTGAAGGAGTCAAAGCTGATCCTCATCCATTTAGTGCCACGGCGAATTTTGCTGAAGCAGAAATGTACAAATCAGATGTAATTCCTTTGAGTGAACTACTCCAGGCAGCCACTTACCCAACCAACGAGCTGGAAATAGGAGAATTGGCAGAGCTGAAATCGAAGCTGAAACAAACTGTTGATTATAAATCAGACACCCCAAAAGACGATGCTGCTTGGATGTAAATCCAAAGAAGAGGCCAACTCATTGGCTTTAGTGAGATATGTCGCTCTGGGGATCGAACAGAAGATTCAAGAGGACAATATATGGGAAGACGTTATGCAGGATAAAAAGCCTCGTGAGGAGGAAATCCAGCTAACTTCTCAAGAACAGATTGAAGCTCAAGACCTTTTGGAGCAAGTAAGATTGAGAGATGAACATAACCCCAATTCAGTGTTTATTAATAAACAGCTTGAACCAGATGTGAAAGCTGGATTAATAGCGCTATTGAAAGCAAATAAGGAATGTTTTGCATGGAGTTACAAGGAACTGCCCGGATTGGACAGGGAATTGGTGGAGCATAGGTTACCTATAAAGCCTCAATTCAAACCTGTGAAACAACCAACTAGGAAGATGAGTCCAGAAACTATTACAAGTGTCAAAGAGGAGATGCAGAGGCTTCTAGACGCAGGTTTCATTAGAACAGCCAGGTATGTCGAATGGCTATCTAATGTGGTTCTAGTCCTCAAAAAGAATGAAAGTATCAGGATCTGTGTTGACTTTCGAAACCTAAATACTGCAACTCCTAAGGATGAATATCCAATGCCTAATGTGGATACACTTGTGGACAGTTCAGCTGAGCACAAGGTATTGTCCATTTTAGATAGGCATTCAGGGTACAATCAAATTTGCATAGCAGAGGAGGATGCGCATAAAACAGTATTCGCTTGCCCTGGTAACATTGATATCTTTGAATGGGTCAAAATGCCATTTGGGCTGAAAAATGCTGGAGCCACATATCAGAGAGCTATGAATGCTATTTTTCATAATATGGTGAGAAGTTTTCTCGAGTGTTACATAGATGATATCATTGTGAAGTCAAATTCTGATGGGGATCATTTACAACACTTAGAGAAGGCATTTCAACAAATGAAACACTATCAGCTGAAGTTGAATCCAGAAAAGTGTGCTTTTGGAGTATCAGCTGGAAAATTTCTGGGGTATTTAGTTCACAACAAAGAAATACAAGTTGACAAGAACAAAGCTAAGGCTATTATTGAAGCCAAACCGCCTTCTACCAAGAAGGAGTTGTAAAGATTTCTTGGTCAATTAAATTTCATTCGAAGATTTATATCTAATACTGCAGGAAAAACTAAAATTTTCTCTTATTTGTTAAAACTGAAGGAAGGGGAGGAATTCAAGTGGTTCAGGGAGCACGATGAAGCCTTCAAAGCCATCAAGAGGTATTTAGCCAACCCTCCTGTATTGGCACCTCCTATCAAAGGAAAGCCAGTAAAATTGTACCTAGCTGCAACACAAGACTCAATAGGAGTACTGTTGGCTTAAGACAATGAAGATGGCAAGGAAAGAGCAGTTTATTATCTTAGTAGGTTTTTAAACTCTTGTGAATGCAAGTATGCTGCAGTAGAGAAATTATGTTTAGCTTTATTTTATGCTTCCAAGAAACTCAGGCATTATATGTTGCCTAGAATAACTTATGTTATTTCTCAAACTGATGTAATTAAGCACATGCTTTCAAAGCCAGTGCTTAGTGGGAAGATTGAGAAATGGATTGTGTCTTTAATTGAGTTTTGTCTTGAATATGTACCTCAAAAATCAGTAAAAGGCCAAGCATTGGCCAACTTTTTGGCCGATCATCCCAATGAGCATAAGGCACCAAAAGCATTGGAGGCCAGTGTGGTTGAAATCAAGCCATGGAAATTATGGTTCGATGGATCAAGAACTATTCAGATGGCTGGAGTGGGCATAATTCTAGAATCCCCCCAAGGCTTGAAAACCAAATATGGTTTTCGACTCAATGAGGGACAGTGCTCCAATAACCAGGCGGAATATGAAGCGTTAATCATAGGATTAGAAATTTTACTTAAATTAAGAGTTAATGTTGCCGAAATCTTTGGAGATTCTCAGTTAGTGATTAACCAGCTGAATGGGCAGTTTAAATGCACCAGTCCAGCGCTAACAATTTATTATCAACATGCTAGGAAGCTGATGGATCAATTCTTTATGCTTACTTTGACTTATATCCATAGATTCTTCAATGAAGAAGCTGATGAAATAGCTCAAAAGGCGTCTGGTTACAGAGTTTTGTCAGAAAATGAAAGGAAATTTTGTCAATTAACTTTGAGAAAATTTCTGCCTATGTTAAAAAATAGATTGACTGGTTTCGAAGTATTAGAAATTGATGTTCCTACTAGTCAAAATGTTGATTGTAGGCAAGTATTGATTGAATACTTAACCAAACCAGACGATGTTGCAGACAATGCAACCAGATTGAGAGCAATAAATTACATTATGTACAACAATGAGCTGTTTAAAAGGGAGATGGATGGCCTTCTTTTAAAATATTTAAGTAAGGTAAATGCATTCAAAGTAATGGCTGAAATCCATGAAGGAATCTGTGAAGCGTACCAAGCTGGCATAAAAATGAGGTGGTTAATAAGGAGGTATGGGTACTACTGGCCTACCATCCTCAAAGATTGCATAAATTATGCAAAAGGATGTCAAGCTTGTCAAAAAACAGGCCCACTCAAACATTTGCCAGTCACAGATTTACAGTACGTAATAAAACCATGGCCTTTTAGGGGATGGGCTATGGATATGATTGGGATGATTTATCCTCCTTCATTGGAAAAGCACAAATTCATTCTAGTGGCTACTAATTATTTCACGAAATGGGTGGAAGCCCAAACTTATCAGGAGGTCAAACAAACCCACGTCATCGATTTCATAAAAGGGATCATGTACAGATTTGGAAGCCCTCAAACGATAACAGTGGATAATGGCTCCATATTTGAAGGAAAGTTGGTAAAGAATTTTGCTAATAACCATGGAATTTCATTAATATATAACAGTACTTATTATGCTCAATCAAATGGTCAAGCAGAATCAACTAATAAGATTATTAAAAAGGGAATCCAAAGAATGGTGGATCAAAACTCAGAAGTTTGGCATGACTTGTTACTCGATACGATATGGGCATATAGAAATACAAAAAGGACTAGCACGGGTACTACTCCATTCGCATTAACTTGTGGACATGATGTTGTCCTGCCTATGGAGATCACTGTGAGATCTCAAAGAGTAGCATTTCAAAATGATTTAGATACAATGTCTTATCATCAAGCCATGCACATGGAATTGGAAGATATTGACGAAGCTTGAGTAAAGGTTTTAAATCAAATTATGCTACAGAATGTAAGGATAGCGAGGAGCTATAACAAAAGAGTTATTTTTCGAAGCTTTAATGAAGGAAATCTTGTATGGAAAGTTATCCTCCCTATCAGAGATAAGAGAGTTAGAATAGACGGGTTAGGAAAATGGGCACCAACGTGGAATGGGCCTTTTCAAATCCATAGAGTGTTGAAAGGGGGAGCATATCATTTGAGAAACTTGAGTGGTTATGTTCATCGAAGAAAGATAAATGGAAGACATCTGAAAGCTTACATTCCTTCTATATAGGAGTCTTTCCATAAAAGGTAGCTCGTGAAGGGTGAGTTTTCGTTCTTATAACCAATTTATCCCTTAGTTGGGGTTTATTATTTGTTTGGTTAAAAATTTAGTCATTTTTTGGAATATACCCAAAAGCTGAACTTGAACTTGAGTTGTTGATTACATAATGGTGTGGTTTTGACTGGTTTGATGTTCAGGAATTTTTCTTTGGAGTTCTTTAATACAATCATGTTCAACCAAGTTACCATACTAGCGTTCGAAGTCACAAAATATCGAGATTTGCCAAGCAAGATTTTATTTTATTTACAAAAAAAAAAAAAAAGAGAGACAAAGAAAACATAAGAAAATCCAAATGGGTTTAAAATAGACCCAAGTGAATCTGAACAAAGAAACAAAGATCTGCTAAGATCTTCATAAAAAAAAAGAGGAAAAATGGACACACTTTGGCCTAGAAACAAAAGTGAAGATCATTGCTGATACTCACAATTCCAAAGGAGAATCTTTAAGAAGATCCTCCCTCCGGGGGACTTTTTGCCTCATGAGCCGAGAGGACGGTTGTAAGATCACCCCAGGTCTTAGCCAGGCAAAGACATGAAGCTGTTTCCACGCACACTAACTGGTTTCGAAGTTGGCTAATCTCACTTCGGAGGGCCTGGAGTTTGGTTTGAACCTCCCTTTTTAGTTCTGCAATCATGTTGGTCATGTTGGCCAACTCGCTCATAAGATCAGCAGGAGGAATTGGGTGGTCCTCAGCCATGATTGTTTAGTTGAAATAGGAAAGAAAAGGGATACAACGATTTATTGACGCCTATGTGTATTTATAACTCAAAGGCGTATAAGAGATCCGCTTTAGTTATTATGAGCATTAATGAGAGGAGACACATAAGGCCTGAGAGATGAAGGGTCTGAGAGCGTTAGACGCCATGCGTCATGATAAATGATAGTTTGCAACTCATGATGAGACGGCTGAGAAGCCAGTGGAAGTAAATGAGTTGGTTGGAATAATTAAAACCACATTTGGTTAGTTTTCGAAATATCAATACACTTCGAAACGTTGTCTATTATTTTATTAAGGACTTCGAAGTAACAAATAAATATGAAGTGAGGGCCAATAAGAGCACAATAACAGAAAGAATACCTGTAAGAAAAATTTTTGTTTTTCTATATTTATAGGTCTCTTCATGCTCATCATATATTCATTAATATATTTAGCTTCAAAAGTACAAAGCTAGAATAGTAAGGAATGGTTAAATCACCAGTTTATTGGTCAAACCCACTACAACAATATGGAAACCCGAATGAAGATATTTTTATTCATCACATTCATAGAGAAGGTTACAAGTAAGGTAAAAATGGGAAACCTATTTAAGAACTAAGTGTATCATGGAGAAGGATCTCTCAAGATCAAATGACCGAGATACAAAAAACTCAGGCTAAGTTCCATTGGTAGGTAGACAGATTTCGAAGACCACTTTTGTCAGATTTTTTGGTCTTTGAAGCACCAGCCCAGCGTAGACCTATCATGAGGGCTGATGTGTCTATACCTAGGAGCTTTAGCGTTAAAGGAAAACATCATGAAGGCCGATGTGGCTATGTTTCGAAACTTTTCTTCAAAGACTCTGGAGGAGGCTTCATGATATGTGATCCTTGTTACATGAACCACGAAACCCTACTAGAGAATGAGGACTAGGTGTTATTGAAAAAAAAGAAAGCCAAAGAAGAAGATGGGTTATAAGTTTTCTTTCCTCAAAGACCCCTATTTATACTAATAAATTTGGGAGCGTTCATTTATTACCCTGGAGAAGGTAGATGAGGCGTCAACACATCAAATCTTTTTGAAAAGGAGAAAACAGTGCTTAAATTAATTACAGCCATATCTACCCAAAGTTGATTAAAATAATGGAAGAATAAGGTACAAACTGTGAAAAGTTATAAAAAAGGACTAATCACATCACAAATGGTGGATAATAGTCCTCGAAGAGAACATGAGTTGATATCCAAAAGTGAAGTGTGGGCAGCCTTTCTCTTCTGTTCCTCTCGAAGGGAAGGAATAAGTTGTGGAAGCATTGATTGATCCCCCAAGGCTTCGTCTTCGAGCTCTGGAAAATCAATTGAGACCTCGGTGATTTCATTCCTGACTTTTTGCATCTCTTCTTGTAACCACTTCATCCTCTTATCAAGTTCTGCAAGTTTATTTTTTCGAGCTTGGTAAAGAGAAAGACGAGAGGCAGTCTGGAGTGCTCTGACTTCTAACTTTTCGACCTTCTGAATAGTTGTGCCAATGCTCTCAGATAAGAATTGGTTAAGAGTAATTAATTCACTAAACTGTTTAAGGTGTTCTTGGAGGATGGAATTGATGGAAGGAGATAGCCTTTGAGACAGAGATAAAGTCTGATAACACACCTCAAAATGATAGATTAGATTATTTTCAAACAAAGCTGGAAGTCCTAAATGATTTAAAGCCCTTAGGTGGCTTTTTAACATCTGAACTTCCTCCTCTGAAAGAATATGTATGATTCTGAATGAGGGTAAATTTGAAGGCAAGGATGGGCTTAAGAGCTGTTCAAGGCTTTCTAAGGGATTAGAAGAAACTAGAGGAATGGGATCAGCAATTTGATTATAAAATTTCTCCAATTAGCTTTTGAAGAAAGGTATATCAAAGGCTACCAGAGACAGATTAGTTGGGACGGAAGAGGATTCACCGAGCTCAGATAAGCGATTTGTGTCAAGATCGTTTCCAAAGAGATAAGAAGTTTTGATCACCTGCATAGAAACAAAATTGGAGATTAAAAAGAATAGTTAGCAAGAGTGTGTTTGCATTGCAAGGTTACCTGATCTGATGAAGAGGGGATCATATCCAAATCTTGTTCCCCAAAATTGCTTGTAAGAAAGGCCGTCGAAGCAAGAACGGAGCCAGCCAACAAAGAACCCTGCGCCAAAACTGGTAAGGGATTGGAAGGAGGTCTTTCTTTAAAATTTGAAGTGGCTCCATGACCTTCGAACGGGCTAAATTGGCCACAACTTTGGCAAAAGCAGGTAGCTCTATTGAAAGGGGAAATTCCTGTACCAAGTTAATAGAAGTTAGAATCAAAAGACAAAAAGAGATGTGGAGCAACATGAAAGTTTTACACATTACCTGAAAAGGAATAGGTGAGATGGGCTCGGTGAAAAGTGATAGCAGAGCTTGCATGTCAAAATTCCTTGCAACAATATCTTTCTTTAAGGAGAGAGATTGAATAAGTAATGCCTGTGAAAACAGAAGGCAAATTAGGATTTGTTTCTTCAAAAAATGGAGAGATAAGAATAATCTAAGGATACCTTATGTGGGTCATCTTTCGAAATTTTTTGAACAAAGGGAGGTTCTACCACTTCTTGGTAAAGGCAAGAAGTAATAGACAAATCCAGTGCCTCATCAGGAGGTGCCATTTGAGCCTACGAGGAAATCAACAGTGAGTCACGTGCATATGAGACACATAATATATGTATATTCAAAGCATGCATGGTCTACCTTGTCAGAAAAGGGGAGTTCCCTCAAGGTTTTTGATTTGTTGGGTTGTACTTCTTTTCTTTCATAGAAAAGAGTTTCTTTGGCCACTTCTTTTGTTTTACCTGGTCAAGCTTATGAGTCAGGATTGCAAAAAGGTTCCCTAAGAAGGCACTTATCATAAATAAAGAAGAGAATTACCCCTGGGGATTAAGGTCTCTATGTCAATGTTAGTATCTTCATCACTAGAAGAAACTCGAAATCCATGCCCTCTAGTGACTTTATCTTTTTTGGAAGCTGAAAGAAAGAAAACAAGGAAATAAACTCAAGTAAACAATAAAATGAGAGATAAAAGACAATTAGGGAGAAAAAAACAAACCTAGGAGTTCAGCTGAGGGCTCGAGGTAGTGTTTGGTAGGAATGGCCTCTTTTGGTTGAGAAGCAGTTTTACTCCTCTTCGAAGCACTTCCTGAAGGAGAAGTAGCACCTGCAGTTTTCTTTACGATTAGATTTGTTTTCTAGAAGAAAAGCAGCATTCAGAAACAAATACCTCTTTTTTGTGAAACTCTCAAAGATTGTCTTCTTGGGGGAGAATGAGGGATAATCATTGTTATAGGAGAGGCTTCGATGGGGATCATTTTTTGGTCAATTTCACCTTCAGAAGTGTCTTCAATGCCTCCAGCTATTCCAAACCCATCGTCTGAGGAAAAGGAGGATGAGTCGTTATGTCTCCTATGTCCAAATTCAAATCTCTCAAAACCAATGTGTTCAAGGAACTTCTTGAAGGGAGTGCATCCTAGAAGGAAGGAGCAATTGGTGTGCCACCAACAGTCGAATTCAGGAGTGGTACACACTTTTGGTTCCTTGAATTCTTGGACAACAGTCTTTCTTAGCGAATGCCTGGATTGGGCAAACCATGTTTGAAAGTGCTCGATGGAAATGCACGAACGTTCAGACATGGAGATATTAGCAGAGCCACAATACGAAATAGGTATGCCTTGAACAAAGTCAAGCTATCTAGCAAATTGGGCAGGACAATATACCTCTGCGTGTGCCAAGGACTTGGAACGATTGGATGAGGATATAAAAATTTCTCTGCTTGTAAGTATGCTGCTCCATGCTTGGAGGGCTCGAGAAGATTTTCCTTGTCTATCTGTTAAAATGTCAAAAAGCCATGATGGTCCAATTGGAGTTGGGAATGGATTGGGCCATTCTCTGTCTGAAGCAAGGCCGGAGAAAAAGCAAAGATAGTATACCAAGGTAGGAGCTGCACTGGCCATTGGTTGAATATAGTTGTCACCATAGACATTGGGTGCTTCGAGGGAACCAACAGGCGACATGGGTGTTTTAAAAGGGCCTAGCTCAGGGAAATATACATGAAGCCATAGTTGTACAAACCATTGGGGTCCTCCTTGGGAGTAGTTTAAACCCTTTTGATGGAAATCAGAGCCAACTTTGTACACATGACCAAGAAAGTAAGAAGCAAAATCAAACTCTTCACCTCTAGATAATGCCAATGCTAGCGGTATGAATTCACTCATTACTCGTTTCCCGGAATGGCAAAGAATGTGTTTGCAGAGGGTGTAGAGTATGTAAGCAAAGAATTCTGTGTCAGACACCTCTCTTGATAATTTCCTTTCCCTGGCATAGAAATGGGAAAAGGCTCCATTTGTAGCATTTAGACGGGTGAAACCTCAGGAGGAGTGTGTTCTTTGGTGGGGTCAAATTGAGAGCCATACGGAATGAGTCCCAGCATCTGGGTAACATCCAAAACTGTGGGCGCCATCATGACATTGTTAAACCTAAAGAAATTAAAAGAAGGGTCCCAAAAGGCCAACGCAGCCTAGATTAAGGGAGGATTCTGGGGAATTCCCCTTCGAAGGAGAGTAGGGATGGCAATCTCGACCGAACCGATGGGTACCCGAACCGTAACCGATTTTTTTCCCCGAACCATAACCGAAAAATTCCCCGTTGGTGCGGATATGGTTTTGATTGGGAGATAACCGAACAGGTTTGGGTTCGGTTCGGTTCGGTTACGGTGGAGCTGATAACCGAACCGAACCGAAACAAGGTATTTACAAAAATACCCTTCTATATATATATACACACACTTCCCAGTTCCCACCTAGGGTTTTCATTTCACTCGTGACTCGGCCACTCCAGAGTCCAGAGCAGCGACTGGCGATTGGCGACTGCTCCGTTCAATCTCTCTCTCTCTCTCTCTCAATCTGGACTCCCAAATCTTTATTCACTTGACCGACGGCCACTCCTCAGTCCTCTCGGACCTCTCCAGACCAGACTCCACTCCACAGCTCTAGAGCAGCGACTACGCCGTGAGATCTCTCTCTCTCGATTTGGACTCTCTAATCTCTATTGCACACTCTCATGTCTGTGTAACTCTATTTTTGCAGGCTCGGACGATCAATTGCTCAGTCGACTGTAACTCGATCGTGAGATCTCTCTCTCTCTCTCTCTCTCTCTCTCTCTCTCTCTCTCGATCTTGTCTCTCATTTCTCGATTTTTTCAGGAAATCGATTGCAGCAGTCCGACAGTCCGCACTCCGCAGTCGCCACTCTTCGGAGCCCAGTTGACTCAGTCGACTGTTATCGTTGGTTTATCTCTCTCTCTCTCTCTTTTGTGCTTGAAAATATAATCTGCTTCAGATCTATGTGCTTGAATTTGCTGCGTGTGGGCCAAGTGTTTGATTTTGTTCATAGACTAGTGTTGGTGGATGAGTTGACTGGACTAAAATTTGTTGCATGTGGGTCAGTTGTTATATATTAGAATCTTTATCAATTCAAGTTGAGTGAGTGGGGTTTCGATTAGGCTGAATTGTTTGTTTGGTTAGGGCTCCCTTTGCGTACATTGAGCTCAATTTAGCGGATACCTCTAACTGAGCCACCAATTCGACTTGAGGTGTAACGAAGCTAGATTGAGCATCAATTGCCTTTTATTGCTTTTAGTTATATAACGGGGCGGTGGCATAACCCCACGGAATTGTGTTGAGGATGAGGCAGCGGCATAGCCCCTCCAGTCTGCTTAACTAGCTTGATTGTAGTTTTTTGGGAGCACGTTTGTGATCTGATTGGGAGCACGTTTGTGATCTAATTGTATCTTGAACTATAATTGTAGCTTAAATCAGTAATTGTAGCTTGAATAATGTTTGAATCTGCTGTTGTTTTCTTAGGACTAGATTAATTATGTCTGAATCACCTGTCGGTTCGAGTGCTTAGTCAACAAATCCGGTTGATGGTTCTGGACCATCACAACCAAATGGTAGCCCTGTACCATCATCATCCCCTCTTGATAACCATGCAAGTGACAATCCTACTGATGAAGTTGAAGTTGTATCAAAAAAATCCGATGATAATGGAAAAAGGTTAAGGAGTCCTTATTGGGCTCACTATAATAGGGTGAAAATTTGTGGGGTTTACAAGGCCATTTGCAATTATTGTGGAGCAAAAATATCCGGAGAAACAAAGAATGGAACTTCACATTTGAAAGAACAGTATATAAGGAGACACCAAAAGAAGGATAACATGAGGCAACAAGTTCTAACAAACAATTTCATGAACAAAGACCGTCCTCCGCAACTAACTTCATATAGTTTTGATCATGAAATGGCACGGAAAGAACTTGCAAGTGCCATAATCATGCATGAGTATCCCCTTTCAATTGTGGAGCATGTTGGATTTAGGAGGTATTCAAATGCTCTTCAACCTTTATTTAAGGTGCCATGTAGGAACACAATGAAAGCTGAAATATTTGAGATTTATGAGTACTAGAGGGGGAAGACAATGAGTTTGGTGGTGAGTAATGCAAGTAGATTAGCCATCACAACGGACATGTGGACTTCGAGTAATCAAAAGAAAGGCTTCGTGGCTGTCACAGCGCACTTTATTGATGAATCTTGGACTTTGCAAAGTCGCATTTTGAGGTATTTCTAACTTATATCACTATATTTATTCCTATATGCAATTTAAATATTCATTTTTCCATTTTTAACTAAATATCAATGTTGCATGTTAGGTTCATATATGTGCCATGTCCACATACAAAAGAAGTTCCATGTGACCAATTGTTGAATTGTTTGATGGATTGGAACATTGATAGGAAGATTTCAAGTATAACGGTTGATAATTGCTCTACCAATGATGCCATGATTGATCTTTTATGGGACAAACTTGATAGTACATCGCTCATGTTGGGTGGGGAATTGTTTCATATGCGTTGTTGTGCGCACATTCTTAATCTTATTGTTAAAGATGGGTTGGAAGTTTATCAAGGTGGGTATTGAGAAAATTCGGGACACCGTAACTTATTGGACAGCATCACCAAAAAGAGAGGAAAAATTTGAAGAAACAGTTCGCCAATTGAATGTGATTAGTACTAAGAAATTAGGACTTGATTGTGCGACTAGGTGGAATTCAACATTCTTAATGCTTTAAACAGCCCTACTTTATAAGGATGTGTTCATTCGCTTAAGCAAACGGGATGCTCAATATAATTCCTTACCGAGTGAACGTGAGTGGGGGTTTGCTAGAGATGTTTGTCAGAAGCTGAATTTTTTTATAAGGTGACAGAGTTGTTTTCTGGAACTAAATACCCCACTACTAATCAATGCTTTCCAAATATATGTGAGATTAGACTTGGATTGAGAGATTGGCTCCATTCTGAAAATCAGGTGATTAGGGAAATGGTCAAAAGAATGGTGGAAAATTTTGACAAGTATTGGTTGGTGGTACATGGTGTTGTGGGGGTTTCTGCTGTCTTGGATCCTAGGTATAAGATCAATGTGTTGGAGTTCTACTTTAAATTGTTGTTTCCAACAAGTTATAAGAAAGAAGTTGAGAAAGTTCGTGCACTTTGTTATAAATTGCTTAAGGAGTATCAATGTCCTAATTCAATGATAGAGGGTATTGGTGACTCTTCTTCCCATTCAAGTTCTCTTGATGAAAAGTCACTATCAAAGTATGATGTCTACATGCTTAGGGAGTCAAAGAAAAGTAGGACAATCGATACTGCAAAATTGGAGTTGGATCATTATTTGTCAGAAGCTGTTTTGCCAAAATCCGCGGGATTTGATGTCTTGAATTGGTGGAAATCACATTAACCCAAGTATCCAATTTTGCAAGCCATGGCTAGGGATCTGTTAGCTATTCCGGTATCGACGGTTGCTTCTGAGTCCGCATTTAGCACGAGTGGTAAGTTGGTGAGTCTACATCGTAGTAGACTTCATCCCGATACAATGGAAGCCTTGATGTGTGCTCAAAGTTGGTTGTGGGCTGCCAAAATGAAAGGTAATGAACTTAGTATCTTGCATTTTTTTACTTTAGTTAACTGGAACTAGTACTTATGAATTTTTTTACTTTATATTTGTTAGGTGAATCAACATCAGGGTACGCCACTATATTAGATGATGTGGAAACGGGGGATTCGTGCGTGACTCGTGAGGTAATTAGCATTTGTCTCACGTCTCGCGTAGTTTTAACATTATATATTGCTCATATTAATTGAACTTTTTTTGTTAATATTAATTCACTTTTTCTGCCCTTCAATTTAACAGATATGAACTGAGCAAATGGAAGTTGGCATTTCAAGATGGAAATCAGAATTGATTCTATTATTTTGTTTTTCCATCTCTTAATTTTAAATGGAACGTTGTAAGTATTATTTCAAGATTTGTGATGTGGTGAGATATGATGGTGACTGAACTTTGTAATATTTCAACTTTGGCTGGACTGATTGGTGTGCATGTGGTGACTGGAGTCACTGGACTGACTGAACTTTGTGTTATTTTTACTTTGCTTTGGAGTTGTTTTGTGGACTGATTGTTTTGTGGATTGATTGGTAGCATGTGGTAGGTGTTTTGTTGTGAATGTTGATAGCTATTGTCTATTGAGAATGTTGGGGTATAATTGGTTCACTGATGGCTTCAAGGGTATATTAGTTTTTGGTTTTTTGTCAAGAAAATGTCAATTATTAGTTAACAAGGTTATTTTTGCTTGTTTAAAAGGTACAATTCACTATAAACTTGGCGGGATGAATTTTTTTCTTTGATTAAAAGGATCAGTTTTTTTTGCTTGATTTGGTTATCCGTTCGGTTCGGTTATGGTTACCCAGTTCCCTCCCCGTTCGGTTTTCGGGGCGGATATAGGTGGTACTTCGGTTTCGGGTATCGGGTACGGAATACCCAATATCTGCCCCGTTTGCCCCAAATGCCATCCCTAAAGGAGAGTGATAATGTTCTTCAACCCCACCTTTTCGAGGTCATTCGATTTCTCGACCAACATTCGAGTGGTCCAGATTTTCCAATCCTTGTCTAAGGTAGGCCAACAGGGAAAAAAAATTTCTTGGGAAGTTTTGCCAGTCGAGAGCTGAACAAGCTCGAATGTCAGTATTTCCTAATCGAGGGTAATAAAGAGAGAGGGAGGCAGGTATTTCCCCTACGAATTGAGGACCCAAAATAGAAGTACATTTTTCTCTAGGGTTTGGAATGAAAACTCGGGTGTCGAGACAGGAATCTCCAGTCGGTCCCTGGGTTTTTCCTGACACGAACCGCCTTAGCGCCAGAGAAGGAGTAGGGTGTTCCATGATTGGTTGACTAAAAGAAGCCATGGATTTGGGTTGAGTTCAACGTTTTTAGGAGGAGGGAAGAGAAGATTCAGTTTTTGGAAAAATTTGAATGTGCAGAGCATAAGGGATGATTTTGAATCGTTTATGCTTTTATACCTCCACAGGTGGGCCAAGCCCTTAATAAGCCCACATTTTGGGGTCCGCTAGAACGTTTCGTTAACTTTAGGGGGATTTGTGTTATTAGAGTTGTTATTACTTTAACACATAAACTAAAGATAATTTCAAGTCAAGTATGCATTGTTGTAAAGAGAAATTTCATTGAAAGCTGCCAGGTTACAGAAATGAAATTTGCATATTTACAAAGAAAAGAGAAAGAAAAGCAAAATAAAGGGAAAATGCTAATTCCTACTAAGCAGGGAGAAACAAGGACAGATTAGGCCTTCGAAGGGCCTGGATGCTGAGAGGTGGCTTTCTTGTTTTCAAAATAGTGAGGAAAAGACCAAGTAACAAGGCTGTGAAATTTGTTCCAAGCAAATTGGAGGAATTTTAGCTCCATTTTTCTCATGTCTTCCTTAGCATCTAACTCCAGTTTTTTCTCCAAAAAAGAGGCCTAAAGCTGAGCACCAAAGCTTTGGCTTTCCTTTGAAGTCGGGCTTCCCTTGTTGGACGCTTCATCTGTTTCCTTTTGAAGCACCTTCGAAGTTTCTTATCAGCATGGCTAGGCACTACTTCGAATGACTCAGCTTTGAAGTTTTGGATTTGATCGTTTAGCTTCTCAACCCTTTCCTTAGCAAAAGCGTAGTCTTGAAGGTTTTGGTCAAAGCAATACACTGCGGCATTGGCTTCGAGCCATGACTTGATCACTGGCAGAAAATCTAGAAAGCAATGGATTTGATAAGAGACCGTGGAGGGAATGGTGCATAGTACAAGTGTCTCATAAGCCCATTTGAAGTTGGTTAATGGAATTTGCTCTTCCAGGATATAAACATCCAGGAAGGAGAAGGCCGCAAGAAGTTGTATGGTTTTACTCTTATCGGAAGGGAAGATAGAGTAACCGTAATGCCATTGGAAATGAGGAGGGTTAACAGCAAGGTTGGTCACCTCACCAAACCAGTCAGGTTCTTTTGGGAGGGGAGTTTGTTTGTTTGTCTCTTCGAAGTCAACTGGATAGTGCGGGGTTTGTCTGTGAGCCAGAGGGATCTCTGGGTTTGGGCTAGCCGTTTGAAGTCACAATAAGGGGTAGGCCCAAGATAGTTTTCCTCTTGTTTCAGGAAATGAGTAAATTTGAGAGAAGAATAAATTGACTCCAGCATTCCCATGTGAATGGTGTCATTGCCAGTCAGGGGCAGGAATTGACTCACAAATAGAGTTCGAAAGTGGTGGAATTTATTGGGAGTAGGGTCGGGTTGATCAAACCTACCCAGGATAGTATCAGTATTGGTGTTGGCAGGTTTTTCCTCCCATGTACCCGAATTGGACCCATTGAACGAATTTGAACGGGTCAGAGAAGAATCCCAATCCGTGGGCGACGGGTCAGGAGTATAGAATGTTCGGTCGGAAAGGATTTTTTCTACTAACATTCGAGGAGAATTTGGAGGAGATGTTTGAAATGAGTGGGATTGATGATCAAGGTTTTCTAGGACTAGATTGATTTTTGGAAGAGAGTCCATAGACGAAAGGCTTCTTAGCAGAGAAAACTTAATTTCGAAGGGGTTTTGAGAAGTAATGTGATTCGTTAAAAGCCCTGTCATTGATTGCCATTTATAGGAAAATAATTGCGGCTATCTTTGGGAAGCTCAATAGACGTGCATGGAAATAAATTTCTCTCATGCTTCATGCATCCGTATTTGAAGGGACATGGGCAGAGTACGTGTGCCATTAACATTTATTTATCTTAAATAAAATGTTAATGCGGGGGGTGTGTTTACATCCTAAAATATGCCACTCAATGAGAAAATTACACGTGGCACCGAATGGTGCATTGTCCAAACAGAACATGTCTCAATTAGACCCGAAATACAGAGGATTACAGGGTTTAATGATGATGCTATTTTAGTACTAAACAGTATCGTTTTGATTAGAACCGGCAACGTTTGGATAGCAATTAGGGATGATTTAAAAAGTGGTTGAGTTCAACCGTTGATTAATCCTTAGGATCGTCGAACGGTGCCATTGCTGCCTTGATTTATAACGGAAGTTGGACGCGATTGCAGGGAATCATTTGGGAAGCCAAACGTGTGACACTAATCCACGTTGCATAAAAACAGGAGTACCACGATCCAGAAAGCAGCCACGAACACCATTATCAAAGCATGAAGTGAGAGAAGAATTCTGGAAGTATCAAAGTAACCGTTCGAAGGCCCCTCTCAACCGGTTTATGTGGCAGTTCAAACAGAAACGTGGGCATCAATCGAAGTCGTGGAGGTAGAAGATCGAAAGCAGACCCAACGTCTATAAATAGAAGAGTAAAGCAAAGAGAGAAGCCCCCGACGAAAATTCATATCATCTGACAATTCATACAAAATGATTGCTCAGAGATTTATCGTAGATTAGTGTTTAGATTAGTTTAGAATAGGATCTTTCTGTAAGTTGAAGGCTTATTTGCATGTAAGACCACTTTCGAGTAAATTCAAGTTCTCTTATTTTTCTTTTAAGCTTTTTCTTGCCAGAGAATAGTCGTTTGTAAGTCCACTTTCGATTGAATTCAGTGTGCTTATATTTCTGCATTATTCTTGATAAAATCTCAAGAGTGTTTGCATACAAACTTACCTTTGATTAGATTCAGGTTTGTTTGTGTTCAATCATCTTTTTTGATTCGAAGAGTATCAATCTTTTATTCGGTTGATACCTTAAGGAAAAATCTTCTTAGTTGAGGCAATCTAACGGATAACACAGTTTCCTGATTCAAATTAGTTGTTTCAAATCAATTTAAAAAGAATAATTTCTTTTTTGAAGTTAGTTCTTTTCTGGCACGCCCGCACACAATCATTTGCCATTTGATTGAGCTAATTCAGTCCAAACAAGAGTGACATTCTAAATTAGATAATCACACAAACATACATAAACACTTTACACACACTCACATCTTTTGGTAGATTCCACGTACATTAGAGGTGTAATGTGTGGGTTCCAATGTCAACGTGAATGGATTTGTGTGTAATTGTTTGTAGTTGTAGAATGATTGTTAGATAAAAGGAAAATAGGGCCTACTCCGGGCACTGTTATTCAAACCCTTCAATATGGATCCAGGGGGATGGGGGCCTTATCCCGGCCAATTTGGTTACAACCAGTTCGGTCCAGTTTAGATCATTTGTGGGTTCTTCCCAAGTCCATAACGACAATGATCAGAACCGTTCACTTTTTAAAACTCATCGAAAACCTTGACGCCAAAAATCACATTGATCGGATATTATTGGATATAAGATCGAAATGCATTGATCTTCAAATAATTGTGTCAAATGGATTGCAATCCAATGTTGCACGGAGTATTAAGTTTGTAAGTAATAAAATGTGTGCAATATTGGATTGCAACCCATTTGACACATTTTTTTTAAAAACGATTTGTCACAATTATTTGAAAATCAATGCATTTCGATATTATATCAAATGATATCCGATCAATGTGATTTTTGGTGTGACC
This sequence comes from Rhododendron kiyosumense, assembly GCA_019656275.1. Lineage (NCBI taxonomy): Eukaryota > Viridiplantae > Streptophyta > Magnoliopsida > Ericales > Ericaceae > Rhododendron > Rhododendron kiyosumense. The sequence goes on from BPLS01000707.1 coordinate 843,219, forward strand.
AATGTTCTCGACGAGCTCTAAATAGTGAACAATTCTGATCATTGTTGTGGAGTTGGTCTTAGATCCGTGGCATTAAAATTGACCGCGAGGACAAGTTTATCTAAGAAAGAGTGCTTATTTTAAAATTAAAAAATCAAGACATTTGTTTTTTCAAAATATTGAATAATAAAATTAACAAACACATACACCTGCCAATTATCCCACGAGTTCTACATATGATGCTTAGTTGCTTACAGATTGGTACTTGGCAACCTAAAAGATCATTTGATACATTTTTCAAGATTGTTAAATTAGAAATTCAGTAAGTCTGTTCAGATAAAGCACGCACAAATCATGCGCTGTCTCAATGTGGGATCCACTACGGGTCTTACACAAACGATTCGAGTCGTCCATTAAATTGAAAACATTTTTTCAAGGTCCCCTTATCAACTCAATCGATTTAATCATTTAACTTTTCATTTAGGTTCATAGTGGGCGCCACATCAAGATCAGTGCACGATCTGTGCGTGCTTTATCTATGTCAATAGTAAGGTTGATTTGAATTATCCAAATTTTTTAAAAGTTGAAAATCGAGAATTAGTTATGCTAAAAAGGAAATATAAAATATATGTAACCCTATTGCGCTTATGTTTTCAAATGCCGCTTCGAAAAATATTGTGTGAATATATTTCTGAAATGTACTTCAACCTCAAATCTTCTTTTAACTTCTATTTTGTCCAAAATTATGGATAATGAGCTCAAGCAACCAATAAACACAAAAGGACAAAATAATTATCAGGTAACTAAATAATAATAAAAACTAATAAATATAGTTTGAAGGGCTAAAAAATTAATATTTTGGCACTTATTGGATAAGATACTTGATAGTGATCAGTCAGCAAGGATTAATACAAATGCAATTTGATTAATCTGATGGTAAGTTCAACCAATTGATCCAACAATTTGAATTTGATTAAGATCACGTAATTAGCAAATGTGGTTGTTAACAATAATGTTGATGGTAATTAGTGAAGATTAATGCAATTGACTAAAGTAAACTGACTAATTTGTTTAATTGTTTAACCATTTGATTTATCTATATCAATCCATCAAGATGACACAATTAGCAAATTTGAATATCAACAGTCTTGGTGGTTAATAGACATGACTAGTTGACTAATGTACGAGTGTCACCTAATGATTCACTAAATTTGACTCATCGGAATTTACAACAGACTAATTTTTTGGTACATAAAGACTAGTTAGCGTACTAATCCAAACGAGATAAACAACTTGTAACCACGAGCAAACTTTGCGCACAAGAAAAAGAGAGAAACTCTAAAATACTATTAATAAAACTGAGGCAAACATTAGGTTTACATCTGCATGATAATAGGTTTACATCTACATCTCTCTATAAATCCTAACCATTGATTTGCTCCATAAATCTTACGGCTCTCTCTCTCTGTCTCAAACAACATTAATTACACAATTACCACTAATTAGATCTCACAATGCGCCGTGTCTTTAGGCATGGGTAAGCCCTAGTCATTTTATAAGGCGTAACTCGAAACCCTAAAAATAATAAGCTAAAAAATAAGAAGTCCTAAGATTTGGGGCTTTTCCTTAAATTGAAAATGTGAAAGAAAAATAAGAATTTTTCAAAAAGAACCAACTACTAAGGAATTACGGTTTAAGAGTTACTAACATATCAAAACTTTTCTAAAATGGCAAAAAATGTAAATTGAAGACCTAAACGAAATAATTATGCTAAAAAACACCATCAATCATGACTTAGGGTGGAGAGTATTGACCGGAGCACGAAAATAAGTCACCCATCAAGTTTGGAACTATTCCGAGCTCGTCCAAATTTTGCCAAATCTGATAATTGGAAATTAAACATGGTTTAAACTTCCGAGGCTTGGCAAGATATCATGAAATTGGACCTCTACGTGTTTACGTCAAAATTGAAATGACTCATTCAATTAGTTTATTAAGGTAGGTATATTATTAACTATATACATAAATGATGATATATGGGTACGGTCGCAGCATCAGGTAGAAAGGCCATCTTACCTTTCAGACTAATGGAAAAATAAATAAATTAGAGAAGTGATTTTGCGAATATACTTTTCTTTAACGGCAGTTCGCTTTGTTTTTTTGACAGTAGAAATTTGTTTTCATAAGATAAGTAGAGTTTCGTTTGGGAAAAAAATGGCAAAATCACTTCCCGTAAATTACTCGTTACAGATCTTCTTCTGGTAAAAAAGGAAAGAAATGACGAAAATTTTGCTCACTTGTGAATTGCGACTGCAACAGAGAGGAAAGTAAAGAAGAAGAAGAAGCAGCAGCCAGATATCCGATTTTTCCACCGAAAAGAGAGGGAGAGAGAGAGAGAGAGAGTCCAGAATTTCCCCAAGGAGGTCGCGTTTTTGCGTGCCCTAAGTCCACACCATTTGATTCCCAAGTCCTTCTGGGTTTGTTCGTCTAATCCTTACTTTTAAATTAGATTGAAGTTGTATTCGTCTGTTTATATTCATCAGTGGCAGAATGATCATCTCCAATGGCGGCCCCGACCTCCCATTCTTCTTCCACAATCATCATTAGACCCTCATCATCTTCACCATTCCAATCCACCGCGACCCACCACCTCCACTCGCATCAACTGCCGCACCACCACCAATTACCACCTCTACCGCTCTCTCTCGGACCTCCGCCACCACCACCGATTGATCATGCTACTCTCGGGCCGGTGGCGTCGTCGCAACCTGCTTTTGGTGGGGAGACCATGGGTGCGGCGGTGCCGCTGGCCCGAGTTCGGCTTGTAGACCTCGTGGCCTATGAAGGGGCCCCTACGCTTGTTTATGCAAGGGCGATCGAGGCGCGTTCAGGTTCGTTGATGAGGCATAACGCGGCGATCATTGAGCTGGGAAGTGAAGATACTGCACTGATGAGGTGTGGGTTAGAGGCTGCCAGGTTGTATTTTAGGAGTAGGGCTCAGAATTCCGGCAAGGGGAGTCGAGGTGTTTATATTTACCGGGCAGGAAGGTATAAAACCCTTTCTTTCCTTTCTTATTATGTGTGTGCTTTTTTCTGCAGTCAATGGAAGCTACTTGGAATAGGGCCGATAAACTAGCTGAACGAGCTGCGCAGAGAGTGCTCAAGTTCAGTTTGGTAACTGTTATTTGGGAGGAAAAGTGATTTGGGTGTGAATCAACCCTCACACGCATGAGCTAGGAAGTAGATATCACAGAGACCCAACTTGTTGCATGATAACATCAGCTACTTGAGCACTGGTGGACACAAACGGACTAGCTACTACACCACTCTCCACCTTTTCTCAAATAAGATGGAAATCTACCTCATGGTGCTTAGTCTTCTCATGAAAAACAAGATTAGATGCAATATGGATTGCTGCTTGGTTATTGCAATATATATTCATGGGCAATTTCTTCAAGGAAAGACTCACCCAAACAATCTCGCATGTGGTGTGAGTCATAGCTCTGTATACTACTTCTGCACCAAATCTTGCAACAACAGTCAGCTTCTTGCTCTTCCAAGTGACAAGATTCCCACCAAGGAATACACAATATCCCGTAGTGGATTTTCTATTAGAAGGTCCACTTGCCCAATCTAAATCAGTGAAGGCCTCAACACATAAGTGACCGCGCAGGTGGTATTTTTGGTAAAATAGACTATGTACTGTTGAGACAAGATGCTTCACAATTCTACAAACAGCTTCCTTACGTGGAAGTTGAGGTACCGACATAAACTGACTCACCACATTCATAGCGAATGAAATATCACCACTCGTAATGTTAAGGTAGTTTTGCTTACCTACTAAGTCATGATAGTGGTCAGGATTTGGAAGCAACTCCCCGTGGTCACCACAAAGTTTGACACTAGGATCCATATGTGTATCCACAGGTCTCTATCCTAGTAAACCAGTATCCTCCAAAATATTCAATACATACTTCCTCTGAGATAAACTAATTTCATTCTTCAATCTAGCAACCTCAATGCCAAAGAAATATCTCAACCAGTCCAAGTCCTTGGAATCTATGATGCACTGACACTCCTAGAGGTCGTTGTATCGGTGTGTCCAGACACGGGGACACATCTAGAAACGTGTTGGACACGCTACGTGTTGTGTCCAATATTTAAATTTAATTTTTTGAGTGGGACATGGCTTGGGACACGGAGTGACACATGTGGGACACGGATGGGGACACGACAAGGGTGCATCTCTATTTTTTTTTTCTTGGGGTAAATATGTTATTACTTAAAAGTTTTGGGTTAAAACATATTTAAACCTAATAAAAAACGTATATCAACTAATTTAAACCCTTAAACGGTTTATCCTAAGAACATTGACATCTCCTCTCTCTGCTATCTCACGATCGAAATCTGCTCTCACGGACGACTGAGGCAAGGTCCCCTCTCTCTCTCTCCCTCTCCCCCCTCTCTCAGTATGGTTTGTTCATATTTGCAATTTAAACTTGGAAAAAGAATCAAGAAACAAAATATATATTATATAAATAAATATACACATGGCGTGTCCCCCGTCTTGTCCATATCCCTATTTTTTTAGAATTCCCGTGTTCATATCCATGTCGATGTTATATAGCTTGGTATTAATTGACATTGTATAGTCCTTTTACTCATCAATGCGTTTCTGATTATTACCTGTAATGACATTATCCACATAGGGTTCTGAATTCTGATTGTGATTGGAGTCAGGGTTTCGCAGTTTCGCCAGTGTTTAAGGTCATAGGTCCAAATTGCGATTTTGTTTTTTAGGGTTTTGTCAGGGTTTGATTTTGAAGGTAGGAGGTCACCGGTGAACGGTTGTTGGTCTCCAGAGTGGTGGCTAGGTTTGTCAGCTAGGATTAGGGTTAGGTTAGGCTTTGATACCATGTTATTTGAGCTTAATACATATGTTTAGACAGTTACAAACTATGAAAGAGCAAACTACCCTCACTCAACAACAATAACAAACACAAACTCCTAACAATAACTTAACGAGCTTTAGAGATATGCTATCAGCCAAGCCTATTGCAAACAAGCTTCACTCGAGCTCTTTCTAAAGTAGCTTGAATTTTCTACTAATATAAGATGATCAAGCCTTGAAGTTGTTTGTTCAAATTTGGCTTAAAAGCATAAGCAGCTTCAAAAATAATGTTCAGTTCTGGTTTGTATTTTAGCAAACTGATCTCAAACAATCTTTTCATGAACCAAGCAAGAGCTCAAACTCAAAGTAGCTCTGTTTGTTTATCAGCCCTAACTAGAAATAGGTGGTGGTTGAAATGTGGCATAGGGTTGCATGCTGTTGCTAGTTATGGGAGTTTTCACAAGTTTTGCATGCCTGTGGTTAATGGTGGAGCTAGAACTTTAAGATAGGGCACCCATAATAGTCTTTTAAGGTTTTTTGGCATAATCAACAGCAATGGCATGTTACTAAGCTTAACCATTCATTAGTATGCACACAACCTTGTCTGTGAAGGTTGGTTTTTATTTTGTGAACTATCTTATTTTGCCTTTTGCAGTGGTATAGTTTCTAAGATGTGTCAAAATGAGAATGTAATTGCACAACCTTTCTCCCGTCCTGCGAAGTCCATAGGGATATGGTGCAAAAGATTGTGTTCAATCCTATGAGCAACCTAGCATGAATGATTTAAAAGGTTAGTCAAGGAATAATGTTAAAGGAAGATCTCAATTCTCAACACTAATGCAAATGCTACCAAGGAATAAACAAAGGTGCTTGGAAAAAGGCTTGCAAGCATATGAAACCTAACTGGAGAGGAGGGAAGGTAGATAAGAAGAAGAATAAAGAAAGAGAAGGTATAAAAGAAACATATATGCTCATGCATGCATGCACACGTGCACATCAAAATGCTTACGAAAGGAAACCTTGATAATCTGGTCACTTTCCCCTGCTCATGTGTCATCATCTCATGTAAACATGCCTACCTTAACCATTGAGTCCTTTGTGAGGTCATGTGCACAGCTCAAGCGGATTTTGACCCATCACAACAATAATAATATTGGTGATCAGAATATTTCCGATACTAGAGTGTGTGAAAAAAAGGAGTCTATTGTGTGGCTTGGTCAAGATACGGGGAAACTTCTTGACTTGTTAATAGATTCTTGCAATTCCTTTTCACTGAAGTGAAGGTTCTTTTTTTTCCTCACTCTTCTGCTTTAATATTCTTAAGATGTTTGGAGTCCTTATAAGAAATTATGTTCCCACCTTATGTACCACAGAATTTTTATGGTTTGCACGTGGAAGTGCTTAAGCCCCATTTTATGTTGGTTCTTTGGCCAGCTGAGTTGGTTATGGTTATGTAACTGGCTGCTCCTAAGAGGTAGTGAAAAATTACTGCAGTTTTTCATAGGAGACTTAATGCCGATGTAGTTTTTGTTCTGATTGTGTTCTTGTTTTCTTGCTATCTTTTACCAGGAGGAGATATCCATCTTCTCTCTCTTGTTTTTCATGCCTTTTAAGCTCTAGAGAAGTTACATGTCTCTTTAATAGCTTCAGAATAATTGTATCTAGTAGTTGTTATTTTCTCAAAAGCAACGAGCTGCTATAGTGAGGTATTGCTATTCTTGTTCTCATCTCTTCGTTTTGTCTCATATCTTTGTTTGCTACAGTGGGTTGGTGCTACTTTTACTGTGTTATCTTTCTTTTTTTCCTATTAAAGTGGATTGCGATTCTTGTAAGACTTGTCATATGTGAACTTAAAGGTCATTAACTCTTGTGATAGGGCTTTGGAAGATTGGGATTCTTCACCCCCATGCATGGCTGATATTTTTAGATGCATGGGGAAGACAGCTCGTGCTGCTCTGTCTGCAATAGCGAGGCATCTTCGTTTGCGAACCGAGTAAGCATGGTTTTAGGGTTTTTCTACTGACGCACTCACTTCTGCATGTTTTTGGTCCCCAACTTAATTTTGACTTCTCATTTTTGCTTATTCTGTAAAACAAATCCTGCAGTGTCTTTAACCATTTACTTGATGACAACCCATTGCCTGCTAATGAAGTATCCTCATCAGTGCTGGTTGCAACTTACTCCACTGTGTCCTGGCAAAATAGCAAAGGTGATGCTGGGGGAGGCAAGCCACCGCCAAGTGGAGAAGTTGAGAAGGGATTGTTGACATTGATTTCCTCTGATAGTCCTGGTCTTCAGGTGTCTTTTGCTGTTATAACTATATTTAAATAGCTTATTTTCTGGGTGAAGAAATAAATGGATATCATCATGCATAAGTCTACTTTATTTACAATACTCTCTCCGTCTTATTTTGTAGTCCCTTATGGGGTTTCTAACCTTGCAAGGGAACCTACATAAATGTCATTGATTCAGTTTCAAAATAGGAATTCTAAGGATTCCCTTCTATTTTTGTTTATAAATTTAATCATAACCACCTACAAGGTTAAGTTTTGGAAACTTAATACACTTTTTTCTTTGACTTCAAAGTTCAAATAGAACTTTATTTTGGAAACATCCCAACATGAAAATGGAGGACCAACAAGAAAGGACGGAGGGAGCAATTCCTAATCCTAAATCTGGAATTATAGCTACAGAGGATAACGGTTTCAGAATTTTAGATGTTCTGAATATAACTATCTGCAAATCATGTTGGACAATCATTTTTCCTTTTCCATAGGTTTGTGATCCCAATAATCGTTGGTACCTAGCAGATGGTGGATCAGCTCCTGGGGATCTTTTGCTTCTCACAGGCAAGGCTCTCAGCCATGCCACTGCTGGCCTTCGGCCTGCGGCATCATATAGGGCTTCCCCTGATTATTCTTCTAGCAGAACTAGTATTGGAAGGTTTTGATTACCATTTTCATGTTTAATTTATTTTTGTTGATTGACTTGGTTCTGATGAAAAATATGTTAGTGTTTCGATTAGATTTTTGCTCGAGGCATTTTCTCGTTACTTATGAAAGCTTATTGCCTTATTCTGTTGTTTTAGGACATCAATGGCGTTCAGGTTAGTACCACAGGGAAATGCTATACTAGATTGTTCTCCTATTGCGGCAGCTGGTCATGTCATTCCTCAGAGCTATGTACCAATCTCTGTTAGCCAGTTTATGGATGACCTTTCAGCTGAGGAAGATGTAATATGCAACCGCTCGGAAAGTAATAATGTAAGTCTACTTAAAAAGAACTGGCCGATGTAAAAAAATATTCGAACACTGTTAAAGTTGAAGACAAATTTAGTGCAACTGTTATCGTTTTCTAATACATGCAACAATCTTCTAAATGCTTGGAAGGTGTAAAAACATGTCACTTGTCGGGACAAAAAGGAGGAAAATTATGGGCCATTTGGCGCTGCACATTCCACTTCTGGCTCTTTTAAGTGTTAATTGGTGCAAATAAAAGATGGCATTCGAAGATAATTTGCATTTCAGACTAAAAAAGGGGAAGATGGACGGAAGGTGTTTTATTTTAATGAAAGGTGTTTTTTATGTCAAAGAGAGGAAGATAATAAGCATTTAATACGTTTAAGTTTATGTTATTTATTAATATCTTAGGAATTAAATTCACCCAAACTGAATTAGATTAGCTTAGCATTTCCATGATAATGTGACGAGCTATCTTTTTGGGTCACAAGGATTATGATAAGCTTTTTGTCTCTGCATTTTTATCTTGCGGTGATGTTCACTTTGGCTGTAACTGTTGATGAAGAGAGTTGTTTTAGGAAATTGTGTTGGTTGTGCTTGTGCTTGTGTGTCTAAAATTTCTGGTCTAGAGATGTATACATCTATGATTGTCACGGATTTCCAGTTTATTGACATGCTACTTGAGTATTTTATTCTAAGACATTATTCCCGGGGTAATCTGTTAACAACCTCCCTGTGACCTTTTTGTTAGCAGTAGTTAGTTTGTCTATCTTAATCCTTCACTATCTAAGTATGTCTATATGGGGATTACAAAGTTTTTGACTGTTGCTTTATTGGTGTCGCTATGGTCTTACCTGCCCTTGTATAATGATAGTTATGGATTGTGGATCACAGGTAGCTCGAGACAACTTAAATAGGGAATGGTCTTTGAGAAGCGTGCTCTCAGATCCTTTGTCGTGAGTTGAAATTTATTTTTGCATTGCTTTCGGTTCCATGTTGTTTGTTTTTTGTTCCAAATCTACCTGGAGCAAGGTTCCAGAATGGAAGTGAATTTGTTAGGAACTGTGTAACGAATACATGATTTTGGCTCCTTGCCTTTTTCTAAAGGGAAGTCATGGTTTTTGAAACGAGTCATTATAGTTTATGAGTTAATTGGCTTTTGCATTAAGTCCACCCTGGATTTGGTCAGCAACTTTCATTAGTATGGATGATGTGTTAAAATACCCTTGTGAAATAAATCTCTTTGTGAGGATGATGTGTCACTCGCATTGACATCTTAAGTACATATACCATCTATACACAACTACAAGCCAATAATCCGAAAAAAAAGTGGAAGCCTAAATGTACTCATAAAAAAAAAGCGTATACATTTTAGCTTCACTTTTTTTGGTGATTGGCTTGTATTTGTGTGTAGATGGTATATGTACTTAAGATGTCAATGCGAGCTAGATCAATATTGATGAACTATGAATTCCAACTTTCCTTTCCATTAGGTTGGTGAAGTGGGCCAATTTGGAAAGTACCGGTCAAAATACTAGGCTAATGAATGCAGGAAACCCTACACATATTGGAATGTGTGTTTATTTATTTTTTAGCTTGTACTTTGGTGCAGTTCATGCTGGATGCCATAAGAATCACAGGATTAAGGACAGTTGGCTTCCTGCCACTTGACCTTCTATTCATACATGAATCTTAAATTAACTGTTGTCTGGGAAAACCATCAATGGTGCAACTATACAGTTTCTGAATTGAGCCAATTTCATTGCTTTTTGGGATAGCAACCCTATAACCTTTCTTCTTTTCAAGATTTTCCTCGTACTGTCTTGGCTTTTGTGACCCTAGCTGTCACAAAACCAATTGTGTAGACCCGTGCTCTGTGTTTTCTAAAGTTGTCTGTTGTCTTACTCAAGGACTACTCAAGTTGTGTCTGATTTTGGTTCGATTAGGAAATGAAGAATGGGATTTACATTGATGTTGCAACTTGCAACCATTGCTACTGTGAGTTTGAAGTGGACTTGCACATGCCCTAGCTTCTGAAAGAATTACATCCTTGGATTGTGGAAACTCATTTCTTATAAACTTAGTAGACTTGTTTGTGTTCAATTCTCAACAATTGTCAATTTATTTTATCTTCTTAACTAAGTGTCTCAGGTTCTAATAAGAACTGAATTATGTTTCCGTCATTCTCTTTTTGTTGTACTCATTCAGTGGTGCATTCCTTGACGATGCCATGGTTGTTTCATGTGGACATTCATTTGGTGGCGGTATGCTGAAGAAGGTCATCGAGACGGTAAGCAGTGGTTTCTTGAGCAATTCATTTTGGAAGTTCTAGATGTTACTCCCTTGAAAGTTGCATTTTGCAGGTTTTGTTAACATTCAGTTTTCATAATGGCTTTAATGGCTTCAGATATTGATAAATTAGATCCATAGATTTAGAAGAGATTATCTGTACAAGCTTTAGTGTGATCCTTAAAAGCCATATTGCGGTACATCATGTTTGCACAAAGCTGTGTCTTTTATGTTTGGACTGGGAATACAAGTCGTAAAATGTTGCACATCCTTACATTCATAAAATATGGGGGATTTGCAATGCAATACATGTATGGACGTAATGTCATAGATTTATAGCAAAATTGACACAATATTGCTGATTTATTGGAAAGTATTGTGATATATCTATTGATAGACTTGTCATTAATGAAAAAAAGATATATTGTGGTTTATCTTGTAATATATTTTGACTACTGTATTTTCTTAAAAAACCATCCTGCAATAACTTGTGAAATCTCAACCTCCATCAATCCTTATAGGCTGTGGTTATGGCTATAGTAGGGCAAGCACATTGCCTAAATGTTTGTTGTCTTAGATAGTGCCCCTGCATCAGGATAGCAGATCTGGGCGAAATGCTCTGTTTTTGTCTACATAAGCAAATGAAACTTGTTACCAAATCTGTGTTATGCTACGTACACTGACAAACTAATCTTACCCCATCAGAGGAAAAAGATTGAAGAAAGAGGAAAGATGAAGAAGAAAGAAATGACAATTCACTTTCATGTGTTTTTGGAAGTTGTTTAGTGAGTACTATCCATATGGTTGAAACTTTTGATGAGATTTTGTGAATCATATGTTGGATGGGCAGATTACTTTGAGCGAGTTGACCTTCAACATTAATGCTTCCTAGAGGTGAGGAAATTAATGTTAGTTCCCAGATGCGTCTGTGGAACTGACTCTAGGCCAAACCTTAGCGATATAAGGTAACTTACAGTTGAGAAAGGGGAAGTTTGAAAGGATTTGGCTCTGTTACAGGTAAGCCACCTATTGGGTGTTATCGGTTTTTTTTTCTTAAGAAATTTGAGAAATGGAGCCCACTTAATTCTATCAAATAAGAGACTCATTTTAGAATTGTTGTCGGAAATTGACTACTTGATATTAATAGTATCTTGCATCTAAATTAAGTGAGACACTTGATGATAATTCCCTTCATGTTTTGTTTATATAGATCTCTTTGATACTTCCATAAAGAATGATGAGTTGTCTGGTGTAATGGAACTAAATTTATATGTCTGCATTACAGTCAAGGTGCACGCTGTGCAGTGCAGAAATCGAGGGCAGTTCTTTGATCCCTAATCATGGTACATTTCAGGGGTTTGTTTTTCCACGGTTTTGCTGATTGTAATACTCAATAGAATGCCAAGATGGTTAGAATTTCAACACTCATTTCACAGATATCTACACATTCACAGACTTCAATATACTCTTTACTATCAATGCTCTATTTTCAGCATTTTCCTTTTTTAAATCCGTTTCTCACTGTTTTGTATATTTAGCCTGTTCATCCAACCCTCAAAAATGATATTGTCCACAGCTCTGAGAGCTGCTGCTGCAACTGTGAAGCATGAGGATGAGAGGAGACTTTTTCACAATGCAGCTCTTCGAAAACGTCGCAAAGAAATGGTTGACCGCATGGATACAGCGAAGACACAAAACAGAGTACATTATTCATATAAATGCGTATAGCTTTACTTTCTCATCCATGAACAATAAGCAAACAACTTTGCTCAGTCATAAATTGTGTTCTCATCCATTACCACACTAAATATCTTGAATTTTTAGTTTTTGAATTCTTGTAATCTCTCATCTTTCTGATATTTCGAAAGCTAATAATCTACATTTCGGGATAATAAGCTGAATTTTGGGATAATCTCTCCTTGTCACATATGGAGGATGTTAAGCTTGACCCTTGATTTGCATTCAAGGCATTGATTCTTAGAACTTTTTCAATTAATGTTTTGGACATAACTCTTGTCAAACATTGCATGCAATCATTGGAATTTTGCAAGAAACAGAAGCATTTGAAGCAAAATCAAGTTATTACATCAATACAGTCAAATATGTTGTATTTTGCCGCAGGCCGCATGGGGTGGAGTCGGTGGGGGCATAAAAGTGTTTTCATTGAAGAAACAGTCAAACCCATAATAGTATAACTAATTTGGTCATAGAAATACTTTTGATGAGACAAAAAATGTAATTCAGGACAATGGGGATACTGGTGGTGATGATGGGGTACAGAAAGGGGTGCAGTATCCCTTTGCAGTGAATGAGAAAGTGGTAATCAAGGTGAGTTATCTATCTATCCTACTCGCAACCATATACACTTGGTGTAGTTCTTTTTGACATGGAGGAAGTGCTAAATAACTCTTTTGTGCAGGGAAATAGGAGGACACCGGATAAATTTGTTGGAAAGGAAGCAATTATAACTTCACAATGTCTTAATGGCTGGTAAGTTGTCCTTCAACTCAAATAGATGTTTTAACTTTTTGAGATTCAGAAGTTTTAGAGGTGGTTTTATTGGGTTGGTGAATCTTTTCTTTTCTTTTGCCACTTTCTAGGTAATGTTTAGATGCGAAAGACTGAAAAAGGAAAAATAAAGAGGAAGGAAAAGAAGAAGAACCCAGTTGTTGAATCCATAGGTACTAACCAAACAGAGGGAGATTAGGGTTAGCCGGAAAGTGACTCGGAGAGCTATGTACTTTAGGGCAGCACTCGCACTACAAACATGTGTGGGGCTTAAAAATGTTTAGAGCTTGTAGTATCACGTACTCCTTTTCCAACAGTAGGAGTAGTATTAATTTTGGGGAAAAATTTATTTACCGAGACCAATTTTAGCCGTTTAAAAATATTTTGGATGATCCAGATTAAAAATAAACTATTAACGGTAAGAGATATTTATTACCAATTAAAGATTTAAAACATAACTCAACCGTTGATTACCGAAACGAACGAATGAGATTGCACATTTTCCGTGAACTTATTCACGAATAAGTGAGGTCATCATGTCTTTCTCTGCATTTCCGCATTCTTTTGGCATCTTTTGGATCTTTCCTGAATAAATTAGATCTCTCCCATTTACTGGTGCCTTAAATGTGAATATTGTTGGACGATTACCCCTATCGACGCTGGATTGGTTGTGCCACAAAATGGAATATGCTATAGACCTATGAAGCTTGGACACCTCACTGAAGGTCACGAATGACGGATCGTGTTGGACACTTGTCGGGCTCCAACACTCTCAGGACATATTTCGAGTATTCCGACACTCAAATCAGCAGTGTCCTATTTTTCCTTGAATTTTTAGAATTGGACGCACTGGACTCTGGAGATAGGTACTGTATAACAGGCTAGGGACACCCTAATGGACGCTCACGGGACAGGTCAAGGGGTGTCAAACGTAATAGTAGGTTCTAGTTAAGGCTTAGGATATTCTTCTTTCAATATGGTAGATTTTGGTTGGGACTTGGGAGATTATAAACACCTGTGAATAATGAAATTCTTTTTGTTGCAATGCTTTTCTAATTAATGGACAAACATTTGTGATTATAGCATGCTTTTTTTTTTTGTTAAAATGAAAGTTAATTTTTTATATTTTCATTTTAGCATCCGGTATAGGATGAAAATACATTGAAATATATTGGCTTTGAGTCCTGACTCCCCAATTTGTCGTGCCTTCCATTGAAATTTATGTGTCACAGCGTCGGTGTCATGTTCATGTCTTATCGCATTTCCATACTAGTGCTAGATAGGTGTCAACACTATGTTCAACTCTTACATTTTCATCCCGGAACCAACTCCATTGGACTTTCTCGTAATACTTCGTTATTTTTTCCCCATTTTTCCAGGTATTTGCTTAAGATTATGGGTACTGGGGAGAGTGTTCGCCTGCAATACCGCTCCCTTCAGAAAATTCTCAGCTCCCAAGCTGTTGACGATAGGCGTTTGCCTCAACCAAATCAAGAAAACGGCTGATCAGATATTGCACGAACCCCCCAGCTTTCCACTTTCCTCTCTAGGGTATATTTAGTGAACCTTAACCTTGTCAGTTCTTGTTTGAAATGAGATGTGGCTTTCTTGTTGTTTGTAAATATACTTGGCCACTAAGGGTTTAGGGTTGTTTGTAACCACTACATGTTTTTGGACAGTTTAGTGTAAGAATAGAAGAGAGAGGTTTGCCAGCTTCGTGTCCACATTTGTGCTTTTGTTAAAGCACAAGCCATGACATTGACATACATATCTAACAGATTGAATGCAAGTAAATGAAGGTTTTAACCATGCAATATGTCAGTTAAAAAAAAGAAGAAAATAAAATGCAATATGTGAGCTTTGTCAATTCTGATCGACATGGCTTTTGGATTGTTTACCCCGTAATGGGTAGTGTTTAGTTTCACATTTTGCATATTGTGGGGAAATGTGGGGTATATCGTTGTCTGGAAATGAGGAAATTGCAGTTTCTAGAATTTGCATAATCATACCATTTCTGAATTTGAATTCCTGCAATTGCGATTGTTGTCGATCATTTGGAGCATCAGACATTTCTACTGATAAATTGGACGTGAAATTAGCTGTTTTGGTAGCAGATTGTCTCTGCATTTTTCCAGGAATGTTTACATTTTCATGAACTGGGAAGGCTACACTCCTGCAAATACATGTTTACAACACGAACTGGAGGGATTCATATAACATGTAAAAGAACGCTGCTACTGGTACAACAAATGATGCACAGCAGCTGCGCACAGATTGCTTTTGCTCCCATCTCGGGTCCCGCAAAGATGATCAAAACCGCTCATTTTGTTCAAAATACTTCGTTTAAGGTCCCTGTAAAAAATTACATCAATCCAATATCAAGAAGGGCGTTTACGAATCATCCAATTTTGCTTCAAAATTTAGCCTATATTTTGAAGCAAAGTTGGATGATTCTTAAACGCCTTTCTCGATATCGGATTGAGGTGATTTTTTTACAGGGACACTAAACGAAATATTTTGAACAAAATGAGCGACTCTGATCATCTTTGTGGGACCCGAGATGGGCGCAAAAGCGATCTGTGCTCGGCGGTTGTGCATCATTTGTTCTACTTGCATCTTTACTGCATGTAGTGCATCGTTTGCTATACTTGCATCTTTACTGCATGTAAAACCCTCGTTTTTCCACGATATTACCTCGAGTTTTTTTCCTTTTTATTCTCTAAACTATGCACGTTTTCTCTACTTAATTCCTAAATTATCAATTTGACGATTTCATCCCCTCAATTATCATACTGTTACCTACTTAGTCCAATAGATAATGGAAGTTAGGAATTTGGATAGAAAATGCCATGTAAGGCTTGTCTGGGACACTGTGTAACAGATACTCCTTCCGTCCCTTTTTTAGAGTTCGGTATTCCATTTTGGGCTGTTCCTTAATAAATGTTCATTTTGTAAAGTTAGCGGGTAAAAGTTGGTGCATTGTCTGTTTTGTCCCTAAAAGTAGATTCCATTTTGAAAAGTTAGTGAATATAAGTGTAATGATGATAGGTAAGTAGGGAAAGTAGAAGAAAAAGTTGATGTGAAAGATATAATGATGATGTCTTTTTAATAAGTTGTAATTACAAAGGAGGACACTTAAAAAGGGACAGAGGGAGTACTTGATTGTGAGAGAGCCTTAGAGATAAAAATTAATTATGACCCTTAAGAATAAAATGATCAGAAAAATAAAATTTTTGCATCGGTTTCAACAAATTGAAAATTGGAGTATTTAATTTTTTAACCATATTTTTTTTTGTGTATAGACCTTCTAAAAAAATTAAGTGTTCGATTTTTCAATCCGTTTGGAACGGTGTGAAATATTATTTTTGATCATATTATTCTAAAAAGTCATGATTAATTTTTATCTTTAGGGCTATCATAATTAAATATCTATTTTTTACCTTCGCATCGGTTTTAACAAATTGAAAATTGAAGCATTTAATTTTTTAACTATATTTTTTAATATATAGACCTTCTAAAAAAATTAAGTACTCGATTTTTCAATCTGTTTGGAACGGTGCGAAGATATTATTTTGGGACCTTTTAGAGTAGATACTTGAATATAAGAGCTCTAGAAAAACAATTTAACTATAATCTTTTAGTATAAAATGATTAGAAAAATAAGATCTTCATACCGGTTCACATTGATTGAAAATTGGATTGCTTAATTTTTAACCATATTTTTAATATAGAAACAGTCTAAATTCTGTATAAAGAATTCAGTCTATATATATATTTTAAATGTGTGTGTTAGTCTCTATAAAATGTCATAGAAGATTATAATATATGAACCTTGTAAAAAAATTAATTGCTCCAATTTTCAATTTGTTTGAACCGGTGCGAATATCTTATTTTTCTGATCGTTTTATCCTGAATGGTCATAATTAATTTTTATCTCTAAGGATATCATAATTAAGTATTTACTTTACAAGGTCCAGACACTGTCTTACATGACATTTTTCATTCAAATTTCTAATTTTCGAAGCAGGTAACGGTATAATAGTTGAGATGATGAAATCAATAAATTGATAGTTATGGACTACGTAAAGAAAATGTACATAATTTAGGGGATAAAAAGAAGAAAAAAAAAAACTCTTGTGACTTTCACGCAATCTTTTATTAATTTATATTACCTATCAATATCCGATTAAGTTTTTTTTTGGGTAAATTATATCCGATCAAGTTAATTCCAATATAGTTGAAATTCTTCACGATTCTGATGATCAATTGTTGTTGTCAGTGCCAGGTGAACCCCTAATATCGCCAAACAATAATGTTGGGCCATTTCCCTAATCACTTACTTCCTCCCCTCGAGAGGGAGTAGCAGTTGGGGGAGTGGTTGAGAGGAGTAACCCTACCCTAGCATTGTCGATAGTCAAAACTCAAATCAATTTACAGAAATTCAAACTGGACGCGAGCTCAGTCCCTCGCTCGAATATTTACATAAGAACACATTACGGTTTTTTTAAATTGGAATTTCATTTCTCGTTTTTTTTTTCATTAACTAAAAAAAAAAAAAATCTCATTAACTAAATAAACAACAAAAAAAACTTCACGTTGGCTTACATTTGAGTTTCTTTCTCATCACAACTTCCATGGCCTTTTCTATACTGCTCTAACATACCATTCCTACTACACAACGCCCTACGAAACGTGCCATTGACACCGTCAGCCAAACGGTCCAAACCGTCAGAGAACCTCCCCATCGCAGCTTCCACCTCCTTCACGGCGTTCACCAACTCCTTGACGACATTTTCGCCCCCCTCTTGGTCCTCTTTGACTTTGACCCCTTTGTTGATTACGTCACGCAGCACCCTGACGCGCTCCTCCACGTCCCCAACCTCAGCCGGAACTCCGACCGCCGATCCGATCTCTTTCAATGACTCGGCCCACACAAACTCCGCCGGAACCCCGATCGCCGCCGCATCCTCCCCGCTCAGGGCAGCCGCGGCGACTCCGGCGAAGAACGCCGTCAGGACACCGACGGCGCAGATCGCGCGGCGAATAACCTCCCCCGCGCTCGAGATCTTGCCACGTGACGGAACCAGATCTCCGATCGAAGCCTCCGGTACCTTGGAATCAATTAGAGTCCTCCGTTTCCTCGACGGCTTGTTCTCCTGATCGGAGAGCAAGTCCCAGGCCCTCCGGAGTTTCTCCGACGACGGTAACCGGCAGCCGTCGCCGGAAAACTCTAAAAGTTGAAGAACGAAGTTGATGAGGAGGCGGCGCTGGCGTAACCGTTCGATCTCTTGAGAAATGGAATTGCAAGCGTCGAGGATCTTGAGGCTCCCGTCCAAGTAAGACGGCGACGTTTTTGAGTCGTGGGGAGAAGGTCTGAGGTTGGCGATGAGGGCGTGCGCTTCGGCGTGAGTGGCGGATAGGAAATCGACGGCCTGAGAGAGCCAGGAGAGGCTGAAGTTGAACGACGGCGTATCGAGGGAGTTCGGCGGGGTCAAGGGTTTCAGGCGGCGGAGGAGGTTGTCGTCGAAGGAACGAGCGATGAGATCGAAGTTGTTGGGGAGAGAGCGTTTCATTGAGGATCGGAACGGGGTGAACGAGGGGAAGTGAGATCTCTGTTGCGCGATATACATGGTGCTAGTAATTTGAATATTTTACGGGAAAGTGATCGGGATCCCAGAAAATGAAGGGACGACGGTAGGGTAGATACTCCTACTAAATAATAAGATGGGACGGGTTGTTTGCGGCGGGGGAGAAATACACTACTACTCTTTGTATACTACTTACTCCATATGGGATGGAGTTTGCGCGTGCGGGTACGATAAGTCTGTCTCTCTCTCTCTCTCTCTCTCTAGGAATGCAATTCAAGACGCGGATCCCGACAAAGACGGAAGTGCGAAGATGCTTCGTTGCCTTGTATCGTATGGGTGTGTATGACTCTCGGTTAGGTTTTGATGATCACTCGGTTTTGAAAAGCAAAGAAAACAATATAGCAGAATATTTTTTTTGAACAGAATATAACTAGGGATGATACCAGTTCGGTTTCGACCGGTTTGGGTGCATTTTTCGATCGAAACCGGTTATTTGGTTTGAAATTTTTAGAAACTGGAACCGGTTGAAATAAACCGATTCCAGTTTCAACCGGCTCAACCAGTTTATTTAATTTTCATTCATGAGCTATATTTTGGGTCTAACATATCAAAAAATTCACAATTCAACCCATAAAATATCAACCAAAAATCTATAATTCAACCATTTTTTTTGGGCCCAACAAAAAAGGATCAATTTTGATCCCAATACATAAAAAAAACAAAACTCATAAAAACATAATTAAGCCCATAAAAACGGTTTTTATATAATAAATATATTTATTAAACCAATATACTACAAAATATCAACCAAAAACCCATAATTCAACCCCTCCCCTATGTTTATATATATATGTGTGTGTGTGTGTATATTATACATATATTTAATCGGTCCGGTTTCAATCGGTTTTAAAACACATAAACCGGATTAAAATTATTTTTCCAGTTTATGAAATTTTATAAACCGGAATCGAATCGAAATTATTCAACCGGTTTAAAAAATTCGGTCGGATCCGGCTTGGTTTTTCCGGTTTCAATCGATTTTTCGATTTCGAGTAACAGCCCTAAATATAATAGAATATTAGTACAAGAAAAACAAAAGGAAATACTCCCAGATAAAGACAACCTTAAGAAATCACAAACAGTAATTGGAAAAGTACCAAGCTACTAGAAATTTCTACCACAATATTTTCATATGAATCTACCACACCCCCAAAATATTAAATTTTTCATGTGATAACCCGAATTTTTGCCCTTAAAATGCGAATGGTACAGTATTTTTCAAATTCTATTTTGAAAACTTTGCCGCTGTGGTTAATCTTGAAATTATTTTTCTAACCGATGATAAATTTTTGATATTTTTTTAGAACGAAGTCTGAACAGTTCGATCGATTGGGACCTCGAATACACAGAATATCTTCTATTTTGAAGTTTCGGTGGCAACACCGCTATTCTTTATTCCCGTCAGTGGACTGATCCAAATTTTTATTTGCATCAGTTCAAAGGATAAAGAAAACAAATAAGGGGCTTATTATCCCCTTGGAGACAATAAAACAGATGTATTGGTTGGTGGGGTGTATTGTGTGGAGTAGTCGTAGACCCAGGATTTTGATTCGTGGGGACCCAAAGTAATAGACATATATTTTTTTATCGGAATGTATACTTATAATATCTTTTTTTTTTGTTTTTTCAATACATTACATTTGTATATTGAAATGATTTTAGCATAATACAGTTAAAATATACCAATCATTTTATTTTTTTTCTTTAGGCAACTTCACCAATTACGTGATTATTTTTTTATTTATGAACAAATTTGAGAAATGAGAATGTAAAATACCCGATTTTATATCGAATCAAACTTAAAATTATTAAGATTATGAATAGCTATATACGAATAATTATCAAATAATATTCAAAATTATGTATATACAAAATAAAAATTTTAAAACTCGGAGGCTCAAAGGGGATCCAGGCAGGGGCGGAACAAGGATTTCCTATACACAGGGGCCGAACTATAAACAACAAAATTCTAAAATTTCAAAGTTCGGGAATTTAATTGTTTATTTGATTTGGGTTTGGGAGAAGTTTTTTGGGTAACGAGTGAGAGGGATAAAAAGAGAAAATGAGACTAATAATTGAAGGGATAGCTTATGAGAAATCCTGTGCAAAGAGAGATGTTGATTTTTGTGACAAAAAATGGACACATTCTGATTCTAAAGAATTTAAATGTCTAATATTGATATCGAAATTTAAAAAAAAAAAAAAACCGAAACTACGCGGGGGCCTTGGCCCCCGTATGCCGAACCTTAGATCCGTCATTGGATCCAGGGTTGGGGCCACCCTGGGCCCCAAGGTAGCTCTATCACTTATGTAGGTGTAACACCCAAGGTGTTTAATTACGCTAATCATGCTTCATTAAGGATAAGTTAATCTTAGATGTTAAGTTATGTCGTATTAAGAGCTTATGTGTCCTTTATGTGTTATGTGACACATATGAATGATGTTTGAATTATATGCCATGTATAAGATTTATGTGTTATGAGTCAAATTTCCTAAGACAAAACATAGAGATTTATAAAACAAGGTTATGGGTCGATGTGAAAATATTATTAGATCCTTATTTGAAGAGAATGTTATGTGAGGGTTCATTTGATAATTAGATCACCCATTCTCTAGAAAATTCCAGATTTGGAAGGAAGGAAAAAAAAAAAACAGAAAGTCTACGTACACTACATCCAACCACTACATCATCCACTACCTTCTTTATAGGATCCATCCGGAGTTCTAAAATG
This sequence comes from Rhododendron kiyosumense, assembly GCA_019656275.1. Taxonomy (NCBI): domain Eukaryota; kingdom Viridiplantae; phylum Streptophyta; class Magnoliopsida; order Ericales; family Ericaceae; genus Rhododendron; species Rhododendron kiyosumense. The sequence continues at coordinate 864,505 of BPLS01000707.1, forward strand.
TCCATAAATTTTAAAATAATATATTATGGGGCCTTATAAAAAATTAGCTCCAACAAGTATCGGTAAGTATTATTTCTAGATTCGTAGGGGCAAAACTGTGTAGTTAAACAATTTTGTCCCTACAAATCAAGAAATAATACTTACCGATATCCGTTGGAGCTGATTTTTTACTAGGCCCCATAATATATTATTTTAAAATTTATGGATATTTTTTTGTATTTTTTTGGGATCCGGAATGGGCTCCACAAAAAATGTAGTGGATGGTGTAGTGGTTGGATGGTAGTGTATGTAGCATCTCTCTCAAAAAAAAAATCGGCTCCCACCCTCCCATTCTTCCAACGTTCTCTCCCTCTCTCATTCCTCTCAAGAAAAAAATCAAGAAGTCTTCCCATCTTCTACTTTAGGGTTTTGGTTCTAGGGTTCAATCAAGTTCTTGGAGCAAGATTTAATCTCAAATCCCTCTCTCATCCAAGTGTTTGAAGCTCTCTCAATCCATGGTTTAAACCTAAAAGAGGTAAGTTTTCTTGTAGTGAGTTTGAAGAGAAATCTGTCCAGAAATTTATTGGAATTTGTACCCTAAGCCACGAATTTTTAGACATAGTAAATCATCTTCAAAAATTACGAAATTTTTATGGAATGTTCCTCAATGGGTCTACAATGTTGTGTAAAAATTTGAGGTTAATATTCCTTAAGATGAAGTCTAGAAAAATCTCGCACTAGACTGCTCTCTGTTTTACTGCTACTACTGAAACTCTGTGTTGGCCTTCGGTTTTTGGTGTGTTTGACCTAGTTTCTCATCACGTTGTTTTATGAAATTTTTATTTGAGGTACCCATATGTGTCTAGTGTATTGTGTCCAAAAATTAGAGTAAAACTCAAAGAGAATAATTTTAAATAATTCGTTTACTAAGCTGCGTTCTGTTTTGGACTGTGCTGAATTCTGCAGTTTTGTTCCTTATTCTTCTAATTTGTAAGGGAAGTTCTTGGCCACGTAAATTCTCAAGAAAAATTTGATACCATGTGCATATGAGTCCCCTTTATGCATTAAAATTTTCAAGATCTAGTTCATTGTGGTTTATCCTCAAGAATTGTTGGAGCGGGTCATAGTTAACTTGTCATTTTTTTTTAGGGAATTATGCATGTGCATCATTTTATGGGTTCTTGGTGTAAATGATGTATGTTCATATCCAATATGTAGGATTTGGTGAACAAGAGAAGGATATAAGGAATACAAGTGATGTTTACTTAAAGTGCAAAAGAATGTGAGTAACCTCATACTTTGAAATGAGAATTTTTATGAACTTCTTTTCTATGAAGTGTGGTTGGTTTTCCTATGCTTTGAAGTAACGTGCCTATGTTATTGGAGTTTTATGTTATAATGTGGAATGGTTCTCAATGTGCTTTCGAAGATGTTACAAGTCCATGTATGTTGTAAGTTTTAGCTTGTAAAGTGTGTATGTCATGTCCTTGCTTTAATGTATGTGCCCGTTGGTGGGTTCCATAATAGCCAACAATATGTGCTCGCTGGTGGGTTTTATAATAGCCAGCATTATGTGTCTCCCTGGAGGGTTCTATAATATCCAGGTATGTGCCTTCTTGGCGGGTTCTATAATATCCAGGTATGTGCCCTTGCCGATGGGTACCAATAATCGGATGGGATCCCGATATGTGTCATGTATATATATGTACATGGTAAGCTTGGCGGTATTGGCTATGTAAATGTGTTCAAGCACTTCATGTTTTCATGATCTTCTAAATATTCGCAACCAATGTGCTATACGTGTATTGAATATTCAAAACCCAAATTAGAGTATGAGATTTATTCACTGAGCTTTCAGCTGACGGTTATTTACCATTTTTAGGCGGTGAAGTATGATAGCTTATAAGTGTAATGTTTTGTGCAAGTTGGACTTCGTGAAATCCATTGCATATTGAATGAGAGTAGTAGAAGGCTTCTATTTTGGACATGTTTTGTACTTATTTCTTCCATGGGCAAGAAGTATATATTTTTTTGCAAAATGATGTACGTAAGCTATGCATGTTAAGGAAAGATTATGGTGTTCATGCCAAAGTAATTATGGTTTCGTGTAAATTATTAATGTATGGATGCTCTAGACCATATGGGTGGTGCTCGTTTTGCTTAAACTTGTTTATAGTTTTTTTTTTTATAGACCCCTTAAATTTAAGTGAAGTTTTTTTAATCGCTTCCGCAAATGTTCTTTTTTTTTTAATTTAGATCACTTTTTCTTGAGCCCATTTGGTTATATAAGAAGGCCTTATTGGCCAGTCGCGGGCTGTGATTCCCTTTTAAGGGGTCTAGGGATAGTGGATTGTGACAATACGGGTGGGGCATTTCTATTGAATTTTGCACTAATTCTGTCTTCACCTTCTTGCTCTCTTTCAACACTCCCTCTCCTTCCTCTCTTACTTTTCTCTTTCTTCTTCGGCTAAAATAATTAGCCCGACCCATTGCGCCACCGCTAGCTGCCTCACACAGGTGCTGTTGGAGCTAGTTTTGAGCTCAACCCCATCACCTCTCTCTCTCTCTCTCTCTCTCTCTCTCTCTCTCTCTCTCTCTCTCTCTCTCACCACCACCTCTTACTAGAAACAGGTTTTGACGTAAACTATTAAAATTCATGTGTGCTAGCTTGGGTTCATGCTGCAAAGGTGAGTTACGAATATATACTTTGGTTACATACTTCATTATTGGCACGCCCTCGATTTTCAACATAATTAAATAATACATTTCAATAAAAGAGAAATCTCGCATATCATGTATGTTACCCAAGGGAGTTTCCTACCTGTTTAATTTACAAACAAGTCCTTAAGTTTAGATAATTACAACTTTAGTCAAAGGAAAATTTCAGTAGTAAATTATTACAAAATCATCATTAACAAAATGCAATCTTCACAACGATGACGAGATAACCAATGATGTCAGCTTCCAAAGTCTTTCACTGCCAAGCACACAATGCATGCAATCTATTGCCCGGTGTCTGAACCTGAAAAGAAAGATTTGGTTGAGCTACACTAGCCCAGTAGAGAATTCTAAGCTCAAACTATATGCAATCTGAATGACTCATACACCGAGAATGAGTAAGTATGGACAGATACACCTGTAGTACAAGTGACTACCAAAAAGCAGCAAATTATCGTCTAAGGGCCCTAGACTTTACATCAATATCACTAGCCGTTTACTTCTTTAACTAGAAC
>BPLS01000707.1:868116-883264 GCA_019656275.1 Rhododendron kiyosumense
AAATAAACTAAATACTCCTACTCCGAGCAAGACCCACGAGATTCAACGTTGGAGTCGCGTATAGAAGTCAAAATAGAGATGGGTTTGTATGGGTTTTGCACTAATTTGGTGGGTTTTGGTGGAGAGGTCGGGAGAGAGAGATGAGAGCCGGAGAGAAGGAGAGAGAACGGGAGATGGAGGAATGGGAATTAAATTCCCTGCCACACACACATATACACACATGCACCTATCACACTAACACCCACACCTTTCAAACATTTGCACATTGGCCCACGACTATAATTTTCACATTAATCCATTATTTGTCCACTTATAAAACATTAAAATTTAAAAGAAATTTACGGGTCTCTACAATTATATATTCAGTCAGGATCCCATAAGGGCTCTTTTATTTTAGTAAAATGCGGATCTCATCTTTTCAATCGAATTTTGATGATCCGAACCGTTCAATGACTTTAGAACGTGATTTTAAAGGTCTCCGCTAGAAGAAAAAAAAAAGGATAGGAAAGTGCTTCATTCGAGCAGTTTTTTATTGAACTATTCAATTTTTTGAGTTTTTTAGCCATAAGACCAAAACATGCTTTCATGGACAAAACTACCCTAGGGTTTGTAGGGTACCCTATGGTTGTAGGGTACCATAGGATTTTGACATTTTTATAGGATTTTAGGGTGCACTTTCCTATTAAAGGATTTTAGTGATTTAGGAAATTTCATAGAATACCATAAGGTTTTAGGCATTTTCATAAACAGGGCACACTAAGGTTTTAGGCACTTTCATATTTCATAGAATATTTTGGGGTTTTAGGCACTTTTATGGGCACATTTGTCTTTATGTTTGATTGCAAAAGGTGCTTGTACGTCCTTGAAGTAAAGACCCGGTATTTTTAATAAATAATAATAATTTCCAAAACAAAAATATTATTTTGCTCGTTAGTTTATTTAATGTGAAAAATTATTTTTGTCGTCACACTAAATTTTATTCCATAATCGATCATGTACACGCGTACCCGGCGAGTGATTTTGATTTTACTAATGTGTGTGTATTGTTCCGGAGTAAAACCCTTCCCCATCCTTATTAATTTCGGCTGAGTGAGAGGAGAGACATAAACCCCGAATTTTCTCCATAAATCCTTCACAACTTTGTTTTTGGGTTATTGTCCCCTATGCAGAACCCAACCCATTTTAATACCCTTCTTCCATTTTATTTTTCCCAGCCAACTCCCTTCCCCATTCGGCAGAGAGAGAGAGAGAAGAAGAAGACCACCGTGAGCAGCCGGAACACCGCCGGAGCCACCATCGTCATCCATCATTCCACCATTCAAACACCCATTAACCACCACCGAACCAGTCACAAAACCAACTCCATTTCAGTCCACAAATCAGCTCCGAAGCAACCCCATACCCACCTCGGATCGGCTCCGAAACAGCCCGGAAAATCTGCTCCCAAAACCAGTCCCAAACAGCCACAAAAATAGCCCGTTCTCGCCCCTGAAACCTGCTACATTTCAGTTCCTGAACAGCTCCAGAAACGCATTGAAAATCAGTCCGTATCGGCACAACCGAGCACCACTGCCGCACCTCCACTGCCGTATACACTACTACCACTGACGAGCTCCGCCGCCGCACTGACCCGCCACCGTACCTCTCCGTAATTTGTTTTACCGGATGAGAGGTAATCCGAACTCACCTCCCTAAATATAAAATATATATTATGTTTCGTATTAATTGTTTTGCGTTTCGGTATGAAAATAATCTAACGTCGCGGGTCGAGTCCAGCCGTGCCTCTGTTTCCTAGTTCCGTTTTGTGTAGCCACTGAGAATTGAAAATATGTTTAGAAGAATTACAGTTTAGTCCTTGGTTTATAGTTAGTTTACAAATCCACCCTAGTGTACGGAGAAATTATATTTTTAGCCCCAAAGTTAACAAGTTCTGGTTCGATCCTAGTTTTATCGCAAATACAAATTTTATTAACACTGTCAATACTCCGAAATGATATAGAATAGGCGTAGAATTTTGGTTCTGAAAAGAAAAACAAGAGTAATGACTTTAATATTCTTCTTTTATTAATTTTATTGCATGATTAGTGCACCGAATAATTTATTTTGTTGCATGATAAGTTTATGGCACGATTAAAAATTGTACAATAATCATTCTGCTTTTTATTGAAATCTAAATCTCCTTGGCATTGTGAGATGAATTTTATGTTGTAAAAAGAAAAATTATTTTCATTCCATGAATTATAATGTTTGATTATTGTTCACTCTGTTTCACGAGAACTTAGAATGGACATTAGGTTCACTGGGAATTGGTTTATGTGTAGAGAGAATCACATAGACGATTTTAAGTTAAAGGAAATTGAAAAAGATAGAAGATGATGTAATTGGCGGTTAGCCAAAGGAATGAGGTTTTAATGGGATTCTTGGAGGTTATCCAGTGAATCCGGATCTGTTGAAGGTTATCCACAGAGTCCAGTTTGGGAGAAGAGAAATGAAGTTAGGGTATGGCAGTTGATTGTCGATTCGAAACCTTAGGATATGGCATTGCGTGATCTCTCTTTTTGAATAGGAGATAAAAGGGTGATATGTATTATAGTACTAGGTTATGGTCTATATACTCCCAAGTTACGGTTAGTTCCTTGTGGGCCCAGTGGTTACGGTTAGTTCCCTGGGGAATTCATCCTTGCGAGGCGGCCGATGACTCCGATTAAGTAAATAACTTAGGCCGTTTCATCGGGGCTCCCGGTTAGGGCAAGCAAGGGGGAACGGTATCACGAATGGCCATAGTTCTAGTGGTTAACATGGGAGGATGTTTCTCAAGGGTTGAGATTCTAGATTTCACTAAGTTAAAGGCTAGTAATTGAAAATGATCGCTTGCTACTTTAATTGTTCATACTTTAACTGTATTGAGCATGCCCTTGTTTGTAAGTTATGGGTTCGGGTGAGTTTTGGCTATTGAGTGTCATCGCTCATGGTACTATGTTGCCCTGGTAACTCGAACGCCAGGTATCGAAGATGGAACAGAAGAGCCGTAGGCAAAGAATGATTTGATATCGACTGAAGAAGATATTATCGAACTCTGGTTACACCCTTAATTGCTCTGTAATTTCAATTAATTATTTTGATATTGTACAGTAAGAGAATCAGACAAATTACTTTAAGGTTGGTACATTGTGATTTGATTGGAATTGACAAGACTTTTGGAATTTAAAATGCTTCAAAATGGAAATCTATTTAGAAATCTCATTTCAATATTTTTTTTAATGTCTCTGAATTTTTGGGGCGTTACACTTGAACTCAAAAAATGTATATATAAGGGATTCTTGGCTAAGTCTCCCTTAAACTTTATTATGAATTTTCCAACGTCGCAGCAGCCATCCCACCTACCCTTCCCTATCCGCCGTCCAAAACCATAACCCTTTCTCCACCTTTCCCGTGCTTGATTATTCCTTCTCCTTTGTTGCCGCTCTTGTTTCTCCAGTTGAACCTCCGTATGAAGGTCTTCCACTTCGGATTGGCTGTAGTCTCCATCCACTCTTAAATCCTCATCAGTGTGTTGAACCATTGCCTTTCCTCACCCGGCCCCGGTCGGAGAGACCCGAGTCGCAGTACGTAGGAATAGTAACGGTCCCTCTAGAAAATCATCTCGGCCCTGTCTTCGTCCAATTCGGCATCCTTTGGCGTGAATTCATGGCCTTCGGTATCCATATATATGTATTATGTATGTGTGCTTCGTCCACAACCTAACCGTTGTAAAGGTTGATTTACCCCGAGCGTAGGGCTAAGTCGATGTCAGCATAAATACCGGAAAGTCCGGGATCGTACCCACAGAGATGATTCCTTATAGCTTGCCAGGATTTTTTAAAGGGATGCGGCGTTAAGACGGCCAACTTTTGGTTTTGATTAAAGGTAAAAGTTGTTTGATTAAGAAAACTAGAAAATGAGTTTTTACTAGATTAAAACAAGCGGCAAGGCATTGGAATGACTAACACCCGGGACTTAAGTTATCTAAACTTCCTCAACGAAAACATGGTTGAATCACACGGCTTAGGCTATCAACCGGAAGATTTAGCGGTGAAAATCATTAAAGACTAGAAGTGTGACATGGAAAACGAGTGAGTTCTTTTATTCTTTTGGCAAACACAAACCGAGACATCGCTCACGGAACCATGTGAGCGAGCACATGACCACCAGAGATTAACATCGATTAGTTTTGTTACATAAAAGCGGAACAATGCTCATTTTCCTTATCAAACTTTAAGTCGAGAGTTGAGAAAGGTAAGATAAACGTAAATCTCGGGACATTAGTCACTCCGAAGCCAAGCCTAATCGACTACTCACGCATATTCGGAAGACTAGAAGAAGTGCTAAATTTAACTAACATTTTTAACCGACAAAGACGAAAATAAACTTGAGATGAATAAAGATCTAAACCACGCGAACAACTTTAATAAATGAGAAAACGTAGAACAACAAGAACTTACTTGAGTTAAGAGGAAATTACACTTGCAAAGGCTTAAAAAGCTTTAATGGAGAAAAAACCTAAGTAATTAATGGGTAGTCCCCAAAAGAGGGAGAGAGGAGGTCCTATATATACACAAGTGACATTCTCTCTCTTCAAAAGCCAAAAAAAAAAACACAAAAGGTAGCCTATTAAAAGAAAGTTTCCATAAGTGGAAAGTCTGAAAAAGCAAGAAAAATATCTTCCCGGACAAAAAGTTATCGATAACATCACACATTGTTATCGATAACAATAACACCAAGTTATCGCTACCCTTGCCTCTGGACAAATTCTGGCCAAAGATAGTGCAAGGGTATCGATTACTAGTACAAGGTATCGATAACTATGCTTCAATTGGAATACTGAGAGGAACGGACAGGGAACGTTATCGATAACATTTTATTAAGTTATCGATAACGTTTTGTCCTGCCACCATTATTCAGCCTGCTGGGCTGCCTTGAGTTCCTTGTCTCCTCTTGGACTTCATCCAGCTCTTGTCTCTTGGTTCGAGAATTTGACGGGGAGCACTTCCCAAGAACCCAAATGCTCCGGCGTACCCAATGGCGTACAAAACCACCTTATTAGCAAAAACGACCTGAAACACTTGAAAGAATACCTTACGTGCAACATTTGCAAATAATGATCAAAATGACAAGGAAACGTCAAACTCGGAAGGATTTTAGCACCCAAATTGGTACAAACTTGGGTGCTTATCAATGTGTTTTTGTATATGTTCTTGAATCTATTTCTCTTGCTAGAGAAGCAAGTCTTGAAAACCTAAAACTGTGTTAATCTCTCTATCGAGAGAGAGAGAGAGAGAGAGAGAGAGAGAGAGAGAGAGAGATCCTATGTATGACAAATTTGAAGAAACATCCTATTAGATTTTCTAAACCAATTTTCATGGTAGCTTTGAATACGTGGTGTAATTGATTTTGTTCTGAAATATTTCATGATAACTTATGGTAGATTATCATGTTTGTAACCTATTGCTTACCTATTTTTATCATGTTTGTAACATATTGTTCATGTTCAGATACTCTATGTTTTCAAATTTACCGTGTTCATTGAAATGTTCGTAGGTAGCAAATTCACCATATTTGCCAAAATGTTCGTATAGACAAATTTGTCATGTTAGTCAAAACTGTCATTAATGTTTTTTGCAATATTTTTATGTGTGGATATAAACTTTGGTGTTGTTCCAGTATTTTTTTTTTCTAAAAGTTGTAGTTTTGTCCTTATTTGAATTTTTTTCGTCTCAACGAGACCAATTAAAAAGTCAAAAAAATTTGGCGCAAAACGAACAAACGCGAAAAAAATTCAAATAAGGACAAAAACAAAAAAGTCAAAAAATTTATTAGTTATTTGTCTAACATTTTCGTATTCCATAAATTTATCATGTTTGTATATAGTTTTGAAATTTTAGGGGAAGATTAGGAAAGAAAAAGAATTCAAAAGATTGGGTGAGAGAAATGTTTGAAAGATTGGAGAGAGAATTGAGATAATTAGAAAAGACAAGGAGATAGAAAGATTTGAAAGATTAGGAGAGAGAAAGGGTAATATAGGATTTATTTGAAGTTGAAGATGGAAAGATAATTTTTTAAACCCACTAAGATGAGGACTTAGGTATCTATATATATAGAAATCTTCAGGTAGACCTTAAAATGAGGACCTTATATGCGGACCTTCCCATTTCTCACATTTTCCAATCGGATTTCGATGATCCGAGCTGTTCAATGTGTTCAGAACGTGATTTTAAGGGTACTCGCGAGAAATCGGGAAAAAAAAAGACCGAGAAGGGCTTGATTTGAGCAGTTTTTATTTGAACCGTTCTAAAAAAACAAAAAAAAACTGATCCGATGAAACCTTTCCGGGTCTTTTTTTTTTGCTGATTTCTCACAGATACCCTTAAAATTACATTCTGAACACATTGAGCAGCTCGGATCATCAAAATTCGATCGGAAAAGGGTGATCCGCATTTTATTAAAATGAGGTGGTCCTTATTAGAAGGAGACTAATCTATATAATAAAACAGAACTGTATTTGAATCTAAAAGATAACCAACGCTCTAGATTTATCCTCATACCTGTATAAATCTCCACCCTTCGTCCTACAAAAGGCATGTTGGTAAATATCTAATCCATCCAAGAGTTATTTGCTTTGGTAATTTCCATTTCCGCTTCTCCTCCCTTCTCCACATCTACGGCCTCTCTCTTCCTCCTCTTTCTCGCTCTTCCCCTTGAAGGAAACCCAAGACAACCGACTCATACCATCTTACGCCGCCGCAACCACTGAGCACTATCCTTTCGTCCCCAGAAAAAAACGACGCAGACCCTCTCTCCCTTGCGATCCCCTTTTTCCTAGTGCAACCAATTCAGAAACTCGCTGCTTACTCCCAAGGTTTATATTTGAATTTGTGAGATGGATTTTAACGATTTGCCTTACAGTAGTTTTACCTGTTCTGCTTTCTACTAGTGAAAGAAAGCATTATCGATTGTACTGCCTTTTCCCTGTATTTAAGGTGTTTGAAAAAATGTCTTCCACATGCCAATGGTGCTTCGTCCTTCTATGCCTTTTGTTATGACATGATCAGTAGTCTACCAAAGTGCCAAGTTAAGACTAATATAAGTAAATAAAATTATATAATTTGAAAGTTCCCAAAAGTAACACGCTAGAACCTATTTCATTTCAGATTTGTACTAACTTTGGGGAATTTTGAGCTCGAAGAAATTTTAAGCATGCATTTTATTTTTGATTATTGCATCTTTTTGCGTGTAATAAGTTTTTTCATTTCGTGTTGGAGTTCGTAAGCCGTGAGGGTGTTTAAAAAGATGCCTATTAAGTGTTTGTTAAAATGCATACTTAAAAGCGAGCACATACGTTTAGGAGTAAGTGATTTCTTAAGAGGCAAACTGTTTTGATATGTCACTTTCTACTAGCAATTTAAGTTTAGACCTAGATTTTATTGAGGTGCCTAACCATCTAAAATTTAAACACTGTCAGTGTCCAACCATCAAATTTCATCCATTGCTTGATCCTCTTCTTTACACTTCGAATTATTGGGGACAGTTATGATGAGGATGTATGGACGCGATGAAAGGTGTGTAATTGGCCAAAAATGCTTCAATGAGTATATTGCTTTGCTTTTGGTTTGAGTCTTTCATGACAGTGATGCATAAAAAAAAACTTAATTGGATGCATTAGTTTCTATCCCAATACCATTAAAAAGTATAATCGGCCAAAAAATTCCTAATTAGAAGCATTAGTGCCTTTATACGATCCATTTGGTCACTCTCCCTGTATTTTTCATTCTAGAAAATCAATTTACTATTAATCAATCTTAGAATACAGGGTAGATACCGAACTGAATTTAATAAAGGGTTAGTCTAAGCATCCAAGTAATGACTTTATAGTATTTTCTCTGTTACCTTTCTTTTATTACCTTTTTGCAATTTTCGAAGCAAAAGATTCTACTTCTGCAATGCATTATTTGCTGGGTTCCTATTACCTAAAGGCCAAATCTCTCCAATGTTATGTGTAGATGGTACGGGTAAGTAGTTTATGGGTAATTTGAAAGTGGGGGTTGGAGCTTAGGGTTGGTGATATTTGGAGACAATAAACTATGCGTTTTAGTTATTGAATAGAGCTTCTTCTTTTTTTCCCTTTCCAGAAGATTGCAGGCATCAAACTTCCACGCGAGCTGAGGGTCAAAATTTAATCTGAGGGGATACAAACCCAGGTAAAGGGAAAAAAAGGTTTCAGCTTGAAGTCTATTCTTTTTTTAAACATATCATTGTTTTTAATGTTTTCCTTTTGTTAGGTTTCAATTTCATGCAATTTATTTCCTCCTTTTTGTGTTAACTACTATGGGTGGTGTAACAACCCTGATTTTCGGTCAGTAAAAATTTCGTTAAATATTTGAATTTTATTTTAATACTCTTGTGGTTTGTCAAAATTTTGTTTTTAGCCCTTGAAATTTGTTTCTTGACACTTTAGCCCACTTAGCAAGCCTAGTTAGCTTCTAACCGACTTGTTGGAGAAACCGAACTAGGAAGTCACCTAGTTACTATAGATGGACCGTTTTGCCCCTCTTGAACCCTTTGAACTTTTTTAACCCTAGCTAAGAAATGATTATTTGTTTTCTTTTAATTGTTTTCGTTTTATTCTTTATCCTTTGGATAATAAAGGTTAGGGTAATCTTTGTCCATTGGCTAATAGGCCCCCTATTTAAATATGTTTGTTTTTAACACATGTGCTAAGTGCTTTTATTCATTGTTTATCGGTTAATCTTCCAACCCTCCATTATCCATTGGATAATAAAAGTAAGGGAATTTATTACCCATTGGGTAATAGCATTAGTCTTCCAACAAAGTACAAAGATTTTATTAAATAATCAAGTCTTGGATTTTTCCATGTGATTTTGTGCATTAAATTATTGGGGTAAATCAAAACCCTAGATTTCTAAAGGACATTTTTTATTATTTTATCATAAAAGTTCCCAAGTAACTATTAACCATTGGACAATAAGAGCTAGAAGGATTATTATCCATTGGATAATAAGCTCATCTTTTCAACCTAGTACATGGGATTATTAATTTAATCTTTTCCTTAATTCCCATGTGATAAGGTACATATTATTTTATTATAAAGCTTTCCTAATTACTATTGTCCATTGGACAATAAAAGTTAGGGATTTTATTACCTATTGGGTAATAAGGTTATTCTTTCACCAAGTACCAAAGTACCTTTATTTTATTTGTTTTCTTGCACCTTTAGTGTGTGTGTGTATATATATATATATGTAGTAGTGTACTTGAGAGAGAGAGAGAGAGGAAGGAAGGAAGAAGGAAGATTGGATTGTACTCACCTTGATCTTTCCTTGTACTTGAAATCTTGGTGTATATTCTTTCTAGCCAAAAATCTATCTCTCAATTGTCCTTCTATGATTTGTTTAAGACCAAATCTTGTACTAATATCTTTTCCCTCCATCAAATCTTCCAAAAATCTCCCATAATCAAATCCTTGGAACAAAATAGCCATGCAAGCCTAAGGTTAGGCCTTGATCTTTCATATTGGCATGACAAGTGTCAAAAGTTGAGGTAGAGAGAGAGAGAGAGAGAGAGCGAGGGGAGGGGGGGGGGGGCGGCCTTGAGGGAGAGGGAGAGGGCATGCCTTGGCCTATAAATAGAGCCATTCTCTTGCCATTTGAACACACACCTTCTCATTTGCTCTTCCTTCTCTCTAGAAACCATTCCTGGCAGCCTACTGCCCTTCGGAAATCCTCATTTTTCTCCTGCTTAGAGTAGTTTTTAGAACCAACTTTCTTCGGGAAAGTTGTAGAGCACTTCGAGACCTTGAAAGTTAGACCCAAGAACCACCCCAATCGGTTAAGAAATGACAAAGATATTGTCCTCCGAAGTTCAGTGAAATTCTCGGATTTCCATTTCCAGACAGCTTACTGTCACTTCCTTTATACCCATTTTTCTCCTACCTAAAGTAGTTTTTAGGAGCAACTTCCTTCACGAAAGTTGTAGAGGATTTCTAGAGCTTCGATTTTGACCCAAGAACGATCATATTCGGCCAAAGATTGACCGAGTTACTGCCGTCCGAAGTTCGGTCCAGATTTGGAGTATTCACCGCCCCGTAGAATTTTCCAACTTGCTTATTCGGCCCCGACTAGTTTCGGATCAAGGTAGGATACTCTCACCCTATCCCTATGTATATGTAAGATCTCGTTATCTTCCATTTCAAAGTAAGTTGTCTTTATTTACTTTCCATATCAAGTATTTGTATTTTGATCTTTACGACGGTTATGAGCATGCATATGTGAATTTCTTGTATTACTTGTGGTATAGAATAGAGTTGGATGATCTTGTTGAATGATTGACATTTTGTATGTGATATGTCCTACCGCGGAAGTCTTTGCATGTAACGAAACACGAGAAACGAGAAAGTAGAAACATGGCACCTAAGGTGTGGTTTAACAAGAAGAATGTGTTTTCCGAGGATGGAAATATTTTCGAAACTACGTAATGACCATTTCAAGGGTATTACGTGAGTAGTGTGTGTTCCAATGGGAAACCGGAGCAGCGGAACCATTGTGAGGGTGTGTGCCAATGGGAACCTGGAGGGGTGGAACCATTGTGCGTTCCAATGGGAAACCGGAGTAGCGGAACCATTGTGAGGGTGTGTGCCAATGGGAACCCGGAGCGGCGGAACCATTGTGCGTTCCCATGGAAACCCGGAGCAGGGGAACCATGGTGAGGTATGGCTTGGTTATCCGCGGAGAGGAGCCAAAGCAATGTGTGCCAATGGGAATCCGGTGCGGCGGAACCATTGTGAGGATACTCGGGAACCCGGAACGGCGGAACCGAGGTTGGGTGTGTATGGCTTGGTTATTCGCGGTACGGAGCCAATGCTAAAGATTTTGAAAGGCTTGGTTATCTGCGGTACGAAGCCAATGCAAATGTGTGTGTTAAACTAATGATTTTTGAAAGATTGTTTTGTAAGTGGAAAATGGAGACACGGTCTACGATGAGTCGCGTAGGAGAAACTCTAAAACCTTGGATACCAACGATAGATGATTGACGAATTTGAATATGTGATTGTTAGTTGTAAGGTTGGTGGGTAAGAATTTCCTATTGAGCGTTGTAGCTCACGGTGTTGCTTTTTTGGTGACCCTGACATATTATATCGGTGGCGACGCTGGTATAATGTGTCAGACCTTGTAGATGATCAAGATGAACAGTTCACTTGGAGGCGTTCAGAGCTGAGGAGTTGGCTAGGATGAAGAAGCAAGAGGAGCTGTAGTTAGGAAGCCTTAGTATTGCTATCTTCAGACAAACAAAATACGAAATTATGTCCGTTGATGGTAGGATTAATTGCATTCTCTCCTTTTTTTTTATTTGAAGAGTTACAACTTATTCATAATGAACTGTTATAGTGATACTGATTAGTTTTTCTCTTTTGCCTTTCCTTGATGCTATGATAGGAAGAGAGTTTGAGTTGGTGGTGATTCTCTCACTCTCTCAGGTAACTCTACCTTTTTTTATAAGTTTTGCTTTACGTAGTTTTATAAGTTTCTTGGTTTCAACGAATTCTGTTGGCGGGTCACGAAAAAATGGCTAAGGATGTGGAGTAGAGTTCTGTTTCTGCCTAACCATTTGTAATCCGCATATTTATTTCATGTTGCTTACTTCTGATGTCATCCAGTGGATGATTTTGGCATGTGATGAAAAATAAGTCCGAGTGTATCAAGTGTAACAAAGTACGGAAAAGTATTCCCTCCTTCAGATCAAAATGTTATCAGTCATCGAGGAGATGATTTTGAGTTTCCTGAACCTTTCCAAGCTTTTATGATGCCTTTTGTATTAGTAGTTTAGTACTATTAGAATAAATGAAGCATAGAGGGGTTATTCGCATTCGAATCCTATTAATGTGCTTAGGCTGCTCCTTTAGTTCTAACTTTCATTTGTTGGTAATACCCTAAAAAGGGTGTGTGTGTGGCTGCAACTGTTATTTTACCCAGCTCAACTCAAAACTTAAAAGGGATTGAATCAGCTTAACTAAGAGCATCTCCAACCCATCCTCTAATCCTTCATTTCTTCCTCTATTTCTCAATTTCGGAGGAAATCGTCATTCCAACCCATCCTCTATTTCCTCCTCTATTTTGTAGGATAAAATTTGATACTCCATAGATAGAGTACAGGTAAAAGAAATAGAGGATCCTCCAAAACCCCTTTTTGAATATAAAATGCAAAAAGTATTAGATTTGGATTGAGAGTGAATAATGATAGGAGGAAAAGTTAGGAAGTTTTTGAAATAAAGATGAATATAGAGATATAGAGGTTTGTAATTGGAGTTTGTATGAAAACTAAACTTCTCTATATTCACTTTTTGATTGAAAAATATTATTTCAACCCTCTCAAATGGAGCAATAGATGATGTTGGGTTGGAGATGCTCTAAGGGGTTGCCCTTAACTTAATTTATTTTCCAATAGAACTGTGAAATTTGAGAGGCCCAATAGTTGTTGCTACATGAGTAATTAGTTTGTGTTGTGGTCTGGCATAAATACCTTTCGTTAATTTAGAAAGATGCTGAATGAATGTGAGTGTTATGATTCTTATGAATCCCCTTCAGATTGAAGGACAACATTCTAAGTCTTTACCAAATTAGAATGGGGCTACCGTTAATATGGTTCCCTTCTGATTTTCATACCTGGCTGCCTGCTATGTGAAAAGTGTTTTGAAACTTAACCTGGGTACTCTCTCTCTCTCTCTCTCTCTCTCTCTCTCTCTCTCTCTCTCTCTCTCTCTCTCTCTCCATTTTTCTTTTCTTGGTGTTTAAAAAAAGCACTCCTAACCATTAAAGATGCCTTTGTGTTTAGTTGCGGAACAAGTTATTGACTATTGTGTTTTTTTTGTTGTTATTGTTGATAAAATGGCTCTTTGTTGTCCGATTGGACTCCATAACTTGATCTCCATCGATAGATTTGCTTTTGCATTTATTTCGTCACCAACAGATGTGTTTGTAGTGTGATCTATTTCAAAATGTGCTCCCTTTCCTACTTGGATTCTATGTGTTCGACACACTCATGGCTAATATGCTACCCGTCTTAATAGACACACTCATGACTTACACACTACCCGTCCTAACTTTAGCAACCAATGATGGAATAAGGATCTACGGCTGCAGGTCTAATGTTTTGTATAGCTAGCAGGAATTGACATTGTTATTTCGATAACTGATGAGATAAGTTGCTAGCAGAATTGCTTCTAAGGTAGAATCCCAGTGTCCTAGAGTATCCAGCAAATATAGTGCTATATTAGCTTTCCAAGTGCTGTTCAACAAAATAATGGATCGCACACAAGAAATAATTTCAAATCGGCATGGAAGAGAATAAGAGTTCATTGGTCCCTATGCTGATTGGGAAAGGGCTTCAGCTTACAAGTGGTAGTGAGTCGAGATTAAGTCAACCCAATTAACACAAAAGAGGACTAGCTAGCAATACTCCAGCTCGAGATTAAGTCATTGAAGGAAGGCATGTTTAGTTTTACATCTATACTACCAGTTATTCAACTACCCTCATCTTGATTTCTTATTTGTTTGATTACTGATTTGGTTCCTTTTTTCTATTGGTGCTCTTAATTGGTCATGGGCAAAAGTAGATGCATTGTCAGGTCTCATTATATTTGCTTTCCCCCCTCCTCTTCTCAGGTTTCATTCGGTGACCGTGCGGAGCCCTAATTGCGTGTGGGTTACTTGACATATTTGGAGCCCAAGCTGTTAACAATTTCTCTTCAAGTGTCCTATCAATTTCTCTTCAGATAAAATGAAGTGCAGAGCTTATATATAATATAAAAAGAGATCATGTAGCAGACTTAGTAGACGGAGCAGCTGGCATGGTTAACAACTAACCAGCAATCTATTAGGCGCTGGTGATCACGTAGCAGATTTTATCATGTTTTATTTGTTTGAGTGTGTGTATGCAAAAGTTAGGGATTGAAAAATTATTTATTCTTTATTTGCTGATTCAAGTTAACCATGTCAATGGATATGATGGATATTATTTTTCGCATAGTTGAATTTGTTGGACAGGGGGGTTGATATATTAATTGTACGCGAGTTTAATATTTATTTGTGTGTGCTGATTGTTCGAGTCATATATTGCACGTGAGTTTATTTTTGTTTCCATGAGCTGATTGTTCGAGCCGTGTCTTCAGGCACGGGCATGCGCTAGTATATCTATATATATATATATATATAGAGAGAGAGAGAGAGAGAGAGAGAGAGAGCGTAGAAACCCTATTTAAGTATCTATATAGATCAGGTCTTAAGTTTTTAAACCCACTAAGTTTTTAAACTGTCTGTCTAAGTTTTTAAACTGTCATTACTAATAATGATACTTTGATCACCACAAAATGATCCACAATTAATATTCTCCAGATAAAATCATTGATCATGTAAGAGCAATAATCTATCTAAAGTACAAGGGTGATTAGTTAGAAGGCTCCATTCTGCATGATCTTTAAAACGAATCTTTTCTTTAGTTTTTGTGTCTTCGGTTTATTTTTTTAAACTGTCATTACAAATAATGATATATATATATATATATATATATATACAGGGCGGTTCCGTGGACACCCTAAAAAAACACCTCATAGTTCCCGATCAAATTTTGACGATCCGAGCCGCTCAATGTGATCAGAACGTGATTTTAAGGGTACCCGCGAGAAATTAGCAAAAAAAATGACCGGGAAGGGCTTGATCCAAACAGTTTCGAACAGTTTTTTATTGAACGGTTCAAATAAAAACTGCTCAAATCAAGCATTTTCCGGTCATTTTTTTTGCTAATTTCTCGCGGGTACACTTAAAATCACATTCTGAACGCATTAAACGGTTCGGATCATAAAAATTTGATCGGGAACTTTGAGATTGAGATTTAGGGTGTTTTTTTAGGGTGTCCATTGAACCGTCCCGATATATATATATACTAGTGAATGCCCGTGCCTAAAGGCACGGCGCAATGCATTTTGAATACAACTAAAATGAATCTATTGACTACCCCCGTCAAAGAAGCTAATTTATAAGGGAAGATTTGTTTTCTTAAATTAGATTCATTGGACTCACATGCAATATATCAACCCTTGCCC
>BPLS01000707.1:893264-1068433 GCA_019656275.1 Rhododendron kiyosumense
TCTCTCTCTCTCTCTCTCTCTCTCTCTCTCTCTCTCTCTATATATATATATATATATATATATATATATATGTATATGTGTGTGTGTGTACAGCATGTACTCTGTGGACTAAGGGGGGATAGCACGGTGCTGTCCAGCATCCGCTTCAGTCTCGCTCCAATGATCGAAAACAACAATGCTACTCACACAACGATTCAAACACAATAACTTACACAACCTCTCACATGCATGTGGGGCCCACACATAGTAGTGTGTGTGGAGCCCACATGTATGTGATAGGTTGTATTTGATGTTGTGTTTGGATTGTTGTGTAAGTATCATTTTTGGATCGAAAATGTTCACTTTATAGAACTCGTCGAATAGACTGGATCAGTAAAATCACAAATGGATATGGTTTTGGTGTGGTAAAAGGTTTAAGTATGTACGTAGAGAATTATTGTGAGTAAAATCACGTCAACACAACAGGTGATAGTCACCGTTTCTCAAGATCCTTTCTAAGGATTTTATTCCCAGCAACATCACAGCCGTGCTTTTCTATTTTTTTCCCTGCAGACAAATTGGAGGTGCCCGCGCAAGACACGGACTATTAACAGCGTAAATTTAATGTTTTGTTTAGATTAGTATAAGTAAAATGACTTTTTTTTTTTATTCTTATTCAATTTTTTTTCCGCATTTGTTAGTTTTTTTGTGAATTATTGCTTAGTCGTGACGAGAAAAATCAAAAAAGTAAAAATTACGATCGAAATTCAAATTTGGATTTCAATTGTAATTTGTCTTTATTCAAAAAAATTTAGATTTCGATCGTAATTTTTACTTTTTTGATTTCTCTCATCATAATGAAATAATAATTTACAAAAAATCGACAAAAAACTAACAAATGCAAAAATAATAATAATAATAATTGAATAAGGACAAAAAAAAAAAAGAGCTATTAGACCAAAATAAGCCTAAATAAAGTAACATTTTCTTGACATATTTTCACAGTTAGTAAACATTTTTAAAGTTTGACTTATTATTTTGACTCTAATATCTTTTCAACTTCCCTCTTTAGTATTAGATTTTGTTTAATTACTCGGCGAAGGTCAAGTTTGTTAATTATAGTTAGCGAGTTTTCAATCCCTCTAAAATGCATATGACCATGAGTATTAATATTCATGGTATCTACGACTTGACTATCATTTCATTTGCTACAATTAACAAAACTTACTTTTCGATCCTATCAAACCATGCCGTATTGTTTTTAATACTACTACTACTAGTATTTATTTTTCTGTTGATGTACGCGCGTAACAATAGTTGTCAACTATCATCATCTCATCTCCATAGAAAAAAACGATAGATGAGCGTCACATGGTTGAGACTTGAGATCAATCAAGAGTCCATCAACGGGGTGGAATTTATAAAATTTTGCTTTATCGCCTTCCAAAAAGAAATACTACTATTTCACAGCTAGTAGTTGATCAGTCAGGACAGAGAGGTTTACCACCCCAAGATCCCAAGTTCGACTCCCATGTACTGCGAAAAGCCCTTTGGGGCCACCCCATGCATAAGAACCCTTTGGGTTAGCAAAGGTTTGGGGGGGGGGGGGGGGGGGGGGCGGCCTGAAGAGATTAGTTTTGTGGTGCGCGCAAGCTGGTCCGAGATTACAAGAATAGAACCGGGGGGTCTAGTGGCGATGGCTGTCATGACAAGAATTTTAGAAAATACAATTATTATATGTGACAATTTTTTTATCCCCAACTTATATAGTCTCGCTACTGCTAGATTTTTTTTCTTATTTTTTATTATATACTAGTCATAAATCTTTTTTTTTTAAAGAAAGGAGACCTAAAAAAGTATTCCAAAATTAAATTCAAAGAGCCAAAGTGAAATAATATAAATAATGATGTGTAATTGAGGAAAAAAAATTTCGCACTCTAACCCTAAAATAACTTAACCTAAAAACATTAAGGAAATTTAATTAGTATATCATTATCGATGCCCAAAATTAAAATTAGTCTTTTTTCGTACTTCATGTGTAAACGACAACATCATTTAGTTTAGTTTTTGTTATGTTATTTTAATTTTTTTCTGGAGATGTATTTTTTTTATTTTTTTTAATATATATTTCGCCATTACTAGAGTAAAATCCTGGTTTCGTCATTGTCCAGAAATCACTCTTCATTACCCAAAAACAAAAAAAAAACAAAACTTGTAGTTGTAAAAGGTTCTTTAACTGTTCTCCTCTTTAATCATCAAAAGGGGATGTTTTTGGAAAGTTATGGAAAAATAGGCAGAAAAAAGAAGGAGAGAGAGAGAGAGAAAAAGAAGGAGAGAGAGAGAGAGAGAGAGAGAGAGAGAGAGAGAGAGAGAGAGAGAGAGAGAGGAGAGTCGGTCCAGAGAACGCAAAAGAAAAATTTGGAAGCGAATTTTGTCTCCTGAAAGTATATGGGTACGTACATTCAATGTATATACGCACTTTAGATCCGTTTTGTGTTCTACAAAAATGATTCAAGTCATTCATTTTATTAAAAACTAGTACTAACCCGTGCGGCCGTGCCTACGGCACTACGAATTCCTATTGGAAGAGGATGACAATTGTGTGATTTAGGTAAAAACTATGGGCATTTAATCGGGAAGTGGGAGAATGCACTACAGCTTTTGGATCAAATGAATCTGAGCCGTTCCAACAACTTGTCTCCACACCCTTCTGTTTTATAATAGAGATAGTTTGCTTACACTCTTTATAAAAATCAACTCAATCCGATATCGGTAAAGACATTTACGAAATATTCAGTTTTGCTTTAGAATTCAAGCTTGGATTCTGTAGCAAAAGTAGATGTTTTGTAAACGTTTTTACCAATATTGGATTGAGTTAACTTTTTATAGAGATCGTAAACAAATTGTTTTGAACAAAATCAATGACTCGGATCTTTTTGGCAAGAATTTGAGACAAATTTAAATTGCATATATACATGGTGTATGTCTATAGCTGCACTCTTTTGTCTGATGCTGGTGGACACACCCTCTCTGAGAAGTCAAAGAAGGCTTTGCTTCCAATGAACAGGTACTCCTTTGTCATGTACCCAACCTCCCAAATTCCCTTTCCTTTGTTCTCATGTGGTACATGTGAATCCAGAGGGCCCCGCTTCAACAATTGGGTAGGCTTCTCATCTTGGGAATGGATATAGGAGAGAGAAAGGGAGCATCTCCACTTGCAATGTTTTTTGTGCTAATTGGACATAAGAATAAGAAAATCAATAAGTTTATTCACATTCTTACCGACTTCTCATCTCTCAGAATGTGTAGGGTCGACTTCACAATTAAATGTGTGGGATCGACACACATGGGAGAGATAAGTGGTCGGAGAGTAATCAATAGAAGTGTACGTAGGAGTTAGATTCATGGCAGTCCCCTGTTGGAAACCGCACCATGAAGTTCTCATTTTTCCGGCACAAGTCACGTTATTGGTCAGAAATGTTCATTTTATAGAGCTTGTCGAGAACCATAACCGTGTTTAAAATCATAAAGATCATATTTCAGTTAATACATGTTTGTAATACATTTATCATTCTAAAATAGGTTCTGCCACGCTGAATTAAATCCATAAAATTTACGATAGATAAATTCATTTCGAATACATATTGACGAACATCTGATTTTTCGTTATTTTTGACACTGCTAAATTCTTCTTTTTCTTTTTGGGTAAATTAACTTGAATAAAAAACTAACCAAATATATAGTCTATAAGGGGTATACTCCAGGAGAAAAGAAAAGAATTGCTAATATTCTCAACGAACTCTATAAAATATTAAAATGAACATTTTCGATCATTAATGCGACCCCTGCTTTTGAAAATCCAACTCCAAGAAAAAAAAATACTATTATTTTTCACACTGGCGGCTCTATGTAGAGCATACGTACTATGGTCAACTAAATATCCTAACAAATTTTTTTTTGCTTAAAATACATGTAAAAATTATGGGTTGCTTTTCTTAGAACACCCAACTCAAATAACACCCAATTCAAAAGTCTTAAACACCAAACTCAAAAAAAATTGAACACCCAATCCAAAATTAATTGAACACTCAATCACAACCCCACTATAGCTTTTCAATCTAGGTAATTCATATTTTAACACCTAACACATTACCTCAAATAAGCTCATAATAATAATGAAAAAAGTTGAGAAAAAAAAGAATGTATTGGTGTAAGTATTATCTCTTCATTTTTATTGTCGATAGTCTATATGTGTTAACTTCACATTCATGACAATAACTACTGTAATTTTTTTTAAATCTCTCATTAGCTTAAAAAAATACCGACAAAGCTTTACAAAATTTAATTACATTGCAAACCCCATTAATTTGGATGATATTCCTTCGAATTTAAGATTACGATAGAAATTTTCATCATGTCATCCTAAAGAACTACATATTTTCGAGGTCAGTCCCAACACACTCACGACAATTTCTTTCAAAAGGGTTCTAGTACATTAATACGCCGGTTAAATGTTGGCATAAAATATGAAAACTCATCTAGGACAATTGTAAAATTTTACCTCACTGTCTACTATGCAATCGGCAACTTTCAAAAAAATTAAATTTTTGTTAAAAAAAATAGTACTTCCTCACTCCCTAAATAAATGTCCGGCCCACAAACCTAAGCCTTTAAAAACATGCAATTTTTTCGTTAAAAAATTCAAACTTTGTTCACAATTTGAAAGAACTCATTAATATCTATTGATTTGTGAAAATTAAATTTTTTTTAGTGAAACAAATGCATCTTTTTAGAAGTCTAGGTTTGCGGTCTAGACATTATTTAAGGACAGAGCTAATATATATTTTTAAGTTCTTATTTCGACTTGTAGTTTATTTTTTTAGAATATAAGTTATATTTTTTAACCGCACTATTTATACCACTATATGAGAGTTTGTACATGTATTATTGATTAATAAATCATCTTCTAGAGTTAAGATAATTTATGAATACGCTACTATAAATTTCTGGAGCCGCCATTGATTAAAGAATCAAAAAGTTTACAAACAAAATTTTAAAACATAACCTGGACACAACTACGTCCAAAGCCTTTCGATGCATTCGGACCCATAGACAAAAAATAACTCGTGTTTGGAGTTGTGTTTAAAAGTTGCGTTTGTAACATTGCTCCAAAGAATACCATCCACGAGCCCACCCTTGGGTTGGCCAGTGGTAAAGACAGATCTGCGCCTGCAACATAACAGAGTTCAATTCCCTTTGGAGGCACTCAGGATTTAAGTGGTAAGTGGGAGGCCGTGACGGTGGATCATTATGCTAGTTCCCTAGTAGGTTTACATTGCATGAGTCGGTTCAATGTGGCCCTGTCATGGGATGGTTCTTATGTTACCAATAGAATATGCACTCCATAGAAATTCATTTATACACTCCCCCAATTGATTCAAGCAATCTTTTTTTGTCCCTGCATGCATGTATACACTTTTAACCAATTTGAGGGACTCTTCATAAATTCATCTGTTAAAAAGACAAAAAGGAAAAAAGAAAAAAAAAGTGTGCATCAATTAGAGTGTAGAAATCAATTTCCATACTCCACAACAGAATTTGTTGAAAAAAATAAGAATATAGCTCCCGTAAATTCAAGCCCAAATACACCACACATTTTTAATTAATCAACTTGAACCCAGAGCCACTTCAAGCTTTTGTTTTGTACCGAGTACCATTTTCCAAAAAGATAAAAGAGTACATGAGAAACATTTCTAAAAGCTGCAAAATCAAAGCCAGACTAAATGGTTTCTGCAACATGCAAAAACCTCAAAACGAGAAATCCCAACAGATAGGAATACTTAGGCATCGCTAGGGAAAATAGTGGGAAAAAAATTCCAGACCTTAGCCACCAGAAAGTGATTCATAGAATACCTCAAGGAAATCTGCCACCAGTACCGGACCAAAGGGAAAAAAGAAAAAAAACACAAAACAAAAAGAAAGCAAACGCCACCGGAGGTCATCATTTCCGCTAGCAGATTACTGTCTGCTTAATCAAAAGGTTAAACGATAAAAGGAACAGCAATCGCCGAAATCCCAACCTGCATCCTTTAAACTAATTGGATAGAGAAATATTAACTCCCATTCCAGAAAGGAAAAACCAGTGCTTCTTTCCAACACCACCACACCACGCCCACAAACCACCCCGCCACACCACCCCCCCCAAGACTGCAATCCCCAATTCAGCTCCAATAACAATAAACCTCAAATGACATCATCAATCGAAGTATCCCGAAAAATCAAGCACATAACATAAAATACAAAAATGAATCCGATAATCCTGAGCAACACAATCTTAGGTTCAATACAAGTGCCACCTTCCTACTAAACTGATGCCGTTTTCTGCAACTTCCACACCTTTTTCAGTAACGATACCTGCTCCTGTCCTGATCACGTTCTCTGTCTCGCCCATAGTCTCTCTCACGATCGTAGTCATACTCTCTTTCTCGATTTTTCCTGCTATCCCTGTCTCGACTTCTGCTGCGGGGCCTATCTCTATAATCTCGTTCTCGATTCTTGCTGATTTCGATTCCCCTGTCTCTGCTTCTTTCTCTTCCATCTCTGTCACTCCCCCCTGAAACAATATCCATGTCCACTACTCAACCCAAAGCCCATAAAAAAGGGTTCAATAAACAAAGTGGCCTCACTACATTACTACATGTTGCAAAAAACTTCACATCAGAACGTGCCTATTCTGAAAGACAAACCTGTTTAAAACATAACCAAAACAACCATTTCAGAGATTTGACAAGACCACAAAGATATTTTCACCATATCAGCAAGACTTGAAAAAATAATTCAAAACCAAATACCCTGGCCCAATTTAACTCTTCTTTGTGGTTACCAAAAAAACTTCTGCATACCATTTAGCCAGCAAACACTAGGAAAAAAACAGTCCAACAGACTCATCAGCAACCAGTGCCCCCCCATCTGCCGAGTAACTACAACACAATATACTTCATTTTTAAACAGAAAGACATGTTGGATCTGGTTTCTAGTCAAGTATACTGAAGCAAGAATCCTGGGTTTAGTGGGTAGGACAAATACAAAAACAAACAAAGGCTGCCCAAGTTATAGACATCCAAATGCAATGACCACAACTTCCACGTATCTTCATTGACTCTGACACTGCTTCCAATAGACACTTGTTTGCATACACAGAATATGAAAATACTATAATCGTGTCTCAAATTGTGGAATGTGGACCATGGGTCAAGGAGATATGGGGTTGTGATAATGCTTAAGAGTAGTATAATGTTTCTGATACAATTCTAGTGAACATTGAAACTGAAACAGACTGATTACAACTACTTTTTTCCAATCAACTTGTTCCACGTTCCGTATATCATCTCAAATTTCAACTTGTATTTCTGTTTTGTCAGGTTGTCAAATATCCAGACCCCAATAAAATAGCTGTTGTTGCATCATGGACGTAAGAAACTAAGGTCTGTTTGGTTCGATGGAATGGAATTGGCAATGGAATGGAATTGAGGTTGGAATGGAATTGGAGGAAATGAAATTAGAATATCCTTTCCATTCCCAAGTTTGGTTGTCCTTACGAATAGCCATCCTCATCCGCAATGGAATGGTGTGACAATAGTAGTTTTTGGAGAGAAAATAGTAATTTTGGTGTAGCAATAGTAACTTTTGGAGTGGCAGTGTGGTAATAGTGAATTTTGGAGTGGCAAAGAAATGGAATGACAATTCCTTAGGTTTTTTAGTGGAATGACAATTCCTTCACTAAGGTGAATAATGATTCCATTTGGAATGATCATTCCATCATTTAATGGTGAACCAAACATAGGAATAAGTATTTCATTCCAACGTTGATCCCATCGAACCAAGCATACCCTAAGGGGCGAAGCCAGGATTATCAAACGGTGGGGTCAAATACCTAAGCAATAGTTGGAGAAATGACAAAACTTGTAATTTTAGTGAGTTCTGTGGGGCAATTTTTTAATATCTGCGGGGCCAATTCGTAAAGAATAATTTAAATCTATACCATATTTGAAATTTTTTGCAAGTGAGCGGGGTCAAGTGAACCCCACTTACCCCAATGTGGCTCCAACCAAACAATCATGATGAAGGGAACTAAAGGTAAATTTGGTTCGATGGAATGGAATTGAGATTGGAATATCCATTCTCATTCCCAAGTTTGGTTGTGTTCAGGAATAGCCATTCTCATCCTCAATGGAATATCCTCATTCCCAAGTTTGGTTGTGCTCAGGAAGAGCCATTCTCATCCGCAATGGAATGGTGTGGCAATAGTAATTTTTGGAGTGGCAATAGTAATTTTTGGGGTAGCAATAGTAAATTTTGGTGTGGCAAAGAAATAGAATGGCAATTCCTTTGTGGTTTTAGTGGAATGATGATTCCTTTACTAAGGTGAATAGTGATTCCATTTGGAATGATTATTCCATCATTTAATCGTGTAACAAACATAGGAATAAGTATGCCATTCGAATGACCATTCAATTCCAACTTTGATTCCATCAAACCAAACATACCCTAAGTGTCTCTAACATTTAACATCTTCACAAATCATGTGGTGTGATCTAATGCAAAGATGTCAAATCCTCTGATGCATGAAGCTTATTACTTAAATCTAGTCCTCGAGGTTTCATGCAGCAGCCAATCCATCAACAACAACGTGACATGCAAGACTAATCTCCTGTAATTTCAGGTGGATTCATTATTAGCAGCACACGCTAAGTCAAGCAGTAGTAACTATCCCTGAGAAGCTGATTTCACAAAAGGGTGCAATTTACTAATTAGTAATAACAGGATGAACTCTCTGTGTTGTAGTGTCCGTGTGCTGAGTGTAATATAGACAAACCAATGTTGTGACCATGCCAATCATAAACCCTCAAACAAAACTAGAACCGCATCAGTAATACCTTAGTGAGGAAATTAAAACAAGGCAAATCATGCACAGTGCCATAAAAACATGGTCCAAGCCATAGGCATTCCTTTAACAAAGAAATTTGCCAAAACCTTCGACAACTACCAAATTCCCTACAAATAATAAGCAACCATTAGGAATACCTAGCTCCTCAACCTCCCATCCTGCACGCCCAACTCCAGGAAGCACCTGACCAGCTTCAGATTGTTGTGTTTTAGCTCGAAATTTCTTCTTGAGATTCCCAAACTCATCATATAGTTCACCATCATCCTAGGATTTGATGGAAATATTAAGTCCGGAACAATTAAATCAAGGTCATATACTCTTACTTCAATTTGATCTTACTGCTTCAGCCTCTCGTCTACGTCGTCTAGTTTCCTCTATTTCTTCTTCATCAAGTTCTTTGTAACCACCTGCCCGACCTCCTCTACGTAACAAGAAAAAACTGTATCAGTAACTTTTATCCTCACTACTTGTAATTTCAACACTAAGACTGGAGACTTCCATGAGGTGTCTTAATGCACGATATTTGTAGCAGAACTCAATGAAGTATTACAGACATAAACAAAAATAAAAAATAAACATTACAGATCATGATTGAAGTCAAAGCACCGGAAAAAAGAATAGTACTTTTGGAAATTTTCTCATCCTTTAAAACGGCACTTTTACAACTTAAAGCACTAAAATCATCCATTTACAAAGACATAAAAGTTCATACTCCGTAAAAGTTAGAAACACCAAAATATTTTCAACTTCTGAAGGAGCATGTTTAAGTCCAAGACTCCAAATAACACTACATTCCATCCATATTAGCCAACACTGGTAACATTAAAAAACATTCTTTTTATGTTGTTACAAAGTGGTAAGTTTCTCAACACAAGTAGATTATTTCAGCAAAATAATAAGATTTTTAGGACAAAGACATGTACGACACCATTACCCTGCGATATCATTGCAATCACATAGTACCTCACACCACCCTCATTGGTACCAGGTTTGTTGGTGTTACATATGTTGCATTTTAAGCGCTTTGCCCAGTTGATATTTCCACACCTGCAGCGACAAACCAAAAGGATAAGAAGAAACATTAACGACAACGAATTGAATCAGGTTGTCTATTGTAACCAGTTCTGTACGAATCATCAGGAGCACAGAATTCATCTAGATACAAGAGGAAATAAAACTCAGTTTTCGCATGTTATGTATACACCAAATAATAGATTTGCCAATCCAAAAATTAACGAAGAACAACAATGGTATCTCTAACAAAATACCATTCAAATAGCAGAAAGGATTATGCGAGATGAAAGGTCAATTATAATATCTGCTTCGATTTCATAGCGATATAACTATGTTGAGCGCATAATAACCTATGCCAAATTGTGTGATCTAGAAACAGTGCTGAACCCAGGATAAGAAGATTCGTTGAAATACAACAAAAAATGGAGTATAAACTTCCTATGAATAAACAATATTACCCTAGAAGGGGGAAAATAACTCAGCAGTTTTATCATAAATCATGTCACTAAAATGGCAAATATGAAAGGTTTCCCTCTCCAGTACCGAGCTTCCATGTCCGAACTACAAATGTTGAGAAAAGGAAGCAGTACCCCTCCGTCCTGCGTACTTCACATATTTAGTCAAAGAACGCATAATGAGGTTGTAGAACTTTGCCAACATCAATCCGCTTAAGTTCAGCCTGGAGATCCCAGTCCAAACTTAATTCCCCTCTCTTTTTCCCTTTTCTTGGGATTGTAAATGTAATTTCATTAGCAATGGTACAAGCCTACAAAAAAGACAATTCACCTCTTTATTTTTTATTAAACGAAAAAGTAATACAGCTCCAAAGGGGAGTCACCCCTGTAAATCAGAGAGACGCGAAAGTTTTAGCACTCCTACGAAGTTCACCAATAAAAGGAAGAGTCCCAGCGCTTCCCCTTTCAACAAAAATAGATTGACTGGAGTTTTAAGGTCAGACTTATGAGAGCCAACCATCCCAAAATCTTCAAAGTTACATCGGTTACTCTCTAAACACACCTCATGAAACACCAGAGCCACCATCCATTCCTTCTTGACCCTCTTCAAAATACACCAATGAGCCCAATCAACAAAAGCTAAAGCATCCAGGTGGCATAACCCAACTTGTGCATTAAAAGAGAGTAGCTAACAAAAGCCATTAAACTAAAAGGCATGCAACAGATAACCAATAAACTCATGTTGATTAAACATTCAAAACCAATTAGGCAAAAGAAGAACCCATTTCCCAAATTACCAATGTAAGTCAAACGTTTAAAACCATCATAAGAGAGCAAAAAAGGATACTTTGCTTGGAACTGCCATTATTTCTAAATAGACTTCAACAACAGAACAGGATAAATGATTTTTGACGGTGGAAATTCCTCCTTAATCCATCAATCTCACCCCTTACCCCATTGACCTTCGTCTGTGTTGCTGCTTACATAACTTCCCAACTGCCTCTAGCTCCCAACATTGAATGCCTTGGACAAAACGAAGTTCCATACCACTCCAGACTCTCAAAACCTTAAACAATCCAACACCAGATACAGGACTATAATGCTACCAAAAATGACAGACATCATGCTGAAATGTCAGGCTTCCTCACACCACACATTGCGCCAAAAATCTCACCATACTACACCAACAAAAAACTGTACATCTATAAAATCAGCCCAATCCTGCCAAATGGCTTTCTAAAAGCCTCCGCAAGGTTAACTCAAGTCATGTTAGGTTGAAGCTAAAGCAATGATTATCTTTGTAATAGAACCGAAGTTCACCTTGGGCACCACATTAATCAAGATGAGGCGTCAGGGGCATTTCTATCTACTTCCCAACCACCATCACTCTTTCCCGAAAGCTAAACTTCTTATGTCATAGGGAGATTAGTTATCAATCTAAGAATCTTGGAACACTTAAAATTACATGGAGAGCATAATGATTGATAACTTCAATGCATGGAATAACTATCTGCCTCAAAGTATCAAATGTGAAACCAGGCAATAGAAAAGTAAAAGGTGGCAGTATAAGTTTCTATCCACGTTTCTAATATGGGTAGGACACCTTGAAGATCCTCCCAAAAGGTGGCAAACATGAAAAGGAGCTTTGCCATCAGCAATCATGGAACCACTTTTTCCTTCTTTCTCTTCTCCTTTTCACGCTTATGTACTCCATGTGCAAGCCTTAGGTTCTCAACTATGAACCACAGGTAGTTCAAAATGATTGCCCTACGAGTACCCGTACAGGTCTATACAGCTGGATGCGTATCCAGTTTATGAATAATGTACCATGTTTGCCTTTAATTATTCTGATTATGGCTCAGTATTTAGCTTTTATCTCGCTCTGTACTTGATTCTTGATGTTTGATATTAACAACAAATGTTTTTTCCTAATCTTAAGTTACCTCTCTTTTTGAGGTATCGCGTCAATTGGTCTTCTTCTCTTTACTCCTTATTTATCATACTTGTTACTACATCTCGCCATTTGCAACGGAACCATTTAAAGAACCCAGAAAAAAGAACGCCTACGAAAAAATTCAAATGAGTGGAAACGGGACGTCCATTTATGGAGAAGACCAAGCCCAACTTAGGAAACATTAAGCAAACGAAAAGAAAACACAGCAACCAAAAATCATCAAAATACAGTCCCCAGAAAATATAAATCTTAAAGACAAAAATAACAGCCTTACATGGGACAAGGCCAATCATTTGGACCAAAAAGACCAGCTGGAGCACCAGGTGCTCGGCCAGGCCCACTTGAGTCATGGCTACCACGGCCCCTTCCACGACCACCAGCACCTGCACCACCGCCAAAGCCACCAGAAGGTCGAGCACTTCCACAACGATTGCATACGCCACGAAACGCGAAGTTTACATTTGTACAACTGCTACCAATATGAAGCATCAGGAAGATATATTCATAGTGTGTGTAAACTGAAATATAACATAACAGCCCAGAAAATGGAGGACAGAGTAAGAAGGAGCTGCTCACCAATATCATATCACAGACCTTGTATTTGGACACTGCCAGTCTCCTTCTTGTTGCCATGCCTTCCCTGAAGCATCCGCCCGACCCCTACCTCTTCCACCAATTTCATTCAAATCCCTAGCACTTTCCTCAGGTCCACCAAAATCGCTCTCCAGACTCGGATCTGCAACATGATTTACTGAGCTATACGAGTGATCATCTTTGCTCTTCGACTCTGCCATAAAAACTCCTATAGTCATTCCGTGAAAATCCTTGTTGTTGAACCATTCAACAGCAGCTAGTGCAGCATGTGGATCCTCATATGTCACTGTAGCATCTCCCTTTGGCTCATCTGTGACCTTGTCTCGGTATAACCATACTTTGGGTCGCCCAGTTCGTTTGTCTTTCTATTAGAAGTCACATTTAACAACAAATTTGTCAGCAGCTGCTAAATATTGCAAGATGGCATTAATAACTACAAAGCCACATAGGAGGGACAAATTCAAAGAATGACCAGTCAAGATACATACCTTTAGCAACCCAATTGTGCCAAAGTACTCCGCCAGCATATCTTCATCGGTCCCAGGGGGCAAGTTACATATGTAGACAGACCCATTTGAAGGGGCTCCTTTTCCTGAATAGCTTGCCATCATGCCTAATTTACTGTAATTTCAGAAGACAACTCTAGCACTGAGCTCTACGTAAGTTCATAAATGTCTAGCTCAACAAACTTCAGAACCTTAAACTAATTGGAAAGGAATACAGTTCCAAAACTTCAAATACAGAAAAAAATAATATAAAACAAACGAACTGCTGCATGTCGCTCCAACGATTAAAACCAACAATGGTAATGAACAGAGATTGCCAGTCCCACAAGACACCGGTTCAACCAAGATCAACCCACCTAGAGTATGGAGTAGTTTTTTTGGTTCAGTTAAAGATACTGGGAAGGGTGGAATAGAATGGAATGAAGAAGGAATAATCACTCTCCTTGGTCTCCTATTTCCATGTTTCGCTGCTTATAGAAATCAGTAAATTAATGAACTCTCACTCCGATTCCTGCCTTCGGTACGTCTGAGTGAGGCCCAGAATGGAATATAACTTACATAAAATTGACCAAAGCAGCCAGATTGAAAAAAGTTGTATGGAAATTTGGACGGAATTTCCTTGCTATCCCAATTGGAGCAAACCCCAAAATTGTGAGACAGGCACAACATACAAGGATCCTCCGGTCAGATAAAAGACCAATCTCTAATCAGCATGGAAATGAATAAATCTTTCGCAAACCGAAGCTAATTCGCACTCGCGTCATTACACTCTGACTGAAAATAGCAATCTCAAATTTGTGAACACTTGGTGTAGGAGAAATTGCACCGGAGATTAGGGTTCGGAGACAGAGAGCATACCTGGTGTGGGCGACGGCTAAACCGGCTCCACGGAGAAACGAGAGGGAGAGAGGGGCGGCGTGGAGAGAGATAGAGAGAGAGATTGATCAGGTTTCATCTGAAATTCGCGAACGAGCAGGGTGATGTGCTATTGGGACAGTTTGGTGTGGAAAACTACACATTGACCCTCTAATAATATCTCAGTGGCACTTAACACCCGGAGTTAGAAACTGCTACTCGTTTAATGCCGTTAACGGGAAACCGACTTGCCTGTTTCTTTTTAATGCCGTTAACGCCCTGAGTAATTTTCTGGCGTAAATTAACAAAATCATCCCCAACGTTTATAAAATTATAAATTGTCCCCTCACTTTTAGGAAATTACAAAATACCCTTTGTCTCAAAACAAATTAGGCCATGTTCTGCTAAGGGTTCTTAAAAAATAAGTACACTTGCAAATGAATGACGTTAACATAAAAGGGGATGATAAAATTATTTCCCTTAAATTTTTTAAATAAATACTTATATTTTAAGAACACTTAGCGGAACACAACCTTTCTCCCTTATTATGTAGATAGCCATTAGTAAATTCGATGGAATCTGTTTGACACCATTAAATCCTAGTGGACTAACCTATCTTTTTTTAGCTTGAGAAAGGCTTTTTTCATACTTTCACAAGCTATAAAAAGGATAATGTACTTTGAACCCATAGTAACCTCCAAATCACAAAATGGAAAATTGAGACTTGGAAAAACATTTTTGAATTTTATGGTTTCTAATGAAATAGTTACTACGCTAGGGTAATCTACCATACCCTATAATAAGTAAGTGCACCCTAAAACCTTATGAAATTGTCTAAACCCTATGATACTCTATCCTACTTTAGGGTACCCTAAAATGGACTTGAGACCTTACAAAATAAATAGGTGGACATGTGGGCTTAGAGCATCTCCAATCCTCACCCATTTTTTCACCCAAATTTGGATAGAAATTTGAGTTAGAAACTTGATTTGGACAAGGCATCTCCAATGGTAAATCCATATTATTACCCAAATCTATTATTGAATGTCACACTGTAATTAATGAGAGTGAAAAGAATGTTTGAAAAAAAAGGATATAGGTTTAAGTCTCCCAAATTTTGGGTGAAAAAATGGGTAGAATTATTTTGGGCAATTGTCAGTCTTTCATTTCAAATGGAGCTTGGGTTGCTGATTCCAGCCGTGGTCCAATGGCCTGGGTGCATTCATTTCAGATGGAGCTTGGGTTGCTAATTCCAACCGTGGTGTAGCTGCCTGGGACCTGGGTGCATGT
Source organism: Rhododendron kiyosumense (assembly GCA_019656275.1). Taxonomy (NCBI): domain Eukaryota; kingdom Viridiplantae; phylum Streptophyta; class Magnoliopsida; order Ericales; family Ericaceae; genus Rhododendron; species Rhododendron kiyosumense. The sequence continues at coordinate 908,859 of BPLS01000707.1, forward strand.
GGGTGCTCACGAACAAGAGGTGATGGCTGAGGTGGAGCTTTTCTTAGCTTCTTCAGTAGCTCTAGTCGAAGTTCGAGAAGGTGAGTGCTCACGAACAAGAGGTGATGGCTGAGGTGGAGCTTTTCTTAGCTTCTTCAGTAGCTCTAGTTGAAGTTCGAGCGGGTTTAGCAACTCTTCGGTGGGCTTTTGTGCAGGGGTTTCTTGAAGTTTGTATTCAGACGGATAGCTCTATTTTTTTGCATGGTTTATGTAATCCTCAAGGAGCCACTACTAGCTTACAATTGGTCCTTAAGAGCATCCGTAGTAGAATAACCAAAAGTCAATAATTAAAAGTTGTCCTATCATATTTTAGTTATTCATTTGAGGAATTGTTAAGGTTAACAATGTAGAAGTCCATACAATCAAAATTGAATTCTAGAATTTGTCACATCACATTTTCAACTTATAAAAATCTAAAAATTGTGACATAAAAAACAATTTTTTAAAAATAGTTTTCAAACTAATAAAAATAAGTTATTAGAAAAGGAGAAAATAATTTTTTGAAAATTTTGATTTAAAAAAACAGTTTTCTGGAAAAAGTTAAAAAATATATATATTTTTGAATTAAAAAAAGTTTTTTTAAAAAAAGTTTTTTTTTTATAAAAATAATAGTTTTTAAAAAAAATTAATAAAAACAACTATTTTGAAATAAACTATTTTGCAAAAAACATTTTTAATAAAAAATATTTGCAAAAAAATAAAAAGAGTTTTTGCAAAAAAATAAAAATTGTTTTTAAAAGTATTTTTCTTAGAAACATGTTAAAAATGGAAGAGAGATAATATTTTTGTGTAATGATGTGTACTTAATTGAGAAAATGTGTGGATAACTAAATTTGGTTATTGACAAAAAGTTGATAGTTTTAATTGTTCAAGGATCAAAATTTGATGAGTTGATAAGATATTGCTAAGTTTGGTTATATCAATGTGAGCTCTTTTTTAAGCAAATGTTGCTAACTTTAGCAACCTTTTAGTTTTGATTATATCACTCCAACAATTATGCCAATAATACATATCTGATTCGACCTATGGACAAATATGCAAGCATATGGTTCATGCTTATTTGAGTAAAATAGCAATGAGGTTTCCAAATATCATATTAAGAATAGCTAAATTTTTTAGAAGAAGATGTCATTCGTTTGATGAGAAATAAAAGGGAATATCAAAAATTCGAGTGGCGCTGAAGCAGCTACTTTCAAAATGCTCTAAGAACTTTTGTTTTTTATGTTCTTCTTTTAATTATGTTAAGTTGTAAAGGTCTCTAGACTTATGATTAAAGTAGCTCATAATAGAGCTCGGATTGTTTTAATTCGGAGATGTAATTAGTTTGGTGTTTAATGCTATGATCTTGTTCTAGTCTTAAAAAAAATGGGTAGGCGAATGGATATGAAATTAGAGATGAGTTTTTCGGTTTTTTATTCAAATTTTAGGTATGAATAATAAAATGAGTAAGGATTTGTGATACTCTAATGAAGTTCACCACCTACTGAATCTAGAGTTTGGCTCCTCTCCAATTCCAAAATAATTGGAGGATCCTCAAGTTCTATTAATTAGGTGACACATGGCAAACATAAAATCTAATGGCCAAGATCGTTAATGACCACATAATCCTTGTTATCCAACAAAATACCAAAAAATTTCACTTGCCCTTCATTATTTGAGAAACCATCGATCACCGCCCCTTCCTTCCATTTCCGTCCAACCCTCCACTAGCCATCACCACCGCCCATTCCCTCTGCGTCCTTCTGTGCCTCCACCGTTTTGTTGCCCGCTTAAGCCGCCAACAAATTAAGGATACCGGCATCACCATACTTCTCCAACCTCTAACCCCCCGACATCAGATTCATAGTTTGTGGGTTCTGCCGAGCGAAAATCTCATCCCGATCAGTATACCAACTCTGTACTTCGGACATTTCTATCATTTTTTGTCCTGTTTTTTTTCAGTTCAGTTTCAATCTAATTTTGAAATCCCAATGAGTACAAACCCACCATTCTAGTTGATCTCCAAAAAAATCAGGGTGTATGTGTCCTACTGCTATCGATAATTTTTTAGTTCATTAAAAGATCTGGTTCATTAAAATTGTCAATGGCCGTGAATGAAAGAGAGAGGGGTAAATAATTATGTGTGCTCATCCTCATGTCCTTTAGAGAAGTTGTATTTAATGTTATATTCTTAGCCATTAGATTAGAATTGGAGGATCCCCTAATTCCGTTAGGATTGGAGTGTAGCCAAACTCCTTAATCTAACTATCTAAGACTAATTTTTTATTGGGTTTATCACAATTTTAACTTGGCACCGTCAAAGCGATATGATGTACCCAACGCCATCTAATTTTCTCCGTTCATCATTAATTAGAGCTTTCCCGTTTAGTCTTCACCACTCACCAGGCTCCGAATAACCAACTGCTATTTCCAGTCCTTTCATTCCGTCTGATCGCGACGGCGACGATGATAATAATCCTTATAATCACCATCACCACTTGAGGAAAATGGAGAAACCGCCGCCCTTAAAGCCTCTCTCCCCCCAAGAATGGGACACCCTAATCGACGACTTCCAGCACGGCGGCGCCCGCCGCAACCGGTGGACCTCCTCCCACTATGCCGGCCTCTCTCTCCTCTCCCTCTCTCTTTCCACCCTCCTCCGCAAGGACTTCCCCCTCAACCCCAAGCTCCACCTCCTCGTCTTCCTCGAACACTACTTCTCCGACTACGCCGTCCTCGACTCGGACCTCGCTGCGGCCGAGCACCTCCTCACTCGCCTCGTCGACACCCTCCGAACCCTAACCCCCGCCGACGCCTCCTTCCCGTCGCCTCTCAAGGAGCAAATGATGGTACTCACTTCTTCTGTTTTCATTACCCTGAGAATAGACGGCGAATTGGTGCATTATAATTATATAAGGCAGCTGGAGAGCTTGGTTGAGTTGTTGTTGACCGTCGCGAACCGGCCCAACCACGGGCCGGACCGGCAGACCCGGGCCGTGTCGTGCGAGTGCTTGAGGGAATTGGAGAGGGCTTACCCTTGTTTGTTGTCCGAAATCGCTGGACATTTGTGGGGGTTGTGCCAGAGTGAAAGGACTCATGCTTCCCAGAGCTATGTGTTGTTGTTAACTACTGTGATCCATGGTATTGTTTTGTGTAAGGCTAATGTTTCGATTCTTAATACTTCAATTCCATTGGTTCCGTTTAATATACCACAGTTTTTGATCACGGAAAAGGGTGGTAGTGGGTTTAATAAGGAGATTTCTGGGTCTAGTTATAAGGAACTAAGGAGGGCTATGTCATTTTTGCTAGAATGCCCTCAACTTTTGAATTCATGTGGGTTGATAGAGTTCTTGTCTTTGATTCTTCCGGTGGCGGTGGCTCTTGAATTGCAGGCGTCCCTTTTGAAGGTGCAGTTCGCTGGGTTGCTTTATACCTATGATCCTTTACTGAGCCACTGGTTTCTATTGATATATAAGCGTTTTTTAGATGCTTTTAATGGGCATGAGGGAGAAATTGCCCGCCGCCTTATGTTGATTTCAAAAGAATCCCAGCATTATTTGGTTTTCCGATTGCTTGCTCTTCACTGGTTATTGGGTTTCATTGGGTGGTTATCAAATGTGAAAAAGAAAGCAGTTCTTTATGCGGGTTTGAGGTTTTATCCTGCTGTATTTGATCCCCTTGCTCTGAAGTCGTTGAAGCTCGATGTGCTTGCTTATGGTTCAATATTTTTACTCGGTAACGACTCTAGAACTCGGAATGAAGATGGTATAGAGAAGGGTCAGGATGACTGTGATGCAGGTTCAGGATTATCTGTGGTGAAGCTATTTGAAGATGGTCTGGTTTCGGTATCAGCATTCAAATGGTTACCGCCCTGGAGCTCTGAAACAACGGTGGCATTCCGCACCTTCCACAAATTTTTGATAGGTGCGTCGTCTCATTCTGACGCTGACCCTTCTTCCACGGTAGTTCTAATGGAGTCTACCATCTTTCACACTTTACAGGTACATACTAGTTTTCTTCATGCATTCTTTTCTCGTTTCACTTATGATGGGCGATAGTAAGAGGCAAAACATCCACGAGCTCTATATAGGCCACCAATTTAGCTCTTTGACGTACGACTGTACGAGTAATGTCTATGGAAAATCAATGCTGTTGATTTAACTATGTATTTAGCAGAAGGAAAGTTGAAAAAAGCTGAAGTCTAGTTTCGCTACGGCACGTCTTTTGTTTTGTCGTAAGCAAGGAAAGCAAAAACTAGACAATTGCTCCAGCCCAGTGTTTTAAATGGCGAAAGGCACACTGAGGCGTAACAGTCCCCTGGGGCTTTAGCGCAAGGTGCGGCGCGGCGCGCATTTTATTGACGTGAAGTGCAAAAAGAAAAAATTTCCTTCGCACCGAGGCAAATTTTATTAGAACAAGTTTTCAACACAAACAAACACTTGTAAAACTTTCAAACATCTTAAAACATAACATGTCAATGGTTAAACGAAAGTATCAAACACAAAACATAACATATCATCCATGAAAAGCTAACATAATAATGTTTAACCTTAGAGACATAACAAAAGTATTAAAGGCAATAAAAGCTAAAGTCATGCATAGACATTAATTATCATTCTCAAAACCAAGAACTTCATCTTCAATTTCATCATCATCATCTGATGATTCTGATTTATACCCTTCCACATCTTCCTCCTCCTCATCATCCGTCTCCCATTCTCCCATTCTCTGTCTGCCATTTTTGCGATAGGTGTTGAGTCTGTTGACTTTGAACTTGATGCCCTAGTTATTTTCCTTGGTTCTTCGGCTCCAGAAGCTAAAGCAACATCATCCCAATTCAAATCATCACCCTCAAACACAGCTTCTTCCTCCATCTTCCCAACCAACTATTCATTGCTCTCATCAATATCTTTCAAGGATATATGATCAATGCGATCACGTTTGAGGTATCAACGTTTCAATGCTCTAATGTACTTAACAAATACCAAATCATTGAGACGCTTTTGAGCTAGTCTATTCCTTTTTTTTTTTTTTTTTGTGAATCTGCATTAACAATTAATTATAGAAGGGACTTAAATTCATGATCATACATAACTAAAGGAAGTCGATGAATGAACTTGATTATCATATACTCACATGCTCAAAGACACTCCAATTACGCTCGCATCCTGAGGAACTACAAGGAAGGCTAAGAACTTTGACGGCAAATTTTTGCAAGTCGGGAGTGTCATGATCAAATGAGGCCCACCAATCAGCTGCACACCATAGAATATTGATATTGGAAAACATTCTTAAAGTGCAACTCTTAGGACTTAAATTAGGTACTAGATTAAGGTTAACATGGTGATACCTGGTGCCCTTGTATTTCTTTGCCTCATTGCCATTGGGTTACCGAAGAGTCCTTCAGCTCTCTCATACTTCATCAAGTCGGCACAAACAAGGTCTTGTGCAGTGTTGTTGAAATCGTACGATACTCGATATGTATCGTATCTCATGGAAAACTACACGTATCTTTCAACGTCTCGTAAATGTACAGAAATCGTAAGCTACGAGTGGAGTATCGTACGATATGACGCGTATCGGGATACGTATGTGAATCGTACGATATTTAACCCAACTTCAAACTTACCTTTTATACCCAATTAAAGCTTTTAATAGAGACCAAAAACCCATTTATCCTCCAAGAAAAGCCTAGTCTCTGCAGCGACCAAACTCCTCTTTGTGGCGGCGACCAAACTCCTCTTTGCGGAGGTGACCAAACTCCGACGAAATCGACGGCAAAACTCCGATTACTACTCTCTTCTCTCCTCCGATCTTGCCGTTGACTAAGATCTTGCCGTCGACCGAGAGGTATTGTTCTCGACTTCTTGTCATCTGATATTCTGATCTGGTTATGTTGGAGTCTTTGAGACTGAGGAGTCTCTTTTGAGTTTTGACGTCTCTCTCTCTCTCTACAAATGCCAAACTAAAAGCAAAAATGCAAAACCCAATTTTTCCCTTTCCAATTTGTCCTCTTCCCGCTGAATGTTAACATGCATGAACCCACGGCATATAGGAGTATAAACGAAACTACACCTACCCTTCTCATTTTTTAAAGCCATTAGGAGTGGGACCACTATTCCATTAAAAAAAGTGTCCCTTTCTCATTCCACTAAGAGACAACAAAACAGACCACTGTATTTTACTCTTTTGGAACACTTTTAGATGGCCTGAGATGTGTGATTTTGCATCCTAAATGCTTTTCTTTTTCATATGTCCTATCAATTTGTAGTTTATTGTAATATATTTATGATTAATTAGTGTAAATTAACTTTTGTTACCGTATCTTACGATACTCGATACGATACGAAAAATCATAAAACCGATACACGATACGTATCCCGATTTGAAAACCTTGGTCTTGTGTATCATTATTGGGAATCAACTTTGTGATACATCTGTATAGGCCTCCAATGACTTCTGGAACTTTGCAAGCCTCTGGATCTTTGTAAAAAAATTCAGGATTTAAGTAAAAACCAGCTGCATGCAAAGGCCGATGCAATTGGGATTCCCACCTCTTGTCGATTATCTTATAGACCTCATCATATATCTCCTTATTTTGATTGAAGGAATTTGCAATAGTTTCTTTAGCCCGATCCATAGCCTCATAAATGTATCCCATTGGAGGCTTGACTTCTCCATCAACCAATCTAAGTACCTTAACAAGTGGGGATGCGAATTTGAGGGCAAGGAGCACATTCCTCCAAAATGAGGCCATCAACCTGACTTTTTCTACATATTTTCCTCCTTGCTCTTTTGCCCATTTGCTATTGGTCCACTTCTTTGAAGTAAACATCTTCCTTAAGTTTCCCTTATGTTCATAAACCCTTTGCAAAGTCAAAAAAGTGGTTGCAAACTGTGTTTTTGCTGGCTTAATGAGCTCCTTCCTCTAGGTAAATTGCCTCATTATATTCAACAAAGAGGGTCGATTATAAATATAACCATGAATCATTATTGCCTTTTCCCAAGTTGTCTTCAAATTTGGTAACTTAAAAATGTCTTCTAACATCAAGTCCAAGCAATGGGCAGCACACGGAGACCAAAACAAGTGAGGTCGTTTTGCCTCCAACAACCTCTCTGGTAATTGTTATAAATAAGTGGTGTTAGAAGTTAGAACCAGAAGTCTAGAATAATAAGTGATTTTTAATTGTTCATAACTTCAAGTAAGTAACACAACCAAATAGCAAATTAAAATTCTCACCTGCCGCCACATTTGCCGCAACACTATCCGTAACAATTTGAACCACGTTTGCTTCTCCAATATGCTCCATCCACCCATTAAGCAATTTATATATCATTTCTGCATCCTTTACAATTCCAGACGCATCCATAGATTTAAGAAACATGGTCCCTCTCGGAGAATTCACCAAAAGATTCATCAATGTTCTATTTTTCCTATTAGTCCACCCATCACTCATTAGCGTACACCCATATTGTTCCTGGTCTTTTTTGTGCTCCTCCATCAACTTGTTAACATGTTCTACCTCTTTTTTTAGAAGAGGAACTCACAGGGGGCAAACCCAGACCGTATTGCCCAATAGCCTCTATCATTGGCGCAAAACTATCATTGTTCACAACATTTAGAGGTATCCCACAATCATATATCTACCTTGCAATAGCCTGATGAGCCCGGTCTTTCAATATTTTCTTATATGGTTCATTCTCATCAATTTTTGGCTGTTTGCCCTTGGCTTTTCTATTTTCCATCACCACCTCTGGTTCAGGAGTGTAGAAAGTGTCGAGAGGCCCTGTGGTTCTTGGTTTCTTAGGCTTAGAATGGATAGATGCGGAGGTTGTGCTTCCGTGAGTAGAAGATTTCTTAGAACGGGGATTGGATTCAATAATATCATCGTCCAGCCACAAGTCCAGGTCATAATCATCATCATTCATTGCATCATCAAAATCTGGTAAAGACTTAATTTGACTCTTTGCTTCATCCCTTTTATGTATAAACTCCCTCATCTCCTCTCTAACCTCAGATGGGCATTGGCGACATGCCACCGTATTCCTTTTAGCTCCTCTTGCAAGGTGTTGCTTGATTCTTGACACACCCCCATTTTTCATTTCATTACAAAAAATACATTTCAACTTGGTATTATTGTGTGGATTAACCTTTTCGCAATACTTCCAACCAGGGTCCTTTTTACTAGAATTTTTAGATGTCATCTACAATTAATAAGTACAAATAATACCATAAAGTCATAAACACATATAGCTGGAAAAAAAAAAAAACTGGTGTTCAAAGAAAAGAAAGCCCACTGGTGTTCAAAGAAAAGAAAAGAAAGCTGGTGTCCACAGTCGGCAGCCCACTGCCCACCAGCCGGCAGCCCACTGCCCCAGGAGTTGAAAGAAAAGAAAGAAGAGGAAAAACCCCAGGAGTTGAAAGAAAAGAAAGAAGAGGAAAAAAAAGAGAGAAAAAAAAATTTGGCCAGGACTCAGGAGTCTCGGAGAAGATGAGGAGAAGAGGAGAAGAAAGAACAAGAAAGAAGAAGAAAAAAAAGAGAGAAAAAAAAATTGGCCAGGACTCGGGAGTCTCGGAGAAGATGAGGAGAAGAAAGAAGAAGAAAAAAAAGAGAAAAAAAAATTGGCCAGGACTCGAGAGTTTCGAAGAAGATGAGAAGAAAGAAGAAGTCGCGGAGGAGGAGGAGGAGGAGGTTACCGTTGCTGTTGTCGACTGAAGCTGCTTTGGATCGATTGAAGTTGCTCTCGATCGACTGAAGCTGCAGCTGCTATCTCGATCGCCTAAAGCTGCTCTGCTGCTGGGTTACGCTGGGTATGAATCGTATGGTTGATTTAGGGCTAAATCAGACTTGAAAGAAAAGTTATTCAGTGCATCGCATGTGTATTCTGCACCGTTGGATCAATTTTTGGATCAAAGACTAAAAGCGTGCGCCTCTGCGCCTTGCGCCATAGCGTGCGCCTTTCTACTTTGCGCTATAGCGCTATTCTTCGAAGCGCAACACCTGCGCTGCGCTTCGCGCTATAGCGCGTGCTTCACGCGCTTTTGAAATCACTGCTCCAGCCTTCTGGGGCTCCAAACAATCCTCATAAATAGTAACCGGGTGCTGTTTATGTGATCTAAATGCGAGTTGTTTGCAGGATGAGGAAACTGTTGAAACACATAGAGTGCTAGGCTTTTAAAGATCTATCAGTCCAGACAATTGAAGGCAAGAAAGAACTTGGAAAGTTGGAAATCCTCCTACTATCCCTTAGGCATGGCTCCTCATGCTAGTGGAAATTCTTTGAGAAATGTACTCTCTTGAATTTGGAAGTCAAAGACTACATAGCAGGAGACTCCACATTTAAGAACTTCGGATGCCAACTTACGAGCCATCTAAACCAACTGATAATGAGATATTGTCTATTAACGTAGCAGGACTTCAAGATTCACCTGAGTTAAGTCTACATTTGTCCAATTCCTCAGGCTGTGTTTTAGTATTAACATAATGCTATTGTTTCCTAGGACCTAAACAAACACATGTAAGACTGAACATGCAACAAACTAAACTGTAAAATGCATATAATACAGCTAGGGTCAAATTAAACCAGATAATGGGAGGTCCCAAGTGGCTGGTACTTGAGATCCCATCAAATATTAGTTTAGATATGTATTTTATTTTTTCATGGCATGTTATGGAGAGCATTGCAATTGGCATGCGCATTTTGCAGTAATGAGGTGTTAGGCAATTTTTTCTACTTCCCCATGGTGTCCAATGGATGTAACTGTCAGTACATAGGATCTTGTTCGGTTGTGGGATTTGAATTTTGGATTTTAATCATTATCCTAATTCTCTCTCCACTCTTTACCTCTATCTTCAATCATTACTCTCATCTCTCTCTCTCTCTCTCTCTCTCTCTCTCTCTCCCTCCCTCCAATCATTACCCCCATTTCTAATCATTACTCTATTTCTCTCTACACTCATTACCTAAAAATCCAAATCCAAAATCCCAAAACGAACAGTCTAGGTGACTTAGTAAGATCAATATCTCCTTTGGATCTTGACTATGTAGTGGAGAAGTGGCTGTCTGCTGTTGTAAAACTATATGGCAAGGAACAAATGATTGTAGAATTTTGATGCTTGTTAGGGTGAGGGGTTGTTTCAAATGGCATAAGAATGTAATAGTTCCTTTAGTTACCACATTTTATACAATGGTCCCATATTCCAAATAAAATTTAGAAACTGCCAGCTGAAGAAGAGAAATGTTACTCGAATGGCGGATAAGTACCCGTAAGGATATTTGCTTTTTATCTTCTTGAAGTGCTCCTTCGGCATGACCCATAACAGTTGCTGTGAAATTCTGGATAGAGAAGGGATGTTATTAGGGGAACAAATTGGAGGGAAACTATCAATTCTATTGGGAAAATGACGGCCGAGGACGTGTTTTGATAATTAATACCTTTTAAGGACATGCGAAGAACATTTGTTAATGAACAAAATGTCCTTGGCGGGTATTAATTATCAAAACACGTCCTTGGCCGTCATTTTCCCAATTCTATTTTCTAGTGTACCTGCTTTTCACAGGTTGTGCATTTTTCTCTTAGTCTCCTTGTCACAAATGTTCCATTTTGATGTCCTGGGAAGTTGTGTGCATTTATTTGTTGACTAGGAAGCGATTATGATTACTGTATGTCTATGGTTGACTCTCATATCAAATGGAACTTAGTGAATGTACGCTGCTATGACTTAGTAAGTTTACAGCGTCTACTTGAAGTCCATGATTTGTAGTGGATCTGATCCTAGGACCGGATAGTGGATTGTGGCATTTAACTCTCTGCATAATGGTGCAGAAGTATGTCAAAATAAGGTTAACTTAGCCATCCTTCTTATGATTCTGAATTTCTGACACAATACTGATTTCACAATTATATGGATGATGGATCATTTTGGCAATCTGGGATCATGGGACCAATTTAGCAGTTCATATTGCAAATTGATGAGCATGTATTCATCCCATTCCCAATCTATTGCCATCCAACATAGATAATATCTATTGATCGTGGAGCAAAGTGTTGTCACACATGCTCGACTTTGTACATTACCAAGAAAGCAAATATGATGCATACACGCAGTACTATGTCATGGGACTTAAAAAGTGTTTCACTTTTTCCTCCTCCCCGCTCTCCCCCAGGAAGAGATGATTTCGCTTAGCAATCATATTAAGTAGTCACACCCCTCTGTCTCCTCCTAATACTCTCCTGTCCCCTCTATTGGAGGAGTTGATTTCACCGAGCAGTCAATTTTCTAGCTTTGTATATGGGGGCTTGCTCAGTGCAATGATTGAAGATAGTGAACTACAACTATTTCTTTCTCATTTACCGTAGTAGTTTGTGTTTGTGTCATTACTGTGGAAGGTGACTGATAAAAAATGTTGCTGCTTGATGGAACCAGACCTTTCATTTTCTTTCTTTTCAATCAAACCTTCTCATTTTTCATATCTTGATTTCTCCCTGTTTTTTCCCCCGGTGATGTTCTACATGAAATTTTCTTTCATCTTTGTACTGTTCCACAGACAATGTTAGTGGAGCTGACATTAGGGTTCAAGGGATTGGTTCCAGTCGTCGTTGCTTTCATTGACCGCTTGTTTGGCTGTCATAAGCATTGCTGGTTGGGAGAGCGCCTGCTTCAGACCTTTGATGAGCTTTTGTTTCCAAAGGTCAAGATAGATTATCGGTTGTCATATTACTTCCCAATATTTGATAGAATTGCCCAGAATGAGACGGTTCCTCCTGGTGGACTGCTAGAGGTGCTCCCCCAGTTCATGATATTCCTTGTTCAGAATCATGGGCCAGACACAGGATTGAAGTCTTGGTCCAAGGGAAGTAAAGTTCTTGGCATTTGTCGAACCCTGCTGATGCACCACCATAGCTCTAGATTGTTCATTGGACTATCTCATCTCCTTTCCTTCACTTGCCTTTATTTTCCTGATCTGGAAGTTCGTGATGTTGCAAGGTATAACTAAGTTCTTTTTCTCTCTCTCTTTTTCTTGTAAGTTTTTTCCTTTTTGGGCAATAAGTGTAGATGAGCAGAAAACCATTAGGCTCTGTTTGTTTGGATGGAGGCTCAGTGTGAATGTGATTCTGGATCCCCATGATTCGTATGTTTAGAACAGGCTAGAATAGGGATTCTCTGAAAGCAAAGGTGTGGAATAGCGTTAGCTAACAATAAGATTTTTGAATAATCCTGATGAACTCACTAACCCTGAATCACATTCCCGAATAATGTAGGAATCTGTCCTCCTTCCTTCCCCATGGTAATATAAGATTTTGGGTCAAATCCATAGAAAAGGAAAAAGCTGACTCTAATAAGTTTAATAAATGTTTCTGGGAAAAGATTTCTGAATTATCCAAACATGGGAATGAGATTACCTCAGGCATTAGATTACCAGGGATTTGATTCCTGGTATATCAGATTCCTAATCCCACTCAAGATTATGGGCATCCAACCATAGCTGATCAATTTACCCATCATTAACCGAAGCACATTGTTGATATTATTATCATACTCAGAGAAATGTTCATTTTGCAGGATGTATCTGCGAATGTTGACCTGTATTCCAGGAAAGAAGCTCAGGTACATTCTGAACAGTGGAGACCAACTCCCTGGGATTGCACCATCTCCCCAGTCGAGCTTGTACTTCAATGTACAACCTCCACCCTCTGACAATCATAAAAAATCTAGGGCAATTTCATCCTACATCCACCTTGAGCGGGTGATACCACTCCTAGTAAAACAGTCTTGGTCTTTGTCTTTATCAACTCTAGGGAGTGGTGTTGCAAACACTGCTTATCTAGAGGGCATCACAGACAGTGAACCCTCCTCAATGGAGCCAAGGGAGGTTGATGGAAACACTAATAACCAAATTCACTCGGAAGTGGAAAGGGTTGACCGTCCACATGAGCCGTTACGTGTTATGGATTCAAAGATATCTGAGATAATTAGAATCTTGAGGCAGCATTTTTCCACTATACCTGATTTAAGACACATGCCAGGGCTCAAGATTAGGATACCTTGTAATTTGAGGTTTAAAACAGAACCATTCAATCGCATATGGGGAATTGATCTGGCTGATAAGAATTTTGATGGACTAGATTCACTTCCTGCTTTATATGCAACTGTGCTTAAGTTTTCTTCTTCAGCACCATATGGATCAATACCATCCAATCACATACCTTTCCTTCTTGGGGAGCCTCCTGAAATAGACTATTCCGTGAGCCATGGGGTTTCATTAGATATTGTTCCTATAGAAGATGGTTCCAGAAAAGAAGAAAGCTTCAAGGCTCCTGTTACACTTGAATTGGAACCACGAGAACCTGTGCCTGGTCTTGTTGATGTTTCCATTGACGCAAATATGGAAAATGGCCAAATCATCCGTGGCCAAGTGCAGAGTATCACTGTTGGAATTGAAGACATGTTTCTGAGGGCTCTTGTTCCCACAGACATTTTAGAAGATGCAATGCCTGGTTATTATCTAGACTTGTTTAATGCTCTCTGGGAGGCCTGCGGTTCTTCTACCAACACTGGGCATGAGGCCTTTCTACTGAAAGGAGGCAAAAGGGCTGCAGCAATTAGTGGGACCCGATCAGTGAAGCTGCTTGAGGTTCCTGTCACCTCTTTGATCTGGGCAGTTGAGCACTACTTGGCACCTTTTGTGGTCGGCGTTCTTGGTGGACCCCTCATTGATGTCGTGAAAAATGGGGGTATCATTAAGGATGTCATATGGAAGGACGTGGCTTCGGAGTCTACGTTTGGTGATGCTATTTCTGATACTAATTTTGATCGGGGCCCACTTCGTCTGAAGTACTTAGAAGATGAGGGCGAAAGAGAGAATCACGTCAACAAGAAAAACATGGGTTGCTTTCTTATTTTGGTATTCCTCCCACCTAGGTACCATTTACTTTTCCAAATGGAGGTATGTGATGTTTCTACTCTAGTTCGCATTAGAACCGATCACTGGCCATGCCTTGCTTACATTGATGATTATCTGGAAGCTTTGTTTTCTGATTAGGAGATATATTTGTTTAATTCTTTTGTTTCTTCTCAACAGTTTGTTCAGTTACTGCTGATATGTTGGCTGGTTGTTTCTGTTTGTACCTGTTTCCCATAGTTTTTCCACATGGGAATTACATTTTGACACTCAAGAATTGTGTACATACTCTGAAAGTTTTAGTACTCTTTATCATGTTTTCTGTTGCTGTATCTGAACCTCCAGAAATGTACTTTCCCAGGGCATTTCCTTCTTGCTCTGGAGATTAATTTACCATAAATTTGAATGCTTTGTAAGGCAAAATCTGTAGTTTGTAGGTTTTTTTTTCCCGGTATATTGGAAATTCATTGTAGTTACTTTCTGCTAACCGTTGCAGTGTTTTATTGCATTCTTAATCTGTCTGATTCACTAGGTCAAGGACCCTTCAAGAGAGTGGACCTTTTGATTTTATTTTCGTGCCTTGCTCGACTTTGATAATAATTTGGCTAATGTGTAAGACTTCATTTGTTGTATGCAAATATGCGAGTTTTTCATGCTTCTCAAGTTGTAACTTTTAATTAACGTTTATTCAATGGCACCATGAATAAATGTGATTTTCTTTTCCCGATTGTTGATTTTGGCCCGTGAACTCTTTAGCACTCGCTATGGCCTCTGGCATGTATACCGAAAAGCTGATGTGGCCAGCCAGTGAGATGGCTGATATTTATTTATCCACATCATGCATGGATACAATGAAGTAAGACTGTGAAAGTCGATAAACATAAATAAGGGAGATATATTCTCTCACTAGAATTACTCCAGTATTTATCCAGCACTCTCTACTTTAATTCCCGTGGCAAACAAATCTCTATGTAGATATAGAATAGATGTGGTAGTTCACATAAGGTGATGCCAATGAGGTACATAGCTGCCAATAGGTATAAGATGGAATTTTAGAACTAGTTAGATGGATTTAGATAGTCTCATGCATCAATCATGGACCATGATTCATGGTTTGCCGTTGCCACCCATGAACAACTTCCCTGTCAAACCACAAGTGAGAGCCTCATGTGGTACCTTTCCAACAAGGTGGACTCCTTCAGCAAAAACTACCCCCATACCCATATGCAAATGAGGCTCGATATGACAGTGAAATGCCCACGCTCCCGGATTATCAGCCACAAACCTCAACGCCGTCCACCCATAGGGGAATATCACTGCAGTGTTCCGGAACGGTGGGTTTCTGAAGTTGAAGTTTTTTTCCTTCTGATCGGAAAACCTCCCTTCTCCATATCCCAACACCCAGAAATCATGCCCGTGGAGGTGCCACGGGTGGATCTCGCTAGTGTTTTCCACCAAAGCGTTAGCATTTTGAAGTATCACATCCACAGTGGTATTGAAATCTAGCATGTAGACCCCGCTCCCGTAACTCGAGTTCTGATTCGTCGCCGGATTCATCACATTGTAATCCATTGGGAAGTTTTCCGGCGGTTTCTCCCCATCAAAGGCGTTGTTTATGCTGTATTTAAGGGCACCCAAGTATGGAGTGGATGGGAGGACCAAGGAGAGGTTGTTGATGGCCCACTTGGTGTACCCGTCAATGTAGTTTTGGGTATTGAGGAGGGTGATACGGCGGTGAGTGGTGGTGGGCGGCTGAGGGGTGCCCATGAGGGCTAGGATTTTGGTGGTGAATAGTTTGCTATGGGTGTAGTTGTTCCAGAGAGGGGCAACTGGCGGCAGCCTTGTTGGAATAAGGGAGGTTTTGGGGTGGTGGAGGTAGTGTAGTATGGTGAGGCCTTGAGGGGTCTGGGGTTTCCTCCCTCTTACACTGATTGAAACCCAGTAGTTTTGTGAAGGGTCTTGGTCAGTGGTGAGTAAAACTGAATAGCTTTCGCCGGAGTAGATGTCCATGTCTTCCACCGCAAACGGCTGGACGTAGTTTCCGTCAGCTTCAACCACTACTATCTTGTGATTCTGCATGTTCAGACATTGACCAAGGGTTAAAACCGAGTAACATTATGTGAAGTTTTAGGATGAAAATCATGGACGCGCCTTCAAATTCGTGGATCGAATCAGTTAGAAGATCTCAAATGGTACTGGTCTAGCGGTACCAACCTTTGCTGATGCTTTTTTCCATTTGATAATTGAGGGTGTCTAGTTCGTTTTCGCTAATGCCATTTAAGGTTGTGTTTGATTTCCCCCCATTTCTTGTTATGCATGTAAAGATTCCCAATTAACACTGAAGGGTACTGAAAGTTCAAGTTCCAAATTTAAATGGGTGTAAGATGTTTCAAACGTGGTAAAGGAATTCCTGTTTTTTTCCCAATTGTCAGGGGTGTCCTTTGTTTTTCCCCCTCTAATTTATGTTCCTCCTGGTTAATTTGCCCTTCAGTAAATGTACTCTTTTGTACTACTAGTTTTTTTTAAGAAAAAGGGAAATTACTGTATGTTTTACAACATAGGAGGAGGTACTCCCACGCAAACGAGATGAGACTTGTCCACCTATGACCGGCCGCAGGGAACCAACACTTATAGAAAGTAGTGAGAAACAACTAGGAGGGACAACTGGATGTGCCTATAAAACTACTCCCTTCCAGCTGAATTTTTTTTGTCAATCATTAAAGATAATTTACACTACATATAAAGTACAAAGCACAAACCCAAGATATAATATCAATTGTGAGAGTTCACGAGACAACTAATCCCAATAACTCAACTAATGGTACATCAAATAAACTCATTATAGGATACAAACAAAGAAAAAAAATGAAAAGCCAATGAAGGGAATAACACCTATAGGCAGATGGAGAGATTCGATCTACTTCTGATCTCTTGTTGCAAGAGTTCTAATAAACTAAACTAACCGCATTGGTTATTTTTCAACTGGTTGATTTACCCTGAGAATTGAACTCATACCGCTACAGAGGGAGCAAACCCTAGTTAGTGGAGACAACCTCATAACATTTTTAGTGCATTACATTTTTCTATGGTACACAAATCACTTTTTGATGTATGGTATCTAAAAAGTCACTTTAATAGTAAGTCTACCACATTGAGTGATAAATATTCTAGATGTATAATACTTATCACTAGGGGTAGAGGCACATGGGTACAAGGGAGGGCGGCCGACCCCACTGACTGCCAAATTTCTCTTGGGGTAGGTATAATTTTTACCCAATTTTTACCAATTTGACCCCAATTTTTCATAGAAATAGATATAATTTAGCTATTTTGATCCCACAAAAAATCTTTAAATTGCCCCAACTTATTTTTTTGACCCCACTAACAAAAATTTCTAGCTCCATCCCTACTTATCACCCGATGTGAAATACTTGTCACTTTATATGAAATACTTCCACACTGAGTGAAAAGTATTTCATATGGTGTGGTAAGTATTTCACTTAAGTAGTGGTAAGTACTTGCCTCATTTTATGAAATATTTACCACTCAATGTGAAATACTTATCACTAAAGTGACTTTTTGGATACCACAAACTGAAATTTTTTGTGTTAGTGCATTAGTTAAGTAGTGTATTTGTGTAAGAAGGAAACTATTACTCCAGAAATTTTGCAGCCAATGAAAGTGGGTGGAAAATTGCATTTAGGCTCATTCGGCTAAATAAGCTATTTGGTTTATTTTTTTTATCCTTATTAAATTTATTTTTTTTGCATTTGCTAGTTTTTCGCCAATTTTTTAAAGATTATTGCTTTGTCACGACGAGAGGAATTTAAAAAATATAAAATTATAATCAAAATCTAATTTTTTTGAATAAAGACGAAAATAAGCCAATAAGCTGATTTTTTTGTCTTTATTTAAAAAAAATTGATTTCGATCCTAATTTTTTATTTTTTAGATTTCTCTCGTCATAACAAAACAATAATTTTCAAAAAAATTGACAAAAAACTAAAAAATTCCAAAAAAATTAAATAAAAATAAAATAATAAACCAAATAATTTATTTAACTGAATGAGGCCTTAGTGCTGTGGTTTTAAGTAATTTCACCCAAAAGTTGTGAGGCCATCTCCAGTAAGAGAACTAGTGGGCATATTAGTTCAGAAATTAGGTCGGCTAGTTGATACTGTATTAATGTATTGGTTGTCTCCAATAATGTAATTACAGTAACTTGTTAAAATGTGTAAGAAGTAGGGCTGCAAACGAGCCTGTGGCGGATGAGGCTCGGTGATATTGCTGGAGGTATGGTTCGGTTATGGAGTTCGGCATATTGTGCCAGGATCCCATCAACCGGACCTGGTTCGTTAGACGGATGGGATGGCTTATTATTTGATCGGCGGATTATCGCCGAACGTGACATGCGATAGTTTACCCGCGGAGGAATTGGGCCACATAGGTCAATAAGTGGACTTGGCTATAGCTCGGCATATTGTGCCAAGAGGTGCCCATTAGCCGGTCCCATGACAATTCCCAGTTTCGGCCAGATTGATCTGACCGGCGGAGTTCCCAGCCACCGGACCACCCCTATCCCCTAACGAGGAGAAAGGAAGTGTTGGATAGAGGAGACAAGTGGCATTGTATCACTTCCCTAAATTACGGGAGCAAATCGTGGAGATCGTTTTGGCAACCCAGATCTTTAGCCTGATTGGGGGGACGTGATAATCAAGGCGTAATCTTTGGATGTGGGTTGATCACCACGCTTCTTTGACCTATATAAAGGATGAGCATGACAAAGGTTGCCACCAAGGTTCGTCAACTCAACCGTGTCTCCTCTTAAGGTTCCATCGGAGAAAATACACCACCATAGAGCCGAGTCGAGCCGAGTTTTGCCTTGCTCGAGCTCGGCTCGCCTTAGTTTTCCTCAGCTCGAGCTCGGCTCAAGCTCGAATCGAGCTGAAATATGTGAGCTCGAACTCGACTCGAACATGTATTTAAAAGCTCGAGCTCGGCTCGGCTCGAATGGCTCATTCGGTACATGTATGGGTATTGGTATATGTATGTATATATGTATATGTAAGCTCGAGCTCGGCTCGAATGGCTCGTTTGGTATATGTATGTACTGTATATGGCAGCTCGCGAGCTCAACAAGCCGAGCATCAAGTGGCTCGAGCTCGGCTTGTTTATGAAACGAGCTGAAAATGATGGATTGAGCTCATTCGTTTGCTTGATGAACTGAGTTCGAACGAGCCGTTAACGAGCCGAGTCACGAGCTGCTCGCGAGCGGCTCGGTTCGTTTGCAGCCCTAGTAAGAAGTCCAAAAATTTTACTCCGTACAGTAAGTCAGAACATAGTGATGAAAGGTGCAGAAATTACTACAACTAATTGGGCCCCATTCCTTAGATATGCAGCACGTGTAAAGTAAAATCAGGACATGCACTTCTCTCTATTCTTTCTCTCTCTCCCTCTCTTTCTCTTTCTCTCTCTCTTTTTTTTTATTGGCTCTCTCTCTCCTTTCTCGCTGGGGCCAAAAAGACCCGAAGGAGGAAAAAGTCAAAAGTAAAAAGTATAGTCACTCCGCTAGGTTTAACTTTTTGAGAGTAATTTTTAACTCTCGGCACAGGTTTTTATAAATTTTTCTCTATCTCTTTTCACTTATTACCACTCAACTCTCAAAACTAATTTTCTAAAATGTAAACCAAACAAAGTGAGTACAATCATGAGACCCAATGACATAGCTACTTGTGGGGTCCCCCTTCGGATTTTTTTATTCTAATTTTAATAATATTAGTTAGGAGTATTTTTTATTTGTTGAGAATTATATTTTGCGATGAATGTTATTTAAACATTTAAATGCTTAAGAATGCGTTCATTTTGGGTTCTAAAACCCAATTTCTCTCTACTCATGATATTTTATAAGTTTTTTCTTCAATTATTAATCCCATCTCTCTCCACTGATTATCCAAAAAAAAATCACTTAAAATCTAAACCAAACAAACTATTAAATTTCCGAATCAAAAAATTTCAAAATCATGTTGTTCATAGTCTGGCCCAGGGCGGATTCACCTTCGAGTACATGGGGTCACGTGCCCCTACGCCCTTGATTTTTTTTTTTTTGATTTTGTATATATACTATATTATATATGTCAAATATATGCAAGTAGATATTTGTTGGTGTAGTGGTAAGGTGTTGCATTTGAGAACAAGAGTTTGTTGGTTTGAGACTCCTACATGTGTTTTTTTGTTTTTTTCCCCCAAAATCCAAGCAGTTGTGCATACCTTGTTTTTTTCCCCCAAAATCTCGGCAGTAGAAAATAGTTGTGCATACTTTGAGGGCAATGAAAAAACAGAAATCTTTCAAACAAGCCACACCACTATTCCAACCTATCCTAACCAAGGTTTCCCCCCACTCCCTCAACATTTCCGATCATTTGTGTAATACAAAATATGAATCTATACATTGCATTTGTACACTTTTAGTCCCCAAAATTTGTACTCATAAAGTTAATAATTGAAAAATAGATGATGATCATATGATAATGTTGTTTTAACGCATATAGTCGATGTGTGCAAGTTTATCTAAGTGGCTGGTTATTAAAATACATATATACTTTAAAATTGTTAATTTATTATAAATGCTAAAATTATTTTCTGAGTCTGCCACTAGTTTGGCCCCCGCTTTTACGAAATTCTGGCTCAGTCTCTGATGGGACCTACTTTTGGTTGAGTTTATATTTAATTTACACAATGCTAGTTATACTATTGTAAAATAAACTAACTAACTACAACTTAACTCACATGATGGGGCTCCACTTTTTACACTTTTGTGTCATATAACACCACATTTTTAACTCCATTATTGGAGATGGCCCAAGTGGCTTATTTTTTGGTCATTATCAAAAAAAATTCGTATTTATTAATTTGTCGTTAATTTTTGGGAGATTATTGTATCGTCA
Organism: Rhododendron kiyosumense; assembly: GCA_019656275.1. Taxonomy (NCBI): domain Eukaryota; kingdom Viridiplantae; phylum Streptophyta; class Magnoliopsida; order Ericales; family Ericaceae; genus Rhododendron; species Rhododendron kiyosumense. The sequence continues at coordinate 929,726 of BPLS01000707.1, forward strand.
TGATGAGAGGAATCTAAAAAGTAAAAAATTATGATCGAAATCAATTTTTTTTGAACAAAGAAGAAAATAATCCAATAAGCCAATTTTTTCATTTTTATTCAAAAAAAATTGATTTTGATTATAATTTTTTACTTTTTAGATTATCTCGTTATGACGATGCAATAATTCCCCAAAAATTAACGACAAACTAATAAATATGAATTTTTTTTGAATAAAGACAGAGAAATACGCCACTTGACTTATTTAGCCGAACGGGACTGAAGTTGCTAGCGGAGTAAGAAGAGGGGGGAAAGAGGGAGAGAGGAGAGGGAAAAGGAGACTCAGAGTGGACTGTTTTTCTGACTTTGACCGAGGAGTGAGAAAAAGAGGAGGGGAGTATATGTGGTCCCATAATGTTTGTTCAGTTCGTAAAATGAGAATGTAAAAATAATACAAATTTTGTGAGAAAAATTTAAATTTTTTTCAACAATTCATTAGATATAGATGAATTCTTGTAATTTATGAAAAAATTTTGAATTTTTTATGAATTTTTTTTTTTTAAGTTCTTGTTTTGTGGACGAAAAAATAATTTTGAGATAGAGTTAGTACTCCCTCCGTTCCATATTGAGAGTCCCACTTTCTCTTTTACCATTGTTCAAATAAAAAAATCAACTCTTTCGGTTCATTATTTTTAAAATTTTTTTGCACCGTATTAAAGATCTCAATTAGTACTTTAATTTGGCGCGAAAAAATTCAAAAAATTATACACGAAAGTAGTTAATTTTTTAATTTAAAAAATGTCACGACTTTTTATAATGAACTGTCAATTTGAAACAGAGGGAGTACATTTTTATAGACTTTGTCTTACACTACGCCACTACCGAGTCGTTGGGCCTAAATAGTTAAATTTATATATAAAGCATATTTTTATGCCTCTATAGGAGTATCTCAAAACGCGTGCAAATATTCTGTTCATCCAGCATAGCATGACTTGACTTGCGAATCTACTTTATGGTGCACTCAATCTGGACCAGAGCATCAGCACGGGGGAATCTACAGTACTAGTAGTACTTTTTTCGAGAGAAATCTGTAACTAAATTCATGGATGAGAGAGAGAGAGAGAGAGAGAGAGAGAGTTTTTGGTACGTACCCCAATTGCCAAGTTGACCGAAGCGAGAGAGGTAGTACTAGCCAACCTGAGCCTGTACGTCTTTTTCGGCATAACGCGGAGGATCTCAGGGGCGCATTGTTCTGTTCCGTCAAACTTGCATTGGGTGGACGACGAATTGGTAAAATGCGCCGCTAGGGAACAATTGTACTGACCTCTACCATTCATCAGCAAACTCTGAAAGAAAGCAATTTTGCATCCCATCAGAAAGATTTTAGTACTATAATACTCTGGTTGGTTAATTTCACCTATGTGGAATATAATTTATACAAGTACCAAATATTATGCATTATTGATGCTTTGGATTTTGAATGATATAATGCGCACATAAATTAAATTAGATTTCTACGCTTGTTCCCTATGATGTCTTTTGATTTTGATTTTGAGTTCCTCAAATTTTGAAGGTACTGTTGCCTCCAACACGTAACGAACATGTCTTGCGGTCAGGAAACATTGAGTGCGAGTGATGCGGACATGTCAAGACCGTGACGTGGTCTAAACATACAGAGAATCGCTTAGTACCTTGATCCGACTTCTGTTGGGACGAATGCGTCACAATCCTTTGGGAAAGACTGAGAATTGGTTCGAGGTTGCCTTACTCGTGAAAGACTTAATATTTAAAGAATAACAATATATAAACAAGAAACAACTAAAACCACTTGTATTACCGTGAATAAAGTGGAAGAATACATGAAAAAAGAGAATTTCAAAAAAGCCTCTAAACTATTGCTAAAATGTCTCATAAACCTCCAAATTTCAATAAATGACAATTAAACCTCTAAACTTGTTAAAATTTCTTCAATTAAGCATCTAATTAAGCATCTGCCGTCTGTTTCCATCAATGCACAAATGGAGGGTGCATACATCAACATAAACCCTTGCTTTTGGAGGGGAAAAAAGGTATGTGAGGGTCACGTATTTGATAAAATAGGCTCTCTCTCTCTCTCTCTCTCTCTCTCTCTCTCTCTCTCATATTCTCACTCTTCCACACTAGAATGTGTTAGACGTAAAGGGAACACGATCCCAATGTAGCCATCCTCATAACCTATTTCTTAAAGCATGAAAAAAAAGGAAATTTTTTTTACACTCTCATTTTATCTATTGACACTTTTTTTTCCTCAATCTTTTTTCACGTGAAATTATTATCAAATTGCCCTTCATATGGAAAAAGTGAGTCAAGAGGTAATGGTAATTTAGTAATTTTACGTGAATAACAAAACAAAGACGGGAGTGCCAATAAATACGTAAAAAGAGAGTGTAAAAATCATGTTAAAAAAATGGGAAAAACACACATCTTATTTGGGTGTGTATCATATGCCCCCAAAATGTTATTATGAATTATAGAGAAGATGTTACGAATCGTATTACTAAAAAGTTACGAATCATATAAAAGTTATGAGATATACTAAAATGTTATATATCATAATGAAAATGTTACGAATCGTATTGCTGAAAAAATTATGAATTCTAGAACAAAAATTATGAAACACGCTTAAATATTATGAATGAATCATAGAATATGTACATATAATATTTCATTTAAAGGGGTGTGTATCGTAGATTTTTCTAAAAAAAAATACTACTAGTATCCAAGGAAGGGGAGGTTGGGGAGTAGTAATAAGAGATTACCTGTGGTTCACCGGGCCAACGCATGGGTTTGGAGGAGAGGCCAAGCTCTTGTTCATGAGCACTTTGGTGCCACCAGTCACTCATTAATAGGTTGAACTCCCCATCATAATGGAATGGCTCCTTCTCTCCTTCTGCCACGTCTACTATAAGGGACCCATATAACCCTGCTGATCTTTGCATCCCGTAGTGTCCATGGTAAAAATATGTTCCCGCCTACACCATAGATAAATAACTCCCATTCAAACCCCTCCCTCCCTCCACCATATCAAATTCAATTATTGCATCTTACTCCAGAACCACATGACCGGTCAACCATATGTTTTTTTAAAAATAAATATGAGTCGAGAATAAATTGTAGTAAGTGAAAATCTCTCTCGATCATGTGGTTAGAAATGTAAAATAATCTGATATTTTTATATTCCGATAAAGTACTAGATGAATCTATCTATACTATATGGAAATGTAGTGAAGTGTTGATAAAGCTTCAAAATGCAAATCCTAATTCCTTTGAATTTTTAATTTTTTTTAATCAACAAAAATTGAGACAAAGAGAAACGTCGCTGGGAGAGAGAGAGGGAAAAATGTGGGGGAGGGGGCGTGAACAAGGGGGAAGAGAGATTTTAGGGGAATTGGGGTTTTGTTTATTAGATAAAGAATGAAAAAGAATTTAATTTTTTTCAGATTTTGTTTATTTGTTTTGTTTATCTTATATATTCTATAATTGCATATTAATTTGAATATCTTCAACTATATTTTTTCATCAATTAGTGTTATCAATATCATATTTGAGCCCCATAAACCTTCAAACCCATATTCTTAATTTCCTGGATTTCAGCTTCTTTTTTTTTTAAAGAAAAATACCCACATGAAAATAACTGGAAGCACCAAACAGAAAAAAAAAAAAAATTACCACGTACGTCCATACCACATGCCAGTGGACTTCATGACCTTTCTCCCCAACCCACTTCCCCTTTTTTCTCTTCTTTTTTACCTTCTTTTTTCCCTAATTTCTAGCCAGCAAGGAAGGAGAGAGAGAGAGTGTGTGTTATATCTGGGGCCGGGAGTTAGGATAGCTGGGTGAGTTTAGAGTGTAGGATAATTAAAATTTCTAAAAAAAAAAGGAAGAAATTAAAAAGTAACTTCACAATATCAGCTAACTACTCTCATGACTCGATAACTCCCCACGACCGGATAACTCCCCACGACCATTGCTTGATAAATACAGCAAAACTAGAAAATGAGCCCTGCTATTCGCAAGGAAAATTTGCAATGAACCACTCAAGGAAAAAAAAGTTTGAGCACATTCTGGATCCCACAAAAATTTAGAAAAATATTCATAAATTTTTGAATATTATTTTATGGGCTCTTGTAAAAAAATCAGCTCGAACGGATATCGGTAAGTACTCCCTCTGTCCCTTATTTATAGTCCGGTATTTCATTTTGAGCTGTCACTTAATAAGTGTCCATTTTGTAAAGTTAGTGGGTAAAAATTGGTGAATTGTCTATTTTATTTCTAAAAGTAGATTCCATTTTGAAAAGTAAGTGAGTAAAAGTGTAATGATAATGGGTAAGTAGAGAAAGTGGAGGAAAAAGTTGATGTGAAAGGTATAATGATGATATCTTTTTAATAAGTTGGTATTATAAATCAGGATACTTAAAAAATGACGGAGGGAGTATTACTTTTGAATTCATAAGGGCAAACTATTTTTTTGGGACCCGGAATGGGCCCAAAACGTGTTTTTCCTTGCGTGGTTCTCTGCAAATCTTCCTTGTGATTAGAATTTCCAATATATAAATGTAGACGGTTACATTTTGTTTATTAAACCACTAGCGTTGTGTTTGTTTCCACTTTTTTGTCTCTAAATCTCCATTTTTATTTTTTAGGTTTTAGCAAAGTTTGCATGATCAATCTTAGCCCAAATGTTGGACCACAACAATTAAAATTGTGTGAAATGTGGTTGCCGTTAAAAAAAAAAAATAAGTTGGTATAAATATACGATTAAAAACTAGCGGTGTGCTCGTTTGATGTACGAAAACGAAAAAAACATATTGTGAACATTTTTTTGTTGCCCCGTGCATCGAACGGGCACAACGCTAGTTCTATAAAATGACATGATTCCAATTGTGATGATATTTCAATGGCCATTTTGAGGTGCACGGTAAATGTGTAGTATGTTTGTTTGTTTTGAAGTCGGTTTTCAATAAATTTTTTCTATTTCTTTGTCTACTCATTACTCTAAAAAACTTCTTTTAAAATCCAAATCGAACAAGATTGGAAGTCACCCCCGAGAGATTATGGGTCTCATTGTGACAAGTGAAACAATTCTCCGGAAGCATGGAATATAATTTTCATTATATACAGCCATTAATTACTATAGCTTTTATGAGTTAATGGGAAAAAACTCAATAGTTAGTTAGGCACCCGTTTCTACTAACAAAAAATACTAAAAACTTAACACATTTTATCAATTAATAAAAATACTAAAAATTTAACACATTTTACTGGCCAACTGGTTTCTACTACTAACAAAAAAGTTCTTACCTACTCAATAATTTTTTCACTCACACACCCAACAAAAACTTTTTTACTGTAAGAAACAACTTGACATTTCTCAACAACGTAACTTATTCAATACTATCGGAAATACCTAACAATTTTTCAACTTCAAATAAAAATCTACAAAATTTTCACTACCGGAAACACCTCTTAATATTCCTTTGAGTAACAACCCGACAGTAACTCTCAACCCTATCTCTCTCTCCCTCTCTCTCAACCCTAGCCACCACAACTCCTCGATCTTTTCCCTTCCTCTCCCCCCCGTGGGTTCTATACTCGTGTGTGGCGGCGGGAGGAGGAGGCCATGGTACTACCGACTCCATTTCTTTATTTTTTTTCCTTCTGTCTCTCTAGATCTACGACTTGTCGTCTGATCTGTGAGAGTTTTGTTTCTTATTCTACGAGAGTTATTAGTTTCGTCTTTGGACGAATTTTTTCTACAGATCGGATTTTCTGATCAATCGAGGTTATTTCATAACGATATCTGTGTTTTAGCATTCTATCCCTACACAATATCTTTGGTGAGATAACCCATGGCGACTTGGCAGATCTGTAGTTCTTGGGAGTTTATTGGTGTGTTTATACTTGGGTGGAGTGCTAATCGTTTGGTATTTGGTGTTTTTTGTCATTAACTTTGTACTTTTTCTCGTTTGAGACTCCTAATTAAATGTTAGGCAATTTAAAAGTGTCGCTATTGCGTCAGGCCATGTCTGGGTTAGAATGGAAGACATTGATTGTCTTATGATTTATTTGTTTTTTATTTGTTAGATGATTGATTTGGCTTTGTTCAAATTCTTTGTAATGATCTCCATTTTGTAAGTGCCACTGAGCGTTAATCAATACAATCTTCTCATTTTTGACAAAAAAGAGAGAGAAAAGAATCACCTCTTAATATGCAGATCTGTTTGGTTTATACTCTCTACGTTCATGTTTAACGAAACAAAAAGCATCGACAACTATTTTATAAACAAATTAGTAAAACAGTATTTTATGGAGAAGATCTTCATCGATCTAGTGGAGGGATTCAAAGATCAAAGAGCAAGCAACTGCCAGGAGCTCTTCAGGCTTAGGCTCCGTTTTGGTTTCTTAGAAAAAGAACTTTTAGAAAAGGAATGCAATTTCAAGCTCAAAAATTAATATATTTTTGCAAATAATTTTCCTATCAATATGAATATTGTTTGATAGATTTCATTGAGATCTTTTAAAAGGTGCAAAAAAAATTGAAAAATTATTTTTCATTTTAATTATATTTAAACTTAAAATTATCTTATATTTGAAAAGTAAGGTTTAAAAAGAAAGTGCAACGGCACCTTAATTGCTTGACTGTGACTCTAACCGGAACAGTGGTTATCAAACAAGTTTCCAAGTGTTTTTTTTCAGCTGAAAGTCTGTTCACAGAGACCTTTTTAAAACAAATCGTGCATAAATCATGATGTGGGGCTTACTTCGGGTCTCATACAAATAATTCGAGCTGTTCATTAAATGTAAAATATTTTTTCAAGGGCTTCCACTTAAAATCAGTTTAATCCGATACATATAAGTAGTCGATCAAATCATCTAACTTTTCATTATCCTAAAATCTGTACGAAAAGTTAGATGATAGGATCAAACATTTATATGTATTGGATTTAGTAGATTTTCCTTAAGGACCCTTGAAACAATGTTTTATATTTAATGAACGGATTAGATTGTTTGTGTACGACCCGTAGTGGTCCTCACATCGTGATCTGTGCACGATCTGTTTTAAAAAGGTCTGTGTGGGTAGTAGCTCTCTTTTTTCAGGGGCGAACGGCATTGAGGGAGAGTGGCACGGGTCACCCCGGTGTCATAAATAATGGTAATTTATGCTTGTGGATTAAGCACTTATCGGTACTCAAATGATTTGATTTTCCAATTAAATAATGAAAAACAACGATTTAAAAGATGAAAGGGTACCGATTGTATCTTCTTTTTTTTCTTTTTGAAAAGGTCACGATTGTATCTTTTAACGACCAGGAGAGTCGAATCAAGTACTATTTATTAGTTTTTAACAAAAACGAAGATCATCACTATATTGCACTCATTTTACACTTAACTCATCTCTCCATATTTTTGCAAAAAATAATTGATAATACTAGTGGACTCCCATTAAAGTACCGCCACTCCCAAATCAAAGCTATAGATCTATTACTGGTTTTTTTGAAATAATAATGTAAAGGGAAAATATATTTACTAGTTTGGAATTTGGATGCTATTTTGAGTGTTTGGATAAGATATCTCAACTGAGCCAAAAAAGAAAAAGAAAAAGAAAAAGAAAAAGAAAGACGTTCCAAAAACAAAATACACCTATTATTTCGTGCAACTTTCCTAGAAGTGGAAACAGCTGTACTGGGACTAACAGAGTCCAACCCTATCTCTCTCTCCTTCTCTCTCAACCCTTCTCTCTCAACCCTAGTCACCATAACTTTTCGATCTTCTCTCTTCCCCTCCTTCTCATGGGTTCCATACCTATATGCGGCGGCAGGAAAGGGAGGCCATGGTACTACCGACTCCCTTTCTTTATTTTTATTTTTTTCCCTTCTGTCTCTCTAGATCTACGACTTGTCGTCTGATTTGTAAGAGTTTTGTTTCTCGTTCTACAAGAGTTTTGTCTCTCATTTAATGAAAGTTATTAGTTTCATCTTTGGACGAATTTTGTCTACAGATCGGATTCTCTCAATCGAGGTTGTTTCACAACGATATCTGTGCTTCAGAGTTCTTTCCCTACACGATATCTTTGGCGAGACAACCTGTGGCTTGTAGATCTATAGTTCTTGGGAGTTCATTGGCGCGTTCATATTTGGGTGAAATGCATCTGATCGTTTGGGTATTTGGTATCTTTTGTCCTTAACTTTGCACTTTTTCTCGTTTGAGACTCCTAATTAGATATTAGGCAGTTTAAAAGTGTCACTATTGCGTCAGGCCATGCTTGGGTTAGGATGAAAGACATCGATTGTCTTGTGATTTACTTGTTTTCTATTTGTTAGACGATTAGTTTGGCTTTGTCGAAGTTCTTTGTAATGATCTACGTTTTGTAAGTGGCGTTAGACGTTTATCAATACAATCTTCTCATTTTTTGACCAAAAAAAAGAAAAGAAACAACTGTACTGAGAGAAAGTCTGGGAAGCTGTGATAATGCTTTTTCAAAATTAAAATGAAAATGATTTTGACACTTCACATTTAGCTATTGACATTTTACTTTTTGTCTTTTTCCTATGTGAAATTATCGAATTACCTTTTTTTTTGTTAGTGTTCATCCACTTTCTCATACATAAAAAGATATTGTTGTAATTTTAAATAGAAAAAAAAGAGAGTGCCAATTGCTAAAAATAAAATGTCAAAATCAATTTCCATTAACAAATGAAACTGATCAGACCCTACTTGTTTCGATTTCAGAATAAGCAAAAGCATCTTTCTGAAAAAAAGAAAAGAAAAAGCATCTCCTTTTTTCTGAAAAGCAAGAAAAAGCATCTGAGATTGGTAAAAGTTTATAAAAAGGAGTATTCTCTTTTTGCCGGGCAATATGATTGTTAAATACATATGTACTACTGTTGACTCATATACTAGATTGGAATAAGGCTCCGTTCCGGAACGAGTTTGAGAACTTATTTTTTGTTCAATAATAAGGCTTGTTCCACAAAATAAGGAATAAGTACTTATTTTTTGGTTAAGGCAACTTCAAGCTCAAAAATCATGTGTTTATCCAAATAATTTTTTGATCAATATGGATCTTGTTTGATAGATCTTATTGAGATCTTTAATACGGTGCAAAAAAAATTAAAAAATTATTTTTCATTTACGTTATTTTTAAGTTTGAAAATGTGAAATAAGCTGCAATAATAAGGTTTTGTGGAACAACCCTTCTTATTTTCTTTGAGAAGATGCAAAATAAGTACTTATTTTTTAAGAGGCGTTCCGGAACGGAGCCTAAGGGTTTTTGTGGGCTTAGCTCTCATAAAGTGCTACTGCTAAGATGGGAGAAATATTGGGTGAGGTTTCTATTTTCTCATGAGGGCCTGTCCCTCATTGAGACATATTTTTCTGATTTTTGGCTCTTGAGGGCCATGTCCTCTTGAGAATTCTGTTTTGCCTTAGTTGGTAACTTGCCAACTGGGATTCTTGTTTGAGTTTGGAGTGGTGTTAGGTGCAGCATAATTGAGATGTTTCTCTTTGGTATGATGCCTAGCTATTGATCCTAATTATCTGGTTAATTTTTATCTAATCTTTTTATTTTTCATTTAGATTAGGAAAAATAGGAATATTGGATCAAGTTAGCACCTACGCTTATTCAATTGAGTTGCTTTTTCACGAGTCACTCTATAGTTTTTTTTTAAAATTATTGAACGACTCAGATTTTTCGTACGAGACCCGAAGTGGACCTTGCGTGTTGGTCGGTTGCCACCGTTGGTGGCCATAGAAGGGTTGTTATTTATTTATTTTTTTTAATATCCAAGAAAATCCTATTCTATATACACTATCCTAAGGGAAAGAGGGGTGGGGGTGCATGTGATTTGAACTTTCATCAAATGAAATGCCCATTACCTGCTCTACTAATTGAGCTAGGAGGCAACTTTCCGAAAACTCTTTATGAAAATATGCCATTATAGCCTTTCGTACATTATTAATTTTGTCTTATTTAAAGAAAATACTCTGTTGGTTCAATTCGGTATACAGAATTAAATCAAATGTGAGGTTATGCAGCGAAAGAAATCAGTTTGCGTATGCTCTAAAATTTTTGAAGTCTAAAAAAATTCAAACATTTCTAAAGCACATATTTCGTGAAAATGTACAATCATTTCAAGCTTCTTAACAAGGGTCTAGGATAACCACGAGAAGTTGGCCTGTCGCCTATCGATCAAAATCTAGAACTTAGAGATTTGCTCTATCTTAGGTCTATGTTTCTCAGATTAAATTTATTGTTAAGCGCTATTAATTCTTGTGACGAGGTTAGTCCAGACTGGACTTTGATCTGACTTAATTAATTGGATCCGCTGCTATGGATTAGTCGAGATTCACATGAGATGTCCCGAACAGCGAACATCCTGAATTCTGAAGAAGAAAAAATGGCCCTCGGCACTCATAACAAATTAAAAGACCGTAGCAAAAATCAGAGATGTGGGTGGCTAGGAAATATTTGAAACTAGATTTGTTTTGTTAGTTTGGTATGTTCTAGTTCTGTGTCATATATAGTTGATAAATTAGTTAAAACTTAAAACTTAAAACGGAGAGAGAGAGAGAGAGAGAGAGAGAGAGAGTAGTGTGATTTTACCTTGTCAACTTTAAATCTATAGAGGAAGGTTTCTCCAGGGTTAATAACACACTGTGAGATGGATGCAGTTCCATCAGCCCATGGTGTCCCTTGCTGGAAAAAAACACTCACAACAAGATCAAGAAAAACAAACAAAAAACTAATTCAACAATACTCTTATAAAGAAGAAAAAGAAATGATTGAATACATACGATAGAAACTACTTTCATACTTTGAAGTGACTTGGAAAATCTTTGAAGTAATTGAGAGAGAGAGAGAGAGAGAGAGAGAGAGAGAGAGAGAGAGAGAGAGAGAGAGTGTGTGTGTGTGTGTGATATATGAAAAAAGTTAGTTAACAGGGACGAGAAAGAAATGATTCATACAAACTACTGAAATATTTTGACGTGATTCATACAAACTACTGAAATATTTTGACGTAATTTAGAGAGAGAGAGAGAGAGACTGATATATGAAAAAGTTAGAGAAATTCTTTTCCATTTAATGCGGTATCCAACTGAATGAACCGATTAATCAAATAGCAGCACCTACTAACTAGTTTAATGAGTCTGTATGATATGTATATGGTATTACGGAGTACTTATAGATAACCTGTCTGATTCCGTGCCAATGAATGACAACTCCTTCGGTGGGGAGCTTGTTGGTGAGTTCAACATGGACGGTATCTCCGGCGCGAGCGCGGATGGTGGGGCCCGGAAACTGGCCGTTGATCCCCATCACCACGTGCTCGACGCAGTCCGGTGACCAGTACATGTACTCCACTTCCCATTTGAAATGCCTTGTCTTTGAACCCAAAGCCATGTCTGAGTACTGAATCAAACAGCACCACCAAATGATCAAAAGACCAGCCCTAGAAGAAGAAGAAGAAGAAGAAGAAGGCCTTAAACCCATGGTTCTTCTCCAATTAGGATATTTGATTCTGGGGATATAGTTCTAGTGGTTGAAGAGATAATTAATATTACATACAGTATATATAAGAGTGGTGAGACATATATAGTTGTGCTAAAGTAGAGTACCCTAGCTAGTTGTACTGGAATCAGAATACACACATATACACGAAACTTCTTATAAGGGCGTCCTTACTAAATCAAATGAGTATGCCCCTTTCCTGACCAATTTGTGATGATCCGAGCCGCTCAATATGTTTAGAACGTGATTTTAAGGGTACTCGTGAGAAATCAGCAAAAAAAAAGACCGCGAAAAGCTTCATCCGAGCTGTTTTTGATTGTTTTTTATCAAACGGTTCAAATAAAACTGCTCGGATGAAGCCCTTCCGGATTTTTTTTTTCTGATTTTTAAGGGTACCTTTAAAATCACGTTCTGAACACATTAAGCAGCTCGGATCATCAAAATTTTGTCGGAAAAGAGGAAAAAAGAGGACGTCCGCTACTTAAGAAGCTAACTAATATATATATATATATATACACACACACCACATTAGAATTTAGATACATGGTTGTGAACTCTGGAGAATTTTAAGACAGCGTTTTCAAGGTACTATTCATTTCCTCATGACAGATCAAATCAGAGTGCGTTTAGATCCTGTTTTTTTTTTCATCAATTGATAAAAAAAAATCATTTTTACATTAGATATAAAGCACATAGTAGGGCTGTTTGCGGTCCGAGTTGTCATAGATTCAATTCTAATCCGCGAGTTACGGATTTTAGAAAATACAATTTGTGTCCGGACCAAAAGTCCTACAGTTCGGCTCCAATCCAATCCGTAAGTCTCAGTTCGGTTCCAATTTTATCCATCGATTACATTTCATAATCACTAAATTACAAATCCAACAAAAAAAATCAAATTCTTGCCAAAAAAAAACAAGTATTACAATCTATCATTACATCCAACAAGGTACGTAGCAACCAAATGAGGTAAAGTACACAAATATTATCCAGAATTCCGAATTAGTTTATCCCATGATGTTATATATTGTTACAATATAGTATCACATTAAGAAAAAATTATGACAATTGGTAAAACTTATAATTATTTACTAAATATTACACACACACACATTTTATTTTTATTTTTTATTTTTAAATATTTTACAGTCCAGTTCGGTTAATCCATAGTTTCATAATGAAAATCCGTGAACTAAACCATATTTCACAATTTTTTAATTTTCAAATCCATTCGGACTATTAATCCACGAATCCAATCCAAAAGTCACAGATCGGTTCGGTCTGGCCTGGTTTCGTGGTTCTTGATTTTTCTTAGATAGCCCTAGTACAGAGTATAAATCCGAAATACTACATCAAATATAAGAGTTCACGAGATAACTAAGTTTAACAACTAAACCAATACAAGAAATAAGCTTATTATAGGGTAAAAACAAAGAAATGGTAGAAACTGTTGGAATTAGAATGAATTAATTAGGCGTTAATTCGCGTATCATATCGTATTATTTTCCTTTATTGTGGGCCGCCTGTTTTGGCCCTTATTTTAGTTCTTTCATTTTCTGTCTTGTCACAATTGGTATCATCTATATATACTAGGGTTGTAAGTGAGTCGAGCTACTCGCGAGCTCGGCTCGGCTTGTCTCGTTAAGGCTCGGTTCGGCTCGGCTCGTTTAGTAGCTCGAGTTCGAGTATTCGGCTAGTTTACTAAACGAGCTAAGTGGAGCTCGGCTCGTTCGACAAAAGCTCGGCTCGTTAAGGGAGGCTCGGCTTGATTAAGAGAGACTCGTTTAGTAAATGGCCAAGCCCGGTTCGTTAAGGCTCGAGCTGAGCTGGAGCTCGAGTTTTGGGCTCGTTAAGTAAACGAGCCGAGCTCGAGCTTGTCGAAGCTCGGCTCGGCTCGGCTTGTTTACACCCGTAATATATACATAGCTAATCCTTGTTATTAGGTTAAGCCCTATCTCTATCTTCCTCTCTCTCAACCCTAGCCACCACAACTTCCTGATCTTCTTCCTTCCCGTCCTCCCCATGGGTTCCATACCTATATGCGGCGGTGGGAGGGGGAGGTCATGGTACTACCGACTTCTTTTCTTTATTTTTGTTTTTTCCCTTCCGTCTCTCTAGATCTACGACTTGTCGTCTGATTTGTGAGCGTTTTGTCTCTCGTTTTATGAGAGTTTTGTCTCTCATTCAATGAGAGTTATTAGTTTCGTCTTTGGACGAATTTTGTCTACAGATCGGGTTCTCTCAATCGAGATTGTTTCACAACGATATCTGTGCTTCAACGTTCTTTTCCTACACGATGTCTTTGGCGAGGCAACTCATGGCTTGCAGATCTGTAGTTCTTGGGAGTTCATTGGTGCGTTCATACTTGGGTAGAGTACATCTGATCGTCTGGGTATTTGGTATCTTTTGTCTTTAACTTTGCACTTTTTCTCGTTTGAGACTCCTAATTAGTTATTAGGTAGTTTAAAAGTGTCGTTATTGCGTCAGGCCATGTCTGGGTTAGGATGAAAGACATCGAATGCCTTGTGATTTACTTGCTTTCTATTTGTTATACGATTAGTTTGGCTTTGTCGAAGTTCTTTGTAATGATCTCCATTTTGTAAGTGCCGTTGGGCGTTTATCAATACAATCTTCTCACATTTTGACAAAAAAAAATATGGTAGGGGTGAGCAAAAAATCCGTCAAACCGCAAATCCAGTCCAAACCAATCCAAACTGGAGGGTTTGGTTTGGGTTTTTAGTAGAATGGTTAATTTGGTCATGATTTAAAAAAATTAGAAACCGCATTATATGATTTGGTTTGTGGATTCACGTTTACGGTTATAGTTCCAAACCGTATAATACATACATATATATATAAATTAATTATGATTCACCCAATAAATATGGGAGCTTTTAGTTAACTACTTTATTAATTTATTGATCCCATTAAATTTACTGCAATATTTAATTTTCTTTCACTGCCAAGATAATGATATGAACCTTGATGTAGAGTTATATCACAAGCTGGTTTCTACCATGCTGCTACTATTGCCCTTTTGCTACCTCATTTTAATTCAATAGTTTTAGAAATTATTTTTGGCCTTTTATTTGGTTAAACTATCTTAAGATGTTTAGTAGTTGGTATTCTTAATTGGTTCATTTTAGTGACTTACCAGCATTTTATTTTCTTAGTTTAAGACTTGAGGCAATTTTTAGTATCCTACTCTTAATTAGTTAGTTAATATTACTGTAATTTGAATGGAATTGGTTTAAATATATGTATTTTTTTAAATTAAACTTCATAATCTTAAGTACTTTAAATATTTTTTGAAGACAATAACTTAGTTCAAAGCAAACCGTAGTTTAAAACCGAAACCGAACCGTATTTAAATGGTTTGGATTGGTTTGGTTTTATGCCTTTTGTGGGTTGGTTTGGTTCTCCAAATTCATAATCCGTAAGTATTGGTTTGGTTCTTGGTTTAGTATGAAACTGAACCAATTCGAACCATGCTCACCCCTACTTTTTGGTATTAGAGCCACACAAAAAAAAAAAAAACCCTAAAACCCTCATCGCGGATCATCGCGAGAGCCCTCCTCCTCCAGCTTCTGCCTCCCTTGGCGGCTCATCTGCCATTGACGACCACCATAGGAGGGATTCCCAATCCAAAAAATTCTCCTAGGGTTTTTGCAGAGTCTCGCAGAACCCTCTGCTGCTCCATCGCGTGCATTAGTCTCTCCATCCTCCTAAACATCTACAGTACTGGTGTTCTTATCCTTATTTTAGGGCGTTTATTCTCTCAATGATATGGTAAGCGAGTTCTTCACCCTTTTTTTTTAATCTTGCTGGTGGCTACCCATGATTCGGTAGCAGACTTATTTGATTTGCTGTGTCTTCGGCTGGTTGTTGTGACTGCTTTATTGCTCGTTTCAAATCTCTTTGATTTGTCGTGTCTTTCACTAATTTCTTTGGGATCCCTAGTTCATTTTTTATTTTCGCTGTGGTTGATTGTTACCATGACTGAAAAAGAAGCATCCCCTTCAACAACTCTTGTTGTGCCTCATGAGTTGTCTATCGCGCATCATTTGCCTGCCCACTGAGTTACAAGCATTCTATTGAATGGAAAAAAATTTCCAGCATGAAGTCACTCCTTCCGTTTATTTCTTGGCGGCAAAGGCAAAACCAATTGGCTACTTGAAATTGAACAACAACCACAAGCAAATTAAATGATCCCAAACATGCTCAGTGGGATATCGACAACTGCACAATTTTGGGTTGGTTCTGCAACTCTATGGAGGAACATATATATAACATGTTTACGTATTGCGACATGGCCCCTCGCTTGTGGGCTACCTTGACACAGATGTATGCTCATGTCCGAAATGATGTTCGCATTTTATTTGCTTTATCAGGAGATTTCTCATGCAACTGAGGAGGATTTAAATCTCTCAGTTGCTGAAATTTTTTGGGTATTTGCAGTCTCGCTGGGAAGAGTTGGCCCAATATGAGCTCATGAGTGACTTTTCGGCTGAGCCCGCCTCTATTGTGGTAAAAAGGCTTACTCGTCTACACACTTTTCAGTTCTTGATGGGTTTGAAGTGTTCGAGCCTCTCTGAATTCAGATTTAAACCCCTCTCCTATGCCGTCTTTGTATGAGGTTTTTGCTACTATTGATAGTGAAGAGCGTCACCATCGCATCATTTAGCCCCGAGGCCTTCTTGCAACTCCTGATTCTTCTACTGCATGTGAATGATTAGATGGCTTTTGCTGCTAGCTCTCGTCCTCCGTCTGGGAAGATTATTTGCCATCATTGTGGTGACAGTGGGCATGTTAAGGCCCGGTGTTACAGACTTCATCCTGAGTTGAAGCCACGCTTTACTCGGAATCATATTGTAGAGACCCGTAATTCTTATAAACAAGTTTTAATGTTTTATAAAAGATAAATGGTGATATATTGTGGAATATATGTTTGAGGGTTCATGTGCATGGATTTGGAAGTCTAAGGGTGCTAGCGTGATGTGTATATGTGTGTGTGTGTGTATATATATGTGTGTATACATAATTCTTTTGTTTGTTTTTGTTTGAAAACAAACAAACACTACTCGGATGAAACCCTTTTCGGTCATTTTTTTTGCGAATTTCTTGCGGATACTCTTAAAATTACGTTCTGAACACATTAAGCAGCTCGGATCATCGAAATTCGATTGGAAAAGGAAGGTCTGCATTTTATTAAGTTAAGGTGGACCTTACAGGAAGTGGACTAACACATATATATATATATATATATATATATAGAGAGAGAGAGAGAGAGAGAGAGAGAGAGGGAGAGAGAGAGAGAGGTGTAGATAAATAATTTTCCCAAACACACACACCCCACGCCTCTCTCTCTCTCCATCGGCTCTCTCCTCTCTCTCACTCAAAAATTTCACTCCAAGTTCAAAACTCACCCAGATCCTTCACCAAATCATCATCCTCAAGGGCTTTCGACCTTAGGTTTCGTTGGAGTAAGCTCAGAGTGCAATATTCTTGAGTGATTTCAAGGTTTGAAGTGTTAGGGTTTGATTGATCTCTTTGGGTTCGGCCTTGGTAATCGAGGTAGGAATTTCTTGCTCATTTTATATGTTTATGAGTTGATTTTGTGCGTAAATTGTGTCTTAGTTCGTTGGATTTCGTCGTTGTGCTTGCCTTTGAAAATTTGAAAATTTTTGCTCATAATTGCTGGGTATCGATACCTTATTTTTGAGGTATCAATACTAATCTGTCTCCTGGAAAAACAGTCCGTTGGGTACCAATTCCTCATTTTTGAGGTATCGATACCAATGCCCTCAGTGACAGTTTTGACTGTGCTTGTTTCATGTCAATTGTTTTAACTCCTGATCACTTCTAATTCGTCGTCTATGTATTAGAATGAGTATGTGAACATTGTGGCATCATATGGTGAATGATATATATGGACTTGTTATATGTTAAGCATGATGTTATTAAGTAAAGTGAGACGGAAAATCATAATTTAGAATGATAGAAAATATGAAAAAAGCCACGGGTCCACCATAAGGTGTGATGCCGAAAATGAGATGCACGGGGTCCCTAATACCCGGAAGTGCATAAAAAAGTCACGGATCCACCGTAAGGTGTGATGCCAGAATGAAGTGGGACACATAGGATCCCCAATGCCCAGAAATGAAAATCGAAACATGTAACATAATGAAAACGGAGAACTCTAGAGATTGTTAAGCTACGTGTGTATAAATGGTGTTGGTTATCAAGTCTTATGTTTTTGCTCTTGTTCATGTGGGAAGCTTTGTTGTTGTCTATGTTCCTTCTGGTGCATTGATCGTCTCATTAGCATATAACTTGGGCATAGTAATCTCTACTGAGCTAGTATAGCTCACCCTATCATCATTTTCAAGTACACCACAGGGGCAATGATTCGGCGTGCTTGAAGTGCATGTTTAACCATAATTTTGAAAGCTAACAAGGAGGAATTACCATGGCATCTTTTGTAAAATCGTTTCAAAGATGCAATTGTAATTTCAAATATAATCTTTTGACTATGGATGACTGTAAACACTTAACTTTCTACGATATTTGTTTAAAGCTAAATTTGGGGCCTTCGTGCTGTAAATGTAACTCCTTGGGCTATATTTGAAGTTTGGAAGTGCCACTCAAATTTGGGAAATGAATTATCTTTTAGGGTATTATCGGTCTTATTGCGAGAATTTTCATTTATTGAAACTCATTGTTATTATGTTAAAAATCGAGGGCGTGACCCATATAGCTTGTATGGTTCTTCTAGCTCTTCTGGCCCTTCTTGTATTGTAGCTTTTGCTGAAAATACTGGCAATTCTGCGCCTCTTAGCCAATCGGATTATAGCCACCTTCAGTCTCAAATTGGACAACTTCAAAAGCAATATGGCAATCTAACTGCTTGTGCTTAGGGTGCCCCTTCAACCTCTACCGCCACACTCGCTGCAGGTATTCCCATTTCATGTTCGATCTGCGAAACCTACTTGGGTTTTGGATTCTGGTGCCAATGATCATATGACTGATGAGTTGTCATTATTTTCTTCCCTTGTTCTTCCTACCAACTAAACAATTTGTCTTGCTGATGGCTCTATCTCTCATATTTGTAATAAGGGTGACGTGTCTCTATCTCACCACAACACGAAAGGGCTATAGCGAGGAAATTTGGCGAGGAAAACGAATTTCATCACTGAAAGTACATTATCTGAGAGGAAATAGATTTCCTCGCCAAAAGACTGTTTCTAGCAAGGAAAACAGATTTCCTCGCCTTTTTTTACGACTTATTAATTTTTTCATATATATAAATAATTATTAATTATGTTCATATGTATAATTGTAATATCACAATGGTAAGACATAATCAACTACATAGATCAATACCATTATCAAATTTATTAAAATAAAAAAGTAATAAACGGGAAAAAATAGTTTCCTCGTCAATCGCATTGAATTGGTGAAAAAATCTTATATTTGTCACTTTTCTTATTCTAATTAGCAACGAAAGATATTTTGAAGTGTAGGTATTGAGAATTTATTCCATAGTAATGAATAACTCAACAAAAGATAATAAAGTTAAAAATATCTTGAAGTGATGTCGTATTGAAAATATCTCGAAATTAATTAGATCATCACAAATCTATTTTCAAAACATCTACATAAATTACACTATTTCAAAAAAAGAAAAGAAAAGGCTATTTCATATCTATTGTGCATTCATGTTGTAAAGAATTTTTTGTATGAACCGTTATTGATTTTTATTTAAACCAACTTAGGTGATTCTAATTGCATTCATTTATAAACAGATAAATATGGTAAACATTAATTTCAAATGCAATTTTGTATGTATTATACATATTTTTATATATACATATACATATTGTGTGTGTGTGTGTGTGTGAGATATTGGGTAATTTAAAATTTTAAAAAATTCATTAAAGATGAATTTTTTTTAAAAAGTATTGTCTTTAGTGCTTTTAGGATGATCTAATCTGAATATTTACAAATTTTGTTCATATTATTATAGTAATGATGAAAAAACCTTTAAAAAATAATTACGAATCTATAATACCCTTTGTATTTGGCAAAAAGAAGAAGGTCAAACTTACTCTTAAAATTAAAAAATACAGTGATGAAACTTGTCATTCATAATTTGATATTAAAATATATCTCGAGCTAGCTTATGACGACAAAAATATCATTACATAAAAGCTAAGGATAATTCCATCAAAAAATTAGAATAATGACATATTTTATTAGTCCTTCAAAAGTTGTAGTCGGATACGAATATAACATGTTTCAACAAACCAAATTGTTGTGCTAGCAAAAAATTAAATTTGTTCAAATAAATTTTAGACACTATAAGAGTACAAAAAGTTGAAATGCCATAATTAATGTTGAAGAAACTAATTTGGAAAGGTGAAAGAGATGCAAAAACATAATATATAAAAAAAAAAAGTATACAATTTCACTTTGAAGTGCAAAGTGGTGCAGTGGATAGGTGTTAGGTGTCATATACAAGAGATCCAAGGTTAAAGTGTTGGGAGTGGCAAAAAACACGGAGAGATTGTTTACTTTTTGGATTTATTTTAGCAAGGAAAAACTTTCCTCGCCAATTACTATTGGTAATAGTAAATTCACAGCCTTTAGCGACAAAAATTTTCCTCGCAATTGTGTCGGAATAGGCGAGGGATTTTTTTTCCTCGCCAAAGCCTTTTGCGACAACGTTTTAGGGAGAAAAACTAGTTCCTCGCTAATACGTTTTGCGAGGAAATCAGGTGCTTTAGCGATGAAACTAAATTCTCGCTATAGCCCTTTCGTGTTGTAGTGTCTCCAGATGTCACCCTTACTTCTGTCCTACATGTTTAGCAAGCCTTCAATGTACTGTCATTTTCGTATCCACTCACTGTCTCTTATAGGACCTGGTTTCGAAAAGTATTTTTGGCAAGGGATATGAACGCGATGGGCTTTACTTCTTTGGGGAGCCGCCACCATCCTTACCCACTTCATCTAGTCTCTAGGTATCTGTGTTGCCTTCATTTCATGCTTATGTTTTCTTTCTTAAGACTTTGGATTTGTGGCATGCCCATCTGGGACATGCAAATTTTCAGTATTTATGTCTGTTATTTCCTTCTTTGAGTCGGGCTTGTAAGGATCATAAATTTCAATGTGTGGTTTGTGAACTTTCTAAACATACCCGCACTAGTTATATACCTCACATGTCTCGCGCTCCTAGCATGTTTGATAATATTCATTCTGTTGTATGGGGACCTTCTCATGTTACTGCTTTTTTTGGACATCGTTATTATGTGACATTTATTAATGATCATACTCGATGCACTTTGGTTTATTTGTTGAAAAGAAAATCTGATCTCTTATCCCTATTTACTCAATTCCTTCAAATGATTAAAACCCAATTTTGTATTGTTGCTTGCAATATTCGTTCTGATAATGGTGGAGAATATATTTCTAATGGGTTTCGTTCTGAACTAAATCAAAAAGGTATTCTTCAACAACTTACATGTCCTTACACATTTGAACAAAATAGAGTTGTAGAACGAAAAAATCATCATATCGTGTCTGTTGTTCGGTGTCTTCTTTGTGGCATGCATGTCCCAAAATCCTATTGGCATACGGCTGTTCTTATTGTAACCTACCTCATCAATCGCACCCCTAGTCGGGTTTTGCATGGCATGGCACCGCTTCAGGTTTTTAAGCCTGATTGTACTTTATTTCTCTTGTTGCCTTGGGTATTTGGTTGTATTTGCTTTGTTCAAAATTGCAGTCCCACTCGGTATAAACTTGATAATAAATCTGTTCGATGTATTTTTTTGGGGTACTCTGCCATGTCCAAAGGGTATCGGTGTTATGATCCTAGCTCTGGTTACATCTATCATTCTCTTGATGTAACTTTTTTTGATGATATTTCGTTCTATAGTTCTAACTCTATCTTGCAGGAAACCCTTCCATCTTCCTCTACAGTGGAGTCATCACCCAGTGCTTGTCCTATTCCAATTTTTGACTCGGTGGTGACTCCCTCCACTTTCCCTAGTCCCGAGGTGACATCCCCTCGCTGCCCTCGCGCTTCGTCTCCTTTGCCGGGGTCCCCTTTGGATATGGGTTCAGGTACTTCCTCACCTTCTTTAGCCCCTTCCCCCAATCTTCCTCCTCGTTATCCATCTCGTAATTGCCACCCCCTTCACGTTATGGTTGGCTTGGTAGTACTAATAATCCTATTTCCAAGTATGTCTCTTATGATGGTCTTTCAAATGCATATCGTGCTTTTCTTGGCAAAATTGCATGTATTCCTATTCCCCGATGTGTGTCAGAGGCCCTTTAGAATCCCAAGTGGGTCACCGCCATGCAAACTGAGATGGAAGCTTTGGAACATAATCATACTTGGGAGCTTGTTCCACTAACCTCTGGTGAGAAAATTGTGGGATGTAAGTGGGTTTTTAGTGTGAAGTATCTCATTGATGGGTCGGTTGATCGTTATAAGGCACATCTTGTGGCCAAGGGCTTTACCTAAGTTCCTGATAAAGACTTTGGGGCTACCTTTGCTTCGGTTGCTAAGTTGACTATTGTTCGCCTTCTTGTTTCTCAAGCTGCCTGCAATTTTTGGCCTCTTCATCAGCTTGATGTCAAGAATGTTATTCTTCATGAGGACTTGGATGAAACTATCTACATGGACACCCCTCCAGGTTTTCGGGCTGAGGGGGAGTGTTTTGGAAAGGTATGTCATTTTCGTAGGTCTCTCTATCGAATGAAACAGTCACATCGTGCGCGGTTTAGTTGTTTCAGTAGTGTTATTCTATCCATGGACATTGTTCAGTACCATTCTGAACACATTTGCTTCATTCGATGGCATTCTAATGGTCGCTGTATCATCTTGTTAGTATATGTTGATGACATTATTCTTACTGGCAATATTTATCCTGGAATTGCTAAGGTAAAACAAGATCTTGGTCAAACATTTGACATTAAAGATTTGGGTCCGCTCAAGTATTTTCTAGGGATTGAGGTTGTCATTCTCGTTCGGGGATATCTCTTTCATAGAGAAATATGTATTGGATCTTCTTCATGACACTAGCATATTGGGATATAAACCAGCCTCTACTCCTATGTATCTAAACTTGAAACTCTCTATTGAATCTGGAGAGTTACTTCCTAATCCATCTATGTACCAGCGTTTGGTTGGTCGCGTGATTTACTTGACCAATACCAGACCTAATCTAACATTTGTTGTAAGTGTGGTTAGTTAGTTTATGCATGCCCCGCACACTGCCCATCTTGATGTTGTCTTTCATATCTTAAGATATCTCAAGATTTGCCCTGGTCTTGGTTTATTTTTCTCTTCTGGTATTCAATCTGGTCTCTTGTGCTTTACTGATGCTGATTATGCTAGATCTAAGACTGATAGACAAGCACCTCTGGTTTTTTCACTTTCTATGTTAATCACCTTATATCATGGAAAAGTAAGAAGTAGGCTATAGTTTCGAGATCATCTGTTGAAGTTGAATATCAAGCTATGGCTCAAGGCATGTATGAAATACTTTGGCTTCGATCTATTCTGACTGAGTTGGGCTTTGTGATAAAAAGTCAGCTATTATGCATGCTTTCGATTCAGTTCTCCATGAACGGTCCAAGCATATTGAAGTGGACATTCATTTTCTTTGAGAGAAAGTTCGGTCCGAAATTCTGACTCATTTGTTCTTCCTTCAGAATAGACTGTAGACGTCTTCACTAAATCCGTGGGTCCAACATTGTTGATGTCTTCAATTGTCAAGCTGGGTTTGGTTGATATCTTTGCACTAGTTTGAGGGGGAGTGTTGGAATTAGAATCAATTAGGCGTTAATTAGTGTATCGTATCGTATTATTTTCTTTTATTGTGGGCCGCTTGTTTTGGCCCTTATTTTATTTCTTTCCTTTTCTATCTTGTCAAAATTGGTATCTATATGTACATAGCTAATCCTTGCTATAAGGTTAAGCTAAATATGCACAAAATATTGGTTCCTTTTGAAACAAAGAAAGAAAAGAAAAGGTCCCTAAGGGAAGAACACTCATACGCAGGTGGAGAGACTTGAACTTCTGATTTTCTATGATATGCAAGAGTCCTAGCTAATTGAGCTAACCCCAGTTGGTTGCATTTAGATCCTGTTCCACTAAGGACTTTTTTTACTTTATTTTTATTTTTTCCTTATTCAAAAAAATTTCGCGTTTGTTAGTTTTACGCCTTACTTTTTTGGTTTTCCGATTTATCTCATCAAGACAAATCGGAAAAAGTAAAAAATTATGACTTTTACCCAAATATTGTGGGAAATAACCACACGCACACACACACAAAAAAAACTTTTTTGACTTTTTTTTGGCTAGAAAATGGGTTAATTGCCAAAAAAGATTGGGTAAAAGTAATTTTTTTTTTTTACTTTTCCGATTTCTTTCATCAAGACGAATCAATAATTTACAAAAGTTTGGCGCAAAACAAATGAATGCGAAAAAAAAAATCAAATAAGGACAACCAATTTATTCGATTAAAAGTTAAGTGGAAAACTAGCTCCGAGACTTGGCTCCGTTCAGTTGTCGAGAAAGTTGTGTGGGAAATTGATTTCCAGAAAAAGTGAAGTGAGGTGAAGTAAAAGAAAAATAAAATTATTTTCCTGTGAGCGTTCATTTGACAAAAGAATTTTGCAAGAAAATTTAAGATTTAGTTGTTCATTTGTCAGGAAAAAGAAACTTTCGGGAAAATTTTGTGAGTGTTCACTCATTTTCCTTTTCCCGCGACGCAAAATCTTGTGTTTTTTGCAGGATCACTTTTGCAGGAAAGTAATTCCTGTAGGAAAACTTAAATTGGTAAGTCCTAGAATTTTCCTGCCAACTGAACACTAGGAAAGTTATGGGAAAATTGATTTTCCCATCCTTTCCTGTACTTTCCTGGCAACTGAACGGGGCCAAGGAGTTCACAAGCCTTTCTCGCATGATACGCCCAGATGAATTATTCAATAATATAGAAATAAGTATAGAAAGACTTGTATAAAAATAAAAAAAATAAAAACTTAGCCAAAAATTCCTCATATGTACATTTTTTGAGTTCAAAGATATGCACCTTTTGCAATCAAATATAAGGACAGGTGTGCTGCATGATTACTAAAATACCCTTTCTACAAAATTAGTGAAATTTCACTAATAATTGAAAGTTAGTGAAAGTACCTAAACTCTTAGGGTACCCTATGAAAGTGTCTAAAATCTAAAACTCTGAGGTACCCTATAAAAGTGCCTAAAAAGGGTGACATTAAAAAGGTGGTTGTTTTTTATTAATGAAAAATTGAGAGTTTTCTCATAATTGTGTATTCAAAGAGGGAGTACCTCTAGTTCATACCTATTTGTGTTTGTGTTTCAAAGAGAGAATCTTTAACATAAGCAAGTTTGTGATCTCTTCTTGCAAATTGTTTCGTAAAAGTAGACTGCGTTGCTACTTCCCACCCAGATTCGAGAGTGAGAGTCGCCACCCGACCCCCCTCGCCTGATAAAAATCGGTCTCTACTAAACATTTTAAATGGAGAACTTAATTTCGTTTGAAAAACTTAACTTTGCAACAGCAACAACAATATATAATGAATGGGGATGCAAAATGTACAAGATATTAGTGAATAATGTACAAATAAATAACCCGCAGAAATGTCAAAAACGTGATACACCTCGAGCATACTAAAACGCTGTACGTTATACCAAAAATGCCGCACAGGATTTTGGTTCCTACACTTTTTCAGAACAACATATTTCATGTTAAAATTTGAACTACAAGCTTGGAAAATGGGTTTTATTCGTATTATTACTGAAAATGGTTTAATAAGCCTTTGAGTTCAGGCTTTCACATGGAATTAATATCATGCCAAGAGGCGTCAAAATGGTTTTAAGACATAAAATGAGTTTGGAAAAGAATTTTTAATAAAAAGTAGTTGAGCATAAAAATTGGAGGTCCTAACTTCACAGGCACTGATCAACATGGAATTAGTTAGAACCAAAATACTGTGCGGTGTACTTCACTGTGGCGTGCAGGATTTTGATCCACTGCACGGCACTATGAGTCCAGTGTAGAAACTGTTTTGGTTACTTTTTGACTTTGAAGCTCGTTGGAGACCCAAACTTTGTATGGAAAGACTAAGAAAGGTCTCGGTTGGCTCCCCTCAAAGCTAAACTTGTTTAGGTCAAGGAAATTCTTTTATACCTTTCTTGTTTGGCTTGATTGTGCTCAAGAATGGTGGAATAGTGTGGGTTTTGACTGAGGTGATTGAGAATGGTAGGATTTCAGAGTTGTGAGAGGATTTTGAGATGACTTTGTGGACCTTTGTTGATGAAATAATGAGATTTTTAGAGGGAGGGACACTGGAAGAATTTTCAGCAGAATGGGAGCTTGTGGGTTAGTGGAGAGAGAGAGAGAGAGGAGCCCCCAAAAATGGCTAATCAAAGCCCTATTTATAGAAAACTTGGTCAAGGGTGATGATGGTGGAGTGTGGGAGTTGAGCCAAGATCGAATCTATTTAATGGTCGTTATGAATCGCGCTGTTTTGGTAGAAGTTTTTTGATCAGGCGTGGCCAACTTTCTGCAACTGTCAAAACTTTTTCCGAAATGCCATGTTGTGAAGTAATTTTTTTGAAATTTTTTGGAATGCCGCGCGGCGTTTTAAAATCTGCGCGGTATTTTATGGCAGCATAGTACAATGAATTTCACGGGGGCGTCCTGGACACTTCTGAACTTGAATTAAGCACAGTTCACAGCGCTGGAAAGCTTGTTGAGTTCTCTTTCTAACTCAATTGGTATCACTTAAAGATGTTCTCTACATTGAAATGTGTGCCTATTTTACCCACAATATGTCATGAAAAAAGTTATTCTTGACAAAGCAAATGCATCTTTCTCTTTTGCAATTGAACCGGGAACTATATGTTTGAAAATGGATTTTCTTGAGGTTAGTGAAGGAGTAACGATCCAAGTCTTGAAGGTATATTTTTTCTTATTTCATCATCGGGGAGCCAACCGAGCCAAACTTAAAGATGATCCGAAAGGCCATATTGCGGTGTCAACAGCTACATCAGTTGGTATCAGAGCTCTCGTTCCAATCCTAATTATGGCCGAAGGATGTGCTGGAGGTCGAGGTGGAAGAGGAGGTCATGCAGTTAGTGTTGATGTAGTTTATGAGCGAGTTTAAGTCGCTCGAGATGCTTGAATGGAGGAAGGGTTTGCAGACAACAAAGCAATGCTTGGTGATCTTATCCAACGCATAAAGGCTTTAAAAGTTACAAACTCACCTTGTTGTCGTCCGTTTAAACCTTAGTTTCAGAAAGAGGTGGAGATGTCGGATGATGTTTCTATCACCAAACCTTTGGCTGGTAACCATCCATCGAGGGAGAGGATAATGGTGGATGAAGCTACCATTGAGTGGTCATTCTAATCAAAAAATATTCAAAATCTAGTCGTGAATTGGAACAAACCACTAGTTTTTGGTGAAGAACCGGTGAAAGAAATTACAAAAGCAAAAAATAAAAAAAATATTTCAACAAAAAAATTGTATTAGTGAGAAGGGTAAGGTTGTAACGCCCCGAATTTTGAGAACGTTAAATAGACAATTTTATTAAAAATCTGAATAGAGTCAGGCTCATTATTACATTATAACTGTAAGAGTACTTTTATTACACAAAGGGGAGGGAAACTAAGGTTCTTAACTACAGCTCTGTCTGCTCTTCCATTCTAGCCAGGTCTTCGGCTCTGAAAGCTTCCAAGGTGTACAACTCATCCTGATCATCTACAAAGTCTGACACATTATACCAGCGTCGCCCCCGGTACAATATGTCAGGGTCATCAAAGATAACACCATGAGTTGTAAGAGCTCAGAAGAATAATCTCATATTCGCAAACCCATAAATTACAACAATAGGTCATAGAAATAATATGCCAATCAGGAATTTCAAATACCACATGCACATTCAATAAAGCACTTAACAATGACACATCCACATTCGCTATTCAACTAACGTTGGTGTCTGTGATATCTGTGTTTCTCTTACGTGACTCATCGTAGACCATGTCTCATTTTCATTTACCAAATCAACATTTCCAAAAATACTTTTTAAACACGCCATGTTACCAATGAGACTACCACGTCCGGCTCCATTGGCATCACACACAATGGGCTACCAAGTCCGGCTACATTGCGGTTTCAAAAATCCATACACACAATGGGCTACCATGTCCGGCCACATTGCGATTTTCATAATTCACACAATGGGCTACCACGTTCGGCCACATTGCGGTTTTCTTGGCTCCTCTTTGCGGATAACTAAGTCACACCTCCAATGAGACTACCACGTCCGGTCCCATTGGTAACACACACCACACAATGGGCTATCACGTCTAGCCACATTATCCATACCTTAGGTGTCATGTTTCTACTTTCGATTTTTGTGTCTCGTTTGCATGCAATGACTTCGCGGTAGGACTTTTCATATAAGTAATCATAAATCATTCATTGTAATCTTGAAACTAAACTAGCAAGACCATCCAACTCTATATTACTTATCATGCTCATATTATCCCTAAGTTCATGCAATCATGCTCAACCATTTGGCACACAACTTAAAGCATAGTATCACATGGACGGACACCTTTGGAGTGGAAAACCACTTATGCTTCACCACACATCAACAAGTAATCCAAGTAATCACATAAACATGCTCATAACCATCCTTAAAAATCAAAATACGAATACTTTCATTCAAATTTATGTTTCCAAAATTCATTCTCTCTTCTTTTTTTTGGGAAGTTCAAAACAACATATGTTTTTCGGGAAAATAAAGCCGAGTTAGTCAATAAGTCATATTTCTTTTCAAACCTTTAGTAAAACACTTTTCAAGTTCTCATTCATTTTAAACAATACAAATAATATACACATTCTTATTTATACTTAGAGATAGCGTATACAGGACTCTACTGTTCTTCTTGGCGGTAGGTATGACTATAGAAAAAGTAAGTACGTCGGCTATCGAGCGGAGTGACTTCTTACGGTAAGCTTACGGTAGTTTCAAAAGAGAAAGGATAAGACTTTCTTTTTCTCTCGAAACTAATTCTTGACTAAAACTACTAAAATTTTTGGATCGAGAGGGTAGTTGAGTGGTGGTTTGGTAGTGGTCTTGGATGAGTTTCTTGAAGAACTCAAGAACAAAGGAAGAACAAAGCACAAACACAAGAATTCTAGAGAGAGAAGTGGAAAGGTTTGAAGGTGTGAGTTGAATGGCATGAGGAGGGGGGGTTGTTATTTATAGCAAAAATTTGGGCTCTCTCTCCCTCTCCCTCTCCTTGGCCGGCTCTCTCTTTCTCTTTTTCTCCCATGGATTTGCTTCATTGTTTTGTCAAATCTTGGCTTTAATCATACCATAGACTTCCCTCACTTGTCATTTCTATTTTGAGGTCATAATCTAGCTTATCATGAAAGGTTTTTGGTCTTGTCTTGTCTTAGGAGAGTTTACTTGTAAGAAAGAAGATAATAATTGGCTAGAGTTATGTTTAAAGTAGCCTAGAATGGTTTACTTGTCTTACACTCAAATGTAAGACAATGATCACTCCTCCCTCTCTCCTTTTAGCCAAATTTTCCCTTCTCTTTCCTCTTTTTTTTTTGTTCTAGGTCTAGGTCTAGGTTTGTATGCATGAACACCTATAAAAATCTAGGAAAGTAATTTTGGGAGGTAATTAGGTTCAAGGGTATTGTTTTTAGACTTGCATGCATAGCAAGTCTAGGTTTACTTCTTTTGGAAGCAAAATGATTGCGTTCCTAGGTCTCAAGGGTTCATTTAGGGTTTGGAAAGGTTCGTAAGATTAAAAGATGGGTGAAAGGGTTCATCTAGGGTTAGGGGGATGTAACTAAGTTGAAATGGTAGTTAGGTTTCACTAACTGATTGGTTAGAAGCTAATTATACTTGCCAAATAGAATTTTTGGCCAAGAAATATAAATTTTAAGATTTTATTCTATTCATTAGGAAAAATATACAAGTGTTTCCACAAGCATACTTGCATTTAGAAAATGACTAGATTGTCTGGTGTAAAAAGATATAATTTTATAAGTCTCAAATCTAATTATGACGGATTATTAAGGTTAAAAATGAATTTTTAAAGTAAATAAAGAGTTTTCTAATTTAAAAATGAGAATTTTATTTACTAAAAATCGGAGTTGTTACAAAGGCTGTGGGGACATCATTGTGCGAAGGTGAAAACTTATTGCCCAACTCATATACTGTGGGTAACAAGCTATCAGAAGATTATTTTGCAAGTAGTTTGGCAATTTTTGATTGGAGGAATGAATTTATCGATCCTTTTGGGAAATCGTTGAAGCTAGACTGTGGAAGCAACACATCATGGATTTTATGCCTAACATTGAAAATTGATCCTTTAATTTTCGAAGATTCCTCTTTGAAGTTTTGGTTTGGAAAATCGTTTGGGTTTGGAAAATCAATCTGAAGTACAAGCTTGATGCTGATAAGTTTCGACGAATTCGACTATATAAACTCGAGGATGAGTTTCTTCAAGCCAAAGAGAATGATGCAGAATATAAATTGAAAATAATTTAATAAATAGCATTATTTAATTTTTTCTATTTTGGTTTTAGTAGTTTTGTTAGGAAGTTTCAATTTTAGAAATAAGTGTTCTAGAGTATTTAGTTTTCCAATTATAGTTTATTTAGTTTCCTATTTTATTTTTTCTTGTTCTACAATAATTAGGGTTGCTTCTTAGTATTTTGTTTCCTCTTTAGTTCTCGGGTTGCTACTATTATAAATAATTGTTGTAAGCCTTAGGGCAAGGTGGTTGTTTTTTATTAATGAAAAATTGAGAGTTTTCTCATATTGTGTGTTCGAGGGGGGAGTACCTCTAGTTCAGACTTATTCGTGTTTGTGTTTCAAGGAGATAATTTTTAACATAAGCAAGTTTGTAATCTCTTCTTGTAAATAATTTCATAAAAGGTGGTTGCGTTGCATCAATATCCTACCCTACCCTAGGGTACTCTACAAACATAGACAAAACTATCCTAGGGTTGTAGTTTTGTTTATGAAAACATGTTTGGCCTTATGGCTTAACAATTTAAAAAGTTGAAAGATCTCCACTAAAAACTATTTTGTTGGCGTCATTTCCCTAAATGAAAACTATTTACTATATATAGTAATAGCTATTTTTTTTCCCAAAGAAACCCATTCTCTCTCAGTATTCCTTTTATGATCTCTATTTTTTTTTTTTTTGGGTCAATCTAAAATTCATTCAATCAACTTCGAAGGAAACCACATCAAAGGTGCAAGTTTAGGAAGTAAAATACAGACCCAACAAGGAAAAAGTCTATTCTATCACTTGCCTAATGTGGCTATCTCTAATCACAAATTCCCTAGCAGATATGGGGACTTCAACCGCTAAGATAAGCTCATTATTTTGTTCAGCACCCACACGAGCTAAATGATCTGCACATTGGTTTGCAGCTCTATAGATATGGATTAGGGCTATTTTGGTGCGTTGTAGTAGATAATGGGCTTCATTTGTGATAACACTTTGGGGGTGGTTCTCTGGCTTCCCTTCATTGATTAAGTTGACTGGTGTTATGGAGTCTGATTCGATTTGCACGTTGACCAGATTTCCCCCCAGGATTATGGACAATCTTTTATAAATTTCCCAATTAGTTCTGCTTCTGAGCTTGAGTTGCAACTGATCTTGCCATAGAATCTGAGTATCCAATCGCCCTTGTGATCGCAAAAAGTTACTTGTTCGGTGCTCCCTTTGGCGGGTAACATTAAATTGAATACTTGGTAGGTCGTTTTTCATACCAAAAATAAATAATTAAAATTGAGCGAAAACCTCAATTCAAATAGAATAGTGATTTAAGTCCGGTATCGTACCACGGAGATCAAGAGGCTAAGTTGTTGTATTTCTAAAATTAATTCCTAATTCAATTCAAGAAAGAGTGATTGGATTTTGATTAACTAAAATTATCTAAGTAATTAAAAGAAAGAGAGATGTTGAATTTAAATATGGAAAAAGGTCTTAGGGTTTCGAATCCACCCTAACTTCGTAACCAAGCAATTATATTAATTTTAAGAAACCAACTATCAAAACGACATTGATTCACTAAAAGCTACAAGCCCTAGTGATATCGCCAAGAAAATTGCATGCGATTGAAAACCGGACATAATCTATCTTCGGTTGGCACGAATCGTCTTCGATTCTACAACTAATTAATCTAGGCACGACTCGTCTTTTTTAGGCATAGATTATTCTAATTCTCAATTTCATGCACAAAGAATATCGTTGCATAACTATGTATTTGCAATCACAGAAAACAAACACATATAACTAGATGGGAAAAATATGTTTGAATCATAAAAACAAGTCTTCGAGTTATACAACCGTTGTTTCGATAATCGAATCCCAAAATTAACATAAAAACATAATTACTTGGTTAGGGTTTCATTTATACCCTAAGAGAGATGATTAGTTGCTCACGGAGAGAAGAGAATCAAAAGATGTTGGAGTAATCTCCATTGTCCAGAGCAGCATATATCCCGTGGCCTCCCACGTTCGTCAGCCGTTCCCACGTCAAATGCCTTCTCTGGCCGATTCCCCGTTCCAAGGCTCTCGTCCAAAACCTGCTCTCCGAAGTCAGTGCTTCCACTGACTTATATAGTAATAGGGTTTAAATGCAATAATCACATAAAGTTGCCCTTGGACTTCACATTATTAGAAATTAGCCATTCAACTTTGAAAGCTCTTTGCACTTTTAACCCCCAACTTCCTTTAACTTCTGTTTTTATCCCAATTTCTTGGACAATGAGCTCGAGCAACCTATAAACACAAAAAGGACAAAATAATTATAAAGTAACAAAAATAAAAGACTAATAAATGTAGTTTGGAGAGCCAAAATATGTATATTTTGGCACTTATCAATACTGATGGTTGCTGGTACAAAACAAATGGGTTAGGAGCCTTTGGCGGAACTTTTCGCGATCACAAAGGCGATTGGATACTCGGATTAATTGGACCTGGCATCTATGATGCACAGACACAGACATGGACACCGACACTGGAATTCTAAAAAGATGGGACAGCACACATCACGTGTATATTTATTTTGAAATTTTTTCTCCAAGTTTAAATGGCAAAATGTGGACAAAATGAAAAATTCATAGTTCTAATGCCATTCATACAAAATAAGACATTCATAAGTTCAATACAACCCTATTGAAAAATTACAATTTGACTCCTGAAATTTTTTATAAAATTATAGTTTAGCCCCAAAATTTAAAAAAATTACAATTTAACCCCTAATTTTTTTTAAAAAATACACTTTTTCCCAAGTCGTGTACCCAACTGTGTCCCTCTCAAAAATTTAAATTAAATTATGGGACACACCACGTGGCGTGTCTCATACGTGTCTCCGCCGTGTCCCTATGTCCAACACTGCAATACGTCAATCTCTAGAGGTGTTGGTGCGTCATAGCCTGGCATGTCTAATGTGGACTGGATATCCTTAATTCTAAAGAGTACTAGATTAGTGGAAAATGACTCTAATATTCTTTGGCAGACTGTCTTTTCCATCACCTTGTGGCAAATCTGGAAAGACAAAAACAAGAAGAGTTTTATTGATATTGAAGTGCCTCCTGATATTTGTGCCAAACTCATTAACTATAACACTTTAATAATTATGGAAGCCTTCAAGTCCCCCCCAACTAATGGCTGCCATACACCAAGAACACTACAACAAAATCGGTCAAAGATGACAAATAAAATTTGTCTCCAAAAATGCAAAATTCGTCGCTAAAACTTTTGGTGATGAAAAATTTTGTTGTCTTATGTTTCATGCGGAAGGGGAGCCTCAAATTGGCGACGTATTTTTTTCGTTGGCAGAACTAGTTTTGCCGAATGGGTACCTTTTGGCAACGAATTTTTTTTCGTTGCCAAAATGACCAAACTAGAAAAAAATTGTTCCACTTTGTTGTTACCCAAACTCAAACCTAGGAAATTCATCGCTAGAAGGTACCATTGGTGAGGAAATCAAAAATTTGTTGTCAAATGACGCCAATTTTTATATTTAGCGACGAAATAGGAATTTCCTTGCAAAATGGTACTCCCTCCATTCGGATTTAATAGTTCCTTGTTCAATTCTAACTGAATAAAAAATGAGATATTTTTAAAGTGGTAATAAATTTTATATCAAATATGGATCTTGTTTGATAGATCTCAATTAGTTTTATAAGACAATGTTTTAAAAATTACATAAAACATTATAAATTATAAAATATAATCAATTGAAAAATGACATGAACTCCCAAAAAGGACTATTAAATCTGGACGGAGGGAGTACCATTTAGCAACGAATTTTGGATTTCGTCACAAAAAAGTACCATTTGGCGACATAGTTTGGATTTCCTCGCCAAATTGTACCTTTTTTAAACGAAATCTCATTTACTCGCCAAAAGGTATCATTTTGCGTCGAATTTTGGATTTCGTCATGATAGACCATTTTTGTTGTAGTGTTCCTTCATATTTATCTCTCTGATTATGTCTTTATGTAATGTAAAAGAAATTATTATAACTTGATAATTATCCTTCTTTGTTTTATTTTAAGAAAGATCTTCTTTGTTTTATTTTAAGAAAGACAATTATATAAAGATAAATACAATTATTATTTTATCAAGTGGCTTAATTTGATTGGCCGGACTTAATAAAAATAATAATTGCATCACTTCGACACTTGACACCATTTGATTGGCCCATTCACATCTTTTTGACTTTTGACCTTAAGACACTTGGCTAACATTTAATTGACCATTTAGCATACCGTATTTATTAGGTCTCACAACACATGGTAACTTGTGATTGACTGAAAATTTTACATACCTACAAAACCCATCCTCTATTTTGTTGTGATTTTGACAATATCATAGCTGAAAATGCCTTTTCTAGACCACGATTTTTTATTCCGTGGGAGGCCACCATGAATAGTTTTGATATTAAGAAAAAAATACAATTATGAAAAGTTTGAACCACGGGGAGGCCCAGGCCCCCATACATCTACTACTAGTTCCGTTCATTGTTTTCAGGAGTTTTATTAAACCCATTTAGAAAATGCGCAATTCCTTGTGGAATATACTTTTTAACCTTAATGTTTTCGACTTCATGTCAATTCTCATGATAACAATTCTTAGGTCATCTCACCTCATCAAGCATATAAAATGGTTGCACATAGGAGATGCAAAAATTAGTTTGAGCTAGGTGAACGCAATCTGTCCTGGCACCCCTTGCATTACATTGAAAAAGTATAATGAAATACATTACAGTAGTGCTAGCATTACACAAATCTTCCATCAAGTCTCTCCCTGAGTGGTAGGGCTTAGTTGGGACCGAGCTCTCATCCAGTATTTTTTGCTTGTACAAATCTGTTTTGGTAATGCACTTATCGATATTCAATAAAATTGAATATTTTTTTTTAACATGGATAAGTTGCTCGATGAGCCGTACAAAATAAATGATTCCAACATGGGGTCAACATGCAATTGTCCCAAACTAGACCGGAGTGAATCGGAATAATATATACTGGATAGTTGGCCAACACATGTTTTTTTTTTTTGGGTAAATAGGCCAACACATGTTTCCAAATTAAACATGTGTATCACATTTTGGGCTCATTTATGCGTATTGTCATGGGTACCAAGAGCAATAACGTGAAAACAGGAAAATTGCATGAAACAATAATGTACATAATTGACATTGAAATCAACTAATTAAGGACATTTTCATTTCACAAGTAATTTTTCATCTAGAAGTTACATTTGCCGTTTTAAAAACACACGACATACGAG
Source organism: Rhododendron kiyosumense (assembly GCA_019656275.1). Lineage (NCBI taxonomy): Eukaryota > Viridiplantae > Streptophyta > Magnoliopsida > Ericales > Ericaceae > Rhododendron > Rhododendron kiyosumense. Next base: position 965,130 of record BPLS01000707.1, read on the forward strand.
ACATGTGAGGCATCATTTGTCTAATTGACAATCCAAATATATACTCCCTCCGTCCCAAATTGATTGTCCGGTCCGCAAAACGGAGTGTTAAAAATAATACAATTTTTGTAAGAAAAAATCAAAAAATTTTCAACAACTTACTAGATATCAATGAGAATTTTTAATTTGTGAAAAAAGTTTGAATTTTTTCTTGAAAAAATTGCATTATTTTTAATACTCCGTTTTGCGGACGGGACAATCAATTTGGGACGGAGGGAGTATCAATTTGCTTCTTATAAAGGATCCCCTACTTAGCTTAAGTGCGGACTTCATATTTTCCGATCAAATTATGATGATTCGAACCGTTCAATATGTTCAGAACGTGATTTTAAGGCTTCTCGCTAAAAATATGACGGGAAGTGTTTAATCCAAACAGATTTTTATAAAATAGTTGTATGCGGACTTTATGAAAAAACTGTTTGGATCAAATACTTCTCGGTCATATTTTTAGTTGATTTCTTGTGGAAACTCTTAAAATCACGTTCTAAACACATTCAACGGTGATAAAAAAAATTGATCGAAAAATATGAAGTTTGCATTTAAGCTGAGTAGGGATCCCCTATATAAATATATATCATCAAAACTTGATCGGGAAAGGGGATGTCCGCATTTTAGCAGGTTAAAGTGGTTCTTATAGGAAGTTTTGTGTCTGTGTGTGTGTGTGTGTAAATACATAAACATACACACAGTCCCCTTCTAATAAAGGCAACCTGAACTTAATAAAATGTGAACCTCCCTTTTTCCGATCAAATTTCGATAATTATATGCATTTTTATGAAAAATTGTTCGGATCAAGCCCTTCCCGGTCATATTTTTTGTCGATTTCTCGCTTGTATCCTTAAAATCACGTTTTAAATACATTGAACGGTTTGGATCATCAAAATTTGATCGGAAATAATGTCAAACTCATGAGATCCGCATTTTAGAAGAATAAGGTCGCCTTGTTAGAAGGGCCATATATATACACATAAGTTCAAGTCCACACCATATATATATATATACCCACACACACATTTGTTCAAGTCCACACCCCTTACGGTCCACACCTCTAATTTTTCAATCAAATTTTGATGATCTGAATCGTTCAATATGTTTAAAACGTGATTTTAAGGGTACTCAAGAGAAATTGGCAAAAAATGACCGGAAAGGGGTTGATCTGAGCAATTTTTCATAAACGCAGACAAAAACTTTTTTTTACGAAAAACTGCACGGATCAAGCCCTTCTCGATATTTTTTGCGCTAATTTCTTGCGATTACCCTTAAAATCACGTTTTAAACACATTGAACGGTTCGGATCATCAAAATTTTATCAGGAAATAAAAGGTGCAGACGGTAATTAGAAATGAAACGTCACATCGTTTTAATTGTTTGAGAATTGGTTGACCTCAATCAACAATAGAGCTTTACGTAGGAAATCGATTTGCGCGCTCAATTTTTGTACGTAGGCGCCTCACTTTGTACATGAAGTTGCTAATAACTTCACATTAAAAATGAAGCGTCTATGTTACAAAAGTGAAGCGCCAAAATCAGCATCCTTCTATATATGATCTATTCCTTTCGCTATTTGAGTGAGGAATAGCATGTGTGTGAACGCGCGAGCTTTTGTGGGTGTGTGTGCAATGAAGGGGATATGTGGTGGAGGGTAAATGTTCCATTGCATAAAATTCATTCCATAAAATCCATTGCAGTCATAGTTCATGGGCCATAACACAAAAGAAAAAGGAAAAAGGAATGTCTTCGGTAAGGTAGCACCCACATACAATCATCCAAGATAAGGTTTAAACCAGGTGGTTCCACCGCCACCGCATAATGAACCACCGATCCTGTGCGACCAGAAATGAGCCACATCGCATAAACCACCTAAATCGAAGAAACGGCGTCGTCTAGTTGAATTAATCTAGCTTGACGTCCCAATGTTCCTCCGTTTACTGTCGTTTCCAACTCCGAATCACATACCTCCTTTCCCCGACAACAAGGTCCCCTTCCCTGCCAAGTCGGTTCGTCACTGATTTCGCACGATTATGTGTTGAGTTTCCAGGATCAAAATCAAACACATACAAACGCAATATTTTACGTGGTTTATTAAAATTGGGTACATTCACGGAGGAATATTTGGAGCAATATTTTGATATGAAGATTGACAAGTTTACAAGAGAGTTTTCTCAACTCACTACACACTCTCTATAATCTCTACATTGCTAGCCTCTCAAAGATCTCACTCACACTGAGATACAAATACAAGAGCCTCCAATTTACAGGCCAAGCTTATCCAAACTGTTCACAAGTCATGCTCCAAGCTAATTAACTCCATGGCTGCTAAGATGACTTTGAAGAAGACTGGGAAGATAGAATTCGGCTGAGGTGAGATTCAAAAAAGATTGGGATAAATTTCTTACACCGACCGTGTAAAACCCCCATTTCCTCCAAACCAATAAAATAGTGCCATGTCAGCAAACAAGTACTGAACCGACAAGATTCAAACCTTTTTTTGTTGCTTTTGGTTACAACTTACCGGGGTTAACTTTGCAAGAGTTACATTTGCGGACTTTGAGCAATTACATAAAAACCCCCTCATTACATAAAGACTCCAGTTCCCATTATCAAGAATTCTACTCGTCTCCACACCGACTTGTTAGACGTTAATTTTTTTTTTATGCTCGCTGTGCTTCAATAGTGTTTTTTTTTTTTTTAAACTGAGTATTCAATTGCAAAAATTACTAACAATTCAATACTTCATTCGTCCCTTTTCAAGTGTTATGTATTTCATTTTGGGTTGTCCCTAAATAAGTGTCCTATTGTAAAGTTGGTACATTTTTTATTTTGCTCATAAAAGTAGATTTCTTTTTGAAAAGTTGGTGAGTAAAAATCTAATAATGATATCTCCATAGAGGGTAAATATGGAAGTAATATTTTGGAGGTACAATTATGTTGACTCCTAAAGCTACGTGAAAATCAAACTGGGACACTTAAAAAAGGACGAAGGGAGTATGCTAGCTCTAAAAAACGATGCTATTTTTTGGTTGGCAATTCCATTGACAAAACGGATTTTCAAATGTATTCCTTTCTTTATCGAGTTGTATCTTTTTTATTTTTGTTCTAAGCGTAGTGAGTTTGTATAGGATTAGAGTGGAAGGAATCATAATTGGTAATTGAGAGTGAGTGTGAGTGTTCTTTTTGAGCGGATTGATCGGCCTATCAAACTCACATCCATCGGGACCCAATAATCAAGTGTGGCAGCTAAATGAAATAAAAGCAGATGGAGTGACGGATCAATTCCCCGATCGATCGGAAGGCTATTATTATAACAAGGGGCTTTTCTTTTTCAGCTAGGGTATCAAGAATACAGAGCAGCAGCAATACGAAATAACAAACGTAAGTCTTCGTTCAAAGTATGAAAGGATATTTCTACCTTTGATTTCTTGGAGTTCTCATCAGTTTCTGAAACCACAGTCAACATCCAATAGATGTTCTCGATTTTCTTTCAACAAACATAGGTTCGTTCTTCAGTGGATTTCCGAAGGGTTATTTGGAAGGCTTGAGGATTCAAGGCGGCGGCAATCAAGCACGGGGTATGATGAATGAGGATTCGACTATCGTTCTTGATTTAATTGTGAGGATTCTCAATTGTGTAGTAAGTTCGATCGTAACCATACAATGTTTTCCTATAATGCTTGATTCCTTCCCGTGGTTTTTACCCGTTTGGGGTTTTCCACATATATCTGGTGGTCATCGTTTATTCTTCGTACCTATTATTTCTTGATTATTGGATCGGTAGAAAAATAGAAATTTCAATTGGTTTCAGAGCGGGTCGCTCATAACTTTGTAGGAATCTTTCCTGAGCGGATCCTTATTCATGATGAACATAGATATGAATTTTTAGTAATTTATTTTAATCAACGGGTATCTATAATCTTAACGTGGGGAGATTAATAAGTATTTAATATCATGGAGCTAGTAATATAATTGAGATAAGGAAGGGAGTGCAATTATAATTCTGTAATGGGGTGAATTATAATTAGTGAAATAAGAAATAGAATCCTGGTGGGATTAGATTTTCTTATTTACACCGGGAGCCCAGACTTATTACTCCTTAGATCCCTATCGTAACTCTATATATATACGTTATGCTCTCTAGGTCAAATTGACATTTTTTTATTATTCACAAAATAGAGGCAGGCTTAGAGAGAGCAACTAAGATCACGAAAGAGTCCACACTCGGTTTGTGTTCTAGACGTGCAGGGAATACGATAGAAGATTGTAAGGTACAGTTGAGCAGTATTCGTGGTTTATAGCAAGGCGTGCTATAACAAGTTCAATCAGCGTTCGTGTGGCAGGGAGTTAAGGTAGAACCCTAATTCCGCTTTATAGAGTTTTACAATTTTTGTTGTGTAATCTGTACGCATCATTACTGGGTCTTGGGGATTCAGTTTCCCAACAGTGGTATCAGAGTCAGGCTGTAATCACGCGTATGAATTAAACAGGCCATGTTGTCCGTCGATTATAGAGGGTAGAACGTAAAACTATGCTAACCCTGTTTTGCAGTGTTCTTACCCATCTATTATGGTCACATGATTTTTGTTGATTTTATGTGATTGGATTCCATGATAATTTTTTCGTGGTTATTGTTATTTATTGGGTACCACGATTATTTTTCGTGATTGTAATAATTAACGTAGCATGTGTTATTTATTGGGTGCCATGATTTTTTTCGTGATTGTAATAATTAACGTAGCATGTGAACTCCAATGGAGGTATAAGATCAATGTTTGTATGTTTCTTCGATTGTAATAGCATTCATCGGTTATTCAGAGATCGAAGATGGTATATACAAAAGATACAAGTTGTTTGGCTTGCAACAGATTTTTTCCAGATTTGTAGGGTCTGATTATAGAGCTATTTTGACCTAGCAAACGTTGGAATTAGAAAATCTGTTCTTCACAGAAGTTTTGGATAATTGAATTTAGAATCCAACCCTATTTGAATCACTTCAATTGGAGGTCGGATGAGGAAGATATGGCCAAAATACTGAAGGCTGTGCAGTTTACGCATGAATATGTCAAATCCGAATTTTCTTGCCTAAGCACGGTTGGATTTTGATTTCCTTGATTGATTCAAAGTATCTTAGTCTTCCTCACAAGTATAGCTGAAGGATTTCAAGTTTGAAAGGATTGCGTAAGGATTTCAAGTTTGGAATGACTCCTTATTGCTTAAGGATTTCAAGTTTGGAAGGATTTCTTGTTACTCAAGGATTGCATCTTTGACCATAATAGCTGGATTCTTTTATCTTGTGTTTCCTTATTATTTATATTTTCATATTATTTGCATATGTGATAATTTACCATATTGAGACAATATGGTAATATTTGGCCTTTGACCTAGATCACATTTTTTTGCAAACTCAAAAATTTTGATAACCCTCACAAAATTTTTTTAAATAACTAAGTTGGAGAGGAAGTTTCTTTTTTATAAATCTCACGGTCTCCATTACTGGTATGTAGATGATGTAATTAATTTTGTGTGATAGTTTTATAACCTTCCCCCCCCCCCCCCCCCCCTTTGGGCAAAATTAATTATGCCCTCATTGGTACAAACTTCCTTAAAGAATAGGTCTATGATAATTGTTGTGTGAATTACTTCACCATCTATGTTACGCTCTCGATTTTCAACATAATTTAATATCTCATTTCAATAAATGATCCTCGCACAATATAGATAATACCCAAAAGAGAGTTCCCAAATGATTATTTACAAACTAAATCCCAAGTTTAAAAATTTACGACATTGGCACTATGGCCCAAATTCCATAGTTAGTTAAAGACAGTAAATTTAAGAGGTTACATAACATCCGAAATTTAAAAGACTTCAAATGACTTTACAATTTCATCTTTTCAAGAGATCATACAAAAGACGATGAAACCACTTTTCAAGCGGCTTCAAAAGAGATAAGATCAAGTATGCACACCATGCACTCCGCGTCAAATCCTTGAGATGAACCTGAAAATGATAGGTTGAGCTATACTAGCCCGGTAGAGAAATCTATACTCAAGCTATATGAAAATGCGATGAATCATGCACCTAGAGTGAGTGAATACGACAAAATACCACAAGGAAACATGAGTCTTCCACCACGAACAAGCATACCACAACCAGGGGATCATGATTTCACGAGGACATTTCTAATAGCTCACATGTCTAACTAGAAACCAAAACTGACCCGAATTATGCTAATTAGACCACAACTTGTCCTCAATCGTCACTTGTCCGTAGCCACTCAAACACACCATTAAACTTCATCGTATACGTATAAATGATGATCACGCACCAACAGTAATATATTAGCAACACTACTATATATGTACAACGAACCCCAAGATGCTAATGACAATGGGTATTATATCCACCAACAAAACAATACAAACATATCACCGAATTTTCCTTTAGAGCCTAATCAATTCATCATGTATTCCTCAAGTATTAGCTATTTTTCCTTTTCAATTAAATTCTAGGCATTTGGGACCCCATGCGTCCACTAGAAACCTTCCATAATTGTCCGGGCGTTTGGGACCCGGTGCGTCCGCCAGAAACCTTTCATTATTGTCCGGGCGTTTGGGACTCCATGTGTCCGCGAGAAACCTTTCATTATTGTTCGGGCATTTGGGACCCCGTGCGTCCGCGAGAAACCTTTCATTATTGTTCGGGCATTTGGGACCCCGTGCGTCCGCGAGAAACCTTTCATTATTGTCCGGGCGTTTGGGATGCCGTGCGTCCGCGAGAAACCTTTCATTATTGTCCGGGCATTTTAGACCCCGTGCGTCCCATGTTCGTTCCGGCATCGCACCATCCGGTGGATCCGTGGCTTTCTTCGTATTCATGGTATCAATCTATTTCTTGTTTTCCATTTCACATTTCTTAATGACCTCATGCTCAACGTATAATCAATCTATGTCATTCATACAACTTGCCACACCATCTCATTATATCCACCAATCAATTGATCAATAACGTTTCAAGTACTCCGAAATAATCACCCATATCATAACCTCAACTAATTGATAAATCACTCATTTCTCCATAAATATATCACAATGTTTTACAAAACGTATCGAACCCACAAACAATTCTACGACGCACTACCCATTAACGTCTATACTAAAATCCCATAGAATAAACACCAAATGAAGTTGAAAGATCAACAAGACGAAAAAGGTGGATACGGATTTCTCTATTATCGCCCGGACTATTTGACAGGCCCTCATCAACCAACCATGCACCCCACAATATACTTTATAGTCTACGATATTCAATAACAACTCCACGGTATGTCCGCCAATCCACTAATCACTACGTCAAACCATAGCACTTAACAAGTCTGTATCGTTCATTGAGACATACCACTATATCTACCTCAATCAACCAAATACATAAATAATGTACGAACACCCTAATCATGTAATTATACACCTTCCTATGCTATGACAAGAGCCCAACGAGATCGATTGGTCAATAAATCTTTTGTGGTATAAGCAATCAAGTTTGGAAGTGAATCAAAGGTGTTTAGGTTGTGCTAGAAGTGATCGGGGTTCAAACAAGCATGAGAAGAGCGAAACATGTCAAAACTGTCCAAAACAAAGGGGGTATCAATACCTAAACGACTGCTGTCCAGAAAAGGCTGGGGTATCAATACCCTAGAATATTTCAGCGAATTTTCAGACTTCAAAAGGCAAAATCTCAACAATAACAGCGAATCAAGGCACAATCTAAGCACACAATCAATTCATAAACACATAGAGAGGGTAATAAATCTCTACCTCGAAGTCAAGATCGAGACCCACGTGACTCGAGCAATCCCTAGCTCCATGGACTTCGAAACCAAGCGAAATACACCTCCTCCGAGCTTGAACGAACACAACCCGAGGCTTAGAACGCTTAAGGAAGTCAATTTGATGGAGGATCTTGGTGGGCTTTGAGTTTGGGAGTGAGTTTGCAAGTGGAGGAGTGGAGAGAGAGAGAGCCGAAGGAGAGGGAGAGAGTCGGCTAGAGAGAGAGAGTTGTGGGAGACTTTTATCTCCTACAACACACATATACCCCTTTTATACTAGCACGCAAATCAATTACACTCACACTCCCTCAAATAACTATCTTATCGTTTAAGCCCCAAATCAAATAAACTCACATTTTTCCTCATTTATCTCATACTATAGTATTTATAAAACCTTTAAATCATTTTCTAAAAATACGGGTCTCTACAATCTGAGGTAATTCATAATGGAACAATGGGTCATGGGGCTAGGTAATGGTATACACTTAGCAGTAAATAATAGTATCCTCACCATCTGAGTCATTATTATTATTATTTATAGGACTGAAGCTATATTGGCTATTTAATTTTGCTTGACACGGTATAATGTCTATATAGTAAAATTAAAAGGTTGTGCCTATCTACACGAATGATGAAAAGTAGACGACCTTCCCATCGAGGCATACTCTTCACAGTGTGTAGGGTTGCCAATGTTTTTCTTTTAACATGTGGTTGAGGGAACCAATATTAAAATGAAATTCAAAGTTTTTATTGCCCTTCATAATTGTTATGTGATTCTCAGATTCAAAAATGGGTTTTTTTCAATCCACTTGTCATTATTCTCAAAGAAAATAAACGTACTGGATCGAATTATATTGACTAAAAAAAGGAACTTGGATATTGTGTTAACTGCTGAAGGGCACAATTTTGTGCTGTCTGAGGTGTGCCTTCCTAAACCTGATGAGAATGCCACAGAACAGGAAGTAAAATTTTATAAAAATTGGTGAGTATCACCCATGTTGAAGGGACCCTTATTAGGGATCATGTTCTGAAGATGATATTTCTTCTTAATGAACTAGAGATCCTTGGAACTGAAATGGAAACCCAGATCGATTTCGTTCTTAACTCACTGCAGTCTGAGAGTATTAAGTAATTTCGCCTAAACTATTATATGAACAAAATGCATTTAACCTATGGCGAAACTTCTTAAGGAACTCCAAGCAGCTGAGGGTCTTTTTGGTTGTGAAGAAACCACCATCAGTGTTAGTGGCAGAGAAGGTTTCTACTTCTAAGCTGAAAGGCAAGAAGAAGCAGAACAAGTCTCAGAAAAAAGGTTGTGGAGGTAGTTATACGCCTCAAGGTAGAGTGAAAAAGCCTGCGGGCAAGTATTTTCACTACAAGCAGCAAGAACACTGAAGAATGAATGTCTATTCTATCTAAATAAAATGAATAATCAAGATAGATTTTTTCGCTAGTCGTTGAATCATGTTTATTGTGTTATCTGCCAGTACCTGGTGTGTAGATACAAGAACCACTAATCATATTTGCAATTTATTGCATGAGTTCCAGGAAACAAGAAGACTCAGTGATGGAGAGATTTATCTGCACATGGGTAATGCTATAAGAGTGGCAGCAGTTGTAGTAGGAAATGTTATTTTAAATTTTAGTAATAATAGGAGTTTAATTTTGAGATATTATCTTTATGTTCTCACACTTAGAAGAAACTTGGTTTCAGTTTCTAAGTTAATTAAAGATGGATATTTGGTTTATTTTAATAACTTTGTGGTTATTAAGTTAAATAAACGTTTTATCTATTTTGATTCATTGGTGGATAATCTCTACTTTATTAATCCTATATTTTCTACAGTGCAACTGCATGAATTGAATAACTCTAATGATATGCCATGTAAGAGAAATGAGTCTTCTAAATTGAACCAAATATATCTTTGACACTTATGCCTAGGTCATATTAGTCCGAATAGGATTTTTAGACTAGTCAGGGATGAACCTTTAGGTTCATTGGGAGTTGAAGAACTTCTAGTCTGTGAATCCTATTTAGAATGTAAGATGACCAAAAGACTTTTTCATCAGTAAAAGGTTACAGAGCCAAAGAGTCATTAAAATTGGTTCATTCTGATTTGTGTGGACCCAAGAATGTCCAAGCAAGAGGTGATTTTAAGTATTTCATCACTTTGATTGATAATTACTCAATGTTTGGATACATTTATTTGATGCACCGTAAGTTCGAATGCTTTGAGAAATTCAGGGAGTATAGGGCGGAAACGGTGAAGAATCTAGGTAAATGTCGTAAGACACTGCGATTTGATCGTGGTGGCGAATACCTCTTGGGAGAGTTTAGGGAGTACTTGTTAACTGAAGAGATTACATCCCAGTTATCAGCACCAAGTATCCATGTCAAAATGGTTTAGCAGAAAGAAGGAATATAACTCTTATAGATATGGTGAGATCAATGATGAGTTATTCAGATTTACCAATTTTGTTTTGGGGACATGCACTAGAAACAATAGCGTACATTCTTAACTTGGTACCATCTAAGTCAATACCATCTACACCCACAGAACTGTGGACTGGGCGCAAACCTAGTCTGCAGCATGTTCAGGTTTGGGATAGTACAGCACATGTGCTGAATGGAAATGCAGATAAATTGAAATTGAGGACAGAAGTTTTGCTTGTTTGTGAGGTACCCTAGAGGAACGAAGGTGGATTGTTTTATAGTCCTACGGATAAGAAGGTCATTATTAGCCCTAATGCCCGGATCTTAGAAGATGACTATGTAAGGCCCAGAAGCAAGATTGTTCTAAAGAAATTGAAAGGAGATGAACTGATAAAGACTTCTTCAATACCAATAGAATAGGTGGTTACACTGCAAGAAAGAGTTGTTGACACACCGGTACCTCATCGTAGTGGGAGGGTTGTTGTCTCATCCAATCGGTATACGTTCTTGGGAGAATCCTATGATATGATCCATGAAGAACAACATGCTGAACCTTGCAACTGCAATGAGGAACTAGAAAATAAATATGCAAAATTTTGACAAAGGGCTGTGAAATCTGTATTCCTTAATGGAAATCTGGATGAACGCATCCACATAATGGAATCAGATGGGTTCATAGCAAATGGTCAAGAGCACATGTTGTGCAAGCTTAAGGAGTTTATTCATAGACTCAAGCAAGCATCTAGATCTTGGAATATCCGTTTTGATTAAGCAATCACGTTTTCTTGGTTTTGATTAATGTCCGGATAAGTCATGTGTGTACAAGAAGCGCAACGGAAAAGTGGTGGTATTCTTGGTACTATATGTAGATGATATTTTGCTAATCGGAAATGATGTGGGAATGTTGTCTTCGATAAAGGTGTGACTATCGAGCCTGTTCGATATGAAGGACTTGAGAGAAGCCGGTCACATCCTTGGGATTAAGCTTATATGAGATCGCAAGTATAGGATGTTGAGCTTATCACAAGCTATTTATATCGATGAGATTCGTGCTCATTTTAGCATGCAGGATTCCAAGAAAGGGTTCCTCCCTTTTTAGACATGGAATCAACCTATCCAAGGATCAGTGTTGTAAGACACCTGAGGAGATAAAGAAGATGAAGGCAGTTCCTTATGCCTTGGCAGTTGGAAGCCTTATGTATGCTATGATGTGTACTAGACCGATATTTGCTTTGACGTTGGCATAGTTAGTAGATTTCAGTCTAATCTAGGGCAAGAGCATTGGACTACAGTGAAACATATACTCAAGTATCTGAAAAGAACTAGAGATCATATGTTGGTGTTCCAGTCAGATAGTCTGGTACCTCATGGGTACACAGACTCAAACTTTATATCAGATAGGGATTCCAGAAAGTCTACCTTGGGATATGTATTTACCTAGGGAGGTGGAGCCATAAGTTGGAGGAGTATCAAGCAATGTGCATTGATTGATTCCACCATGAAGGCCGAGTATGTGGTAGCTGTTTAAAGCAGCCAAAGAGGCCATTTGGCTTAGAAACTTCTTAATGGATCTAGAAATGATTCCTTTAGTGCAATTAGCTATTACATCTATTGTGACAATAGTGGTGAAATTGCTAACTCTAAAGAGCCATTGACTCATAAGAAGGAAAACACGTCGGGCGTAAGTATCACCTGATTCGAGAGATCGTTCAGCGAGGTGATATAGCTATGTCCAAGATCGCATCGGTGAACAACCTAGCAGATCCTTTTTACGTACAGCTTACAAGCTTAGACTTTTGATAGTCACGTAGAGGGAATGGGAGTGAGATGCATGGCAGTACGGTTTTAAGTCTTAGTAGGAGTTTGTTACGAGATTATGTAAAAGTTATGTTTTTATATGATAGATTAATATTTAATTATTAATTAGTTCTATCCATTTTTTATGAGAATCTTTTATGGGCAATATTTGCATGATATTTTTGTATGTTATGCATGTGTGACTTTTATTCTACATAGTAGATAATCCAGTATGTAGAGTACGACCTACACACAAAAAATTGGATCATCGGTTCTTGTGGAATATAAGTTATGGTTCACAGTCTTAGATGGAATTTGACACACTATCGGTAGAACTGTAGCACAATATTTTAATAGGTCTGTCTTGACTACAGGGAATGGTACTAATTCCAACTCATTGTGCTAGTATACTTTGTGTATATTGAACGGGACCGCATTGAGGTAATTGTCTTTATACTAATTTTATAAGACAATTGGAACCTCATGGTTATTATGAATGCTTATGCTCTTAATCCAAAAATTATTATTAGAGGTGTATATTTAATGTTGTTGACTTTGATTCATTAAAGAGTGAGATCTTTATACGGTCAATAGTCTCGGTGAGCTAGGTCGCAACATTGTGTATATGACAACTATTAATTATTAATGGAATTCATGTCCCGATAGGGATTGATAATACCCCTTGAGTAAGTTTATAAGTTTCGAATATGTCAAACCCTGCAGGTGGATTTTGTATCCAACATATCGAATAAGTTAAGCGGATAGTCTCAAGTTAAGATATTGATTAAGTGGGAAATTGTTAGTAATTTATTTTAATCAACAGGTATATGTAATCTTAACGTGGGGAGATTAATAAGTATTTAATATCATGGAGCTCGTAATATAATTGAGATAAGAACGGGAGTGTAATTATAATTCTGTAGTGGGGTGAATTATAATTAGTGAAATAAAAAATAGAATCTTGGTGGGATTAGGTTTTCTTATTTACACTGGGAGCCTAGACTTATTACTCCTTAGGTCCCTATCGTAGCTCTATACATACACATTATACTCTCTAGGTCAGATTGACGCTTTTCTATTATTCACAAAATAGAGGCAGGCTTAGAGAGAGCAAATAAGATCACGAAAGAGTCCACACTCGGTTCATGTTTTAGACGTGCAGGGAATACGATAGAAGATCGTAAGGTACGGTCGAGCAGTATTCGTGATTTATAGCAAAGCATGCTATAACAAGTTCAACCAACGTTCGTGTCGCATGGAGTTGAGGTAGAACCCTAATTCCGCTTTATAGGGTTTTACAATTTTTCCTAAGCGGGTCCTTATTCTTGATGAACATAGATATGAATATGAACCATCCTTCGAATCGTATACCGATACTGGATAGTGAGAACTTCGACTATTAGAAGTCTAGGATTAAAGCAATAATGAGGTCTACAGACGAGGAAATATGGAACTCATCTGTGAAAGGGTATAAGCTCCCTACAAAGATCATAGACAAGGAAACAATTCCGAAACTTACTTCTGAATTATCAAAAAAGGAGAAGGCTGAGCTGCAAGCCGATAATTGAGCCTTAGATATTCTATTCAGTGCCATGGATGTGACTGAGCACCAAAAAATAGCAAATTGTGCGATTGCGAAGGAAGCATGGGATATTTTAGTCACATGCCATGAAGGAACGTATGTGGTCAAACAATCTAAACTGCAAAGGCTTACTACGGAGTTTGAAATGATCAGAATGGATGAGGATGAGACATTCAATCAATTTTACTCAAAGCCGATCCCCATTGTCAACAGTTGCAAAACCCTGGGTGAGCCTATCCCTTCTTTTAGAGTCGTTAAAAAAATTTTGAGATCTTTGCCTGATCGTTTAAAACAAAAGTTACTATGCTTCAAGGAAAACAAAAACTTTCAGAAAAATCTATTGAAGAGATTGTTGGTCTCCTTCAAACATACGAGGCAGATATGTTGCAATCTGAATCTCATAAATCGAAAATAAAACCTTCGACTAGGTCGATTGCTTTTAAAAGTTCTCAAATTAATGAGACAAATTCAGATTTCAATAGTGACGATGAGTATGCTACTGAAGCCATGGACTTATTTTTTTAAAGTTTTAAAAAAAATTTAAAAAAGAAAGCTATAAAAAATAATTCTAAGATTAGAAATAATAATAGTACCGCTAAAGAAGATTTTTCTAGTGGTAAAGGGAAAAATGGAGGTAAAGAACCATCACTAGGGCCTAAGTGCTTTGAATGTCATGGGTATGGTCATCTGGCTCGTGAATGTATCAACAAGTTGAAAAAGAAGATGAACTTTAAGGCCAATATTACATGGGATGACGATAGTGATTCTGAAAGATCTTAGGAAGGAGGAGAAGAAAACTCTAACTCCACTGCTTTTGGTGCATCTCTACATTCTCCGATTAGTGATGAATCCAAAAATAAGTTAGATCAAGAGTCTTCTGATGACAGGGAAAATGAGGATGGAGGCGAGTTTGATGATTATAATGATTTGAGAGAGTCATATGATAGACTATACCATGAGAGTGTTAGGATCAACAAGGTTAATCTCAAACTGGCAAGAAAGTATCAAGATGTTAATGAGGAGTTTTTGAAAGTGAGAAGTCAGTTGAACAAACAATAAGGACTTCCTACTGAAGAAATGGATAAGCTTAGGAAGGAAGCATTTGACCTCAAAGAGAAAAATGAGGCTTTAACTGAGTTGAACATGGTTCATGAAGGTAAAATTAAAAACTTAAATACTGAACTTGCTAATGCTAACAAAGTGTTTAAGCATTTTAATGCAGGTTCAAAGACCTTGGATGATATCCTTTGTGCGCGAAGACCAGCAAGTGACAAGTCAAGCCTTGGATTTCATGGAGCTTCATCATCTAAACAACTTGAAGGTAAATCATATGAAGCAAAGCCTAAAGAGGTATCTCTTAAACCACATGTTGTGAATATTGCTTGCAACAATGGTATAACGCCTAACATCGTTAAGAATGCTAAATTTATTCCTACATGTCATTAATGTCAAGTTAGAGGTCACACTAGGCCCAATGGTTTTAAGTCATACTTCTTTTAAGGCTCGAAACTCTCATATGTGGCATTTTGACCGTGGCTACTCTCGCTATATGTTTGGTGATAAATCTGTTTCATTAACTGAATTCAATCCATTCATTCCATCTATTTAGTGGTTCGATCTAAATTTTATTTTATTTTATTTTATTTTGTTTACTATTGTTCTTTGAGTAATTATAATATTTTTTTGCATGCGTTCTATTAACGAAAATCCAAAAACATTCATAAATAAAAAATCCCAAAAAGATTTTTTTTTTATGGGGCTGCATTCTCCTTCGCATTGCTTTCACTTATTTACCATGAATATGGACATTCTAGATGGAGCATGAGCATATGGTGTGATTTCTCACTCTTTCAGGCATTTAGATAGTGAGTGATGCATGCTACATAGCCGTGTG
The DNA here is from genome assembly GCA_019656275.1 of Rhododendron kiyosumense. Lineage (NCBI taxonomy): Eukaryota > Viridiplantae > Streptophyta > Magnoliopsida > Ericales > Ericaceae > Rhododendron > Rhododendron kiyosumense. The sequence continues at coordinate 980,695 of BPLS01000707.1, forward strand.
TTTTCCACCATCTCATGTAAATGATAGATTGCTCCTTTTTCACATACGGTTAGTCTCATGTACCTTGCCATGTTCTCGTGTTCATTCCCCTTTGAGATTGACCTATGGCTACCATTCCCTTTGTGATGTTATCATTTTATTTGCTCTTCTCTCCGGAAAACACCTATCTAGTATTAGTTTATTCTCTACCTATCCGGGCGTTCATTAAGTAACCGAGCAATTGGAGTGAGGTATTCTCCCTCTAAGCATTCGCGTAAAAAGGTGGATAGACCTTGTGAAGGTATGCTTGTTGGACCACTTGCTTAGTAACCGGGCAATTGGGGTGAGGTAATCTCCCTTTGAGTGTTCGCGTCAAACAGCAGTGGGGTAAGAAAGAATTTCATTTGTCTGATTATACAAAGAGAAAAAGAAAAGAAAAAGAAAAATAATGTGCTTCTGAGGGGGAGTTTGTACTTTCTTATTGAACCACACTGAGGACCTAGCTCGGTTTGACTTCTTGAGGGGAAGTCGTTTTGAAAATCCAAGTGTACATGAGAACCTACCTCTTTGTTGAATTGAGCTTGATATGATTTCCGTGATACACACACTTTGACATTCGGCCATGTTTTGTGTTACATTCTTCCTCTCGACATCTCTATGAGGAGACGTTACGCCATTTGTTCATGTTTTCATCTTGATGAGTGTGTTGATGGTTATAAATGACAGTGAAAATCGGGAGTGTCGCCTCTATCGCTCTAAAATTTTATTAAGTTCATATTGGCTACCTAGAATACAAAGTTTTTTTTTTGGGGGGAGCATTATCTATTTTGTCACTTTGCTAAAAGGATGCTTTATTGGCTCTCTTATGACTTAGTTTTGTTGGCTATTTTTTATGGTTATTGGATATCGGCAGTGAGTCTTCTTGGCTTATGGCTTGGGTAAATTAGTTGTTATGCTTCATGGCTTTTGATTTATGATTTATACTTCTTGGTTGTTATGGTTTATGAATATCTCTTCTCCTTTTATTTACCATATTAACTATTGTTCTGCTTGTTGGGTATTGGCACACTCTGATCATGTGCAGGGCATTATCGTTTGTCATTCCAAGACAAAAAGGGGAGTAGAATTCGTCTTCCTCTAATTTTTCTAATCCTTGTTTTTTTGTGGTTGAGTTGTGGTTGCAGCGGATTAACGACTGAGGAATAGGTTATTGTATTTATAGTGGGTTTTGTCATGAAAGTACCAAAGGGGGAGATTGTTATTAGCTTTAAAAAGCGATGCTATTTTTTGGTTGGCAATTCCATTGACAAAACGGATTTTCAAATGTATTCCGTTCTTTATCGAGTTGTATATTTTTTATTTTTTTTTCTAAGCATAGTGAGTTTGTATAGGATTAGAGTGGAAGGAATCATAATTTGTAATTGAGCGTGAGTGTGAGTGTTTTTTTTGAGCGGATTGATCGGCCTATCAAACTCACATCCATCGGGACCCAATAATCAAGTGTGGCAGCTGAATGAAATAAAAGCAGATGGAGTGACGGATCAACTCCCCGATCGATTGGAAGGCTATTATTATAACAAGGGGCTTTTCTTTTTCAGCCAGGGTATCGAGAATACAGAGCAGCAACAATACGAAATAACAAATGTAAGTTTTGGTTCAAAGTATGAAAAGGATATTTCTACCTTTGATACCTTGGAGTTCTCATTAGTTTCTGAAACCACAGTCAACATCCAAAAGATGTTCTCGATTTTCTTTCAACAAACATAGGTTCGTTCTTTGGTGGATTTCCGAAGGGTTATTTGGAAGGCTTGAGGATTCAAGACGGCGGCAATCAAGCACGAGGTACGGTGAACGAGGATTCGACTATCGTTCTTGAGTCAATTTTGAGGATTCTCAATTGTGTAGTAAGTTCGATTGTAACCGTACAATATTTTTCTATAGTGCTTGATTTCTTTCCGTGGTTTTTACCTATTTGGGGTTTTCCACATATATCTGGTGGTCATCATTTATTCTTTGTTCCTATTCTTTCTTGATTATTGGATCGGTAGGAAAATAGAAATTTCAGAGTATAAAATAAAAAAGGTGGTTGCGCACGTAAACATAATATCATCTCTTATAATATTGTCTCTTCTTTGGACCTCGCAAGTAGCAATATATACTTATAATTTTTTTTGTATTATTAATATGAAAATATACGTGATTTGCAACCCTGATAGACATAAATTTTACGTTGGGTTATACTCCCAAATATAACAAAAATACAATTCCAAAGTTCTGAAAGGGAGGAGTCATTGAGTCACATCTCATAATTCACATAACAATTTCAATTAAAAACAAGCTTTGTTGTCATCCTCAAAATTCATCTTAGAGAAATCAAAACGATGATGTGTATGTTGCCTCCATCATCAAATCTTGCATAAAGAACGAGCAATGCAGTAAAAATAAAGTTAAATCTCGAATACCCAATCCATTTTTAAATAGGCATGAAACTATGTAATTGTATAAAAAATAATAAGAAAAAAGTTTTAAAAAATTAAAATGCTTACTTGATGAAGCAATGGAAGCTAAAGGACGACTGGTTGTGTTTCTGTTTGCATGAGAATTTATTGGCCCGGCCAATCAAAAGATGACTTGTGGCCACTTGCAGTGAACAAAACGGAACACGCATGGGTTGAAATGTACAGAATCACATAGTTAAAAGAACGATGACGTTCTAATTAATTCAATGTTGTTTCATGAAAAAGAATGAACATTGTTATGTGTCACTCAAACTAAGAATCAGAAGGAGCGTATAGTTCGAAGCCTATAGGCATGAGTTGTCCCATTCAAACAAGAGCGGTTATGCAGGTTTGACATGGTCAAAGAGATTGAATTCTGGACTTAAACTACCCACTATGGGCACGATGCAATTGAGGGGAGTGGGATAAGGGATGAACTGAGCCACTACGAGCAGTTACAAGCAATAGCCATAGAGGGAAAGTTTGAATTCAAACATTGGAGTGACTTCGAAAGCAGCTAAGCGAGAGAATGGAAGCCGTCGAGAAGACCCAAAGAGTTTGCTTATAAATAGAAGAAATGAAAGAACGAAAAGACCTCAGACAAATCACCAAACAAACAGCTATGTTATGCTTGATTTGTCCATTAGGCAGTAATTTAGGAACTTAGACTTAGTTCGAGTAGTTAAGAGTAGTTCATAGTAGTAGTAATCACACTGTAATCTGTTCTGTTCGTTTTATTTTGAAGTTGGAGAATCAATTGGAAAGCAAGTTATTTTAAATTGATCAAGGTATCTTGTTCTTCTTTGGGTTGTTGAATTTCTTGTGAATTGTTGTGCCGTTTCAATACTTCTAGAAAGAAAAATTCTCTTCATTGAGGTAATTGAACCGAAATCACAATCGTCTGATTAAGTTTGGCTTTTATAAGTTGAATTTGAAAAGGATAATTACAAGCCTTTTCTGACACTCTTGATCAAATTTTTGAAGTAGCCAAAAATTCCAGCCAAACAATTTCCACACACAGAGCAAGGAAAAGGTACAAGTTGGCTGATAATGGGAAAAGGGGTCTTTATGTAATGACGGGGTTTTTATGTAATTGTTCAAACTTTGCCCCCTATAGTCAGCTCTTGCAAAGTCAACCCTGGTAACCAAAAGTGTAATAACCCTGAATTTCAGTACATAAAAAATTGTTTATTATTCGAATTATTAATTTCATTTTTGCTTGGATTGCTTTAATTTTCTTTTATTTTCTTTGTAGTTGTCATAATTACACTTTAGTCCTTCAAAATTCGTTTATTGACTTAAAGCCATACTTGGAGAGTATAATTCATTTCTAACCGACTAGTTGGAGAAACCAAACTAGAAAGTCACCTAGTTACAATTTCCCAACCATAGATGAACCTTTTTGCCCATCTTTGAACCTTGTGAACCTTTCCAACCCTAAACTTGAAAATTATTTATTTATTTTCTTTTATTATTTTAGTTTTCTTCTTTATCTATTGGACGATAGAAGTTAGGGAAACTTTTATCCATTGGATAATAGAAACCCCATTCTTTATATTAAAGGTATTCATTGAAAGATTTGGTTAAGTACTAATATCTATAGAATTTTATAATTATTTAAAAGGACAATTTGGTTATTTTAATATAAAAATTTCCTTATGACTTTTGTCATTTGGACAATAAATACTAGGGAATTTATTATCCATTGGGTAATAAGGTTAATCTTCCAACTAAGTACTAGGGTTTAATTAAACAATTATTTTCTAGTTTTCACATGTGATGTTATATATGTACATGTATATGTGTATGTACTTTTGATTTAAAGACCTAAGATTTCCTAAGTACACTAATATTATTTTATATTGGGGTTTTGTACTCAATTGGATTAAGATATTGGGAAGTTGATCTCCCTAGATTGCTTAGTACCTATGTATATATAAATATAGGTACTTGGTTGAATATATATAATACTAGTACACATGTGTTAATTGAATTGTTTATATAAGAAAATCTTAGCCTTAAAATCTCTTTGATCACAAGTATCAAAAGTACCTATTATTTTATGTTTTCTTGTACATTGTAGTATATATATGTGTGTATATACTAGTGCAAGGGAGAGAGAGGGGGAGAGAGAGAGAGGAGGCCGAGAGAGAGAGAGAGGGAGGGAGAGAGAGAGGAGGAGAAAGAGGAGAGATTGGATTGTACCTTGATTTGATCACCATGATCTTCTTACATCCTTTTAAATCCATGGTTGTTTAATCTTCCAAGCAAAATCTAACCTCCATTGTCCTATTTTGTACACCTTTCAATTTTAAACTATGTACAAACCCTCCTTTCTTACACAAATCTTCCAAAATCAAATCCAAAGGACTAAACCTAGCCATGCAAGCCTAGGACTAAACCTTGATCTTCCAAGAAAGCTTGATTTTTGGAATAAAAAAAATGAGATATGGAGAGAGAGAGGGGGGGGGCCTTGAGGAGGGAGAGGGGGAGCCTTGCTTATAAATAGAAGCTCACTCCAAGCTTGAACACACACCTTCACTCATTGCTCCAACTTCTCTCTAGAAAGTCTAAGTGTTCTTAGTTCAAAAAGTTCTAGTTTTCTTGAGTTTCTTGAAAGTTCTTGAGAGCAACCACCAAACCACTTCCAAAACCACCACTAGATCTTTAAAGTAGCTTAGTTTAGTTAGTAAGTTGTTTCTAGGAAGAAAAAAGTCCATCTCTCTTCCTTTCGAAGCAATCCGGAGCCGTTACGCCGCCGAATCGCAAAACCGACGATCGTTTCTCCGTAGCCGACCACCACCAAGAAGTAAGGTAGAAACCCTAGTCCTTTAACTTTACGTATAGTATAGAATCGTAGGTTGGAAGTAGAATATCCCTAGTTCAAAGCATAAATATCCTTAATCGTTTTCTCTAAGTAGATAAGGTTATCTATCGATTATAGTAGTTGAAATGCATGATTGTCAAATTTATTCTTGCTAATGGAAGTATGAGCATGTATGTATGAATTGCTTGTATTACTTGTCTTGTTGTTAAGTATAAGTGATTTTCACTCCAAGGGCGTCCGTACATATGGCGTTATGCTTTAAATCGTGTTTTGAGCATGCTAAATAAATATGGACTATTTATGTTTACGATTGTGGAAAGTCCTACCACGGAAGTCAATGCATGAAAACGAGACACGAGAATCAAGAAAGTTAGAGACATGACATCTAGGGTTTGGTTAACAAGGAAGTAAATGTGTTTCCGAGGAAGGAAATATTTTTGACACTACATAATGACCATTCTTGGGGGCATTATGTGAGTTTTGTGTGTGTGTGTGCCAATAGGAACCCGGGACGGCGAAACCATTGTGAGGATACTCGGGAGCCCGAAACGGCGGAACCGAGGTTGGGTGTGTGGCTTGGTTATCCGTGGAGAGGAGCCAATGCAATTGTGTGCCAATGGAAACCCGGGACAGCAGAACCGAGGTTGGGTGAGTTAAAAAGGGGTTTTTTGAGAAAAAGAAAATGGAAATAATAACACGGTCTACGATGAGTCAGAATAATCGGAAAGCCATGAACACCAACGTTAATTTGTATAATGAACGTGGATTTGATTAACTGTTTTGTCAATATGCATGATCTATGTACAATCGTCGTTATTATGATCTTTTGTTCATAAGTTAAGGGTTAGTGAGTAGGAATATACTATTGAGCCTTCGTAGCTCATGGTGTTACCTTTTTGGTGACCCTGGCATATTATATGGGTGGCGACGCCGGTATAATATGTCAGATCTGATAGATGAACATGACGAACTTTTCACCTTGGAGGCATTCAGAGCCGAAGAACTCGCTAGGATGGAGGAACAAGCAGAGCAGTAGCTAGGAACCTTAGTTCCCTATTTTGTGTTTAAATACTCTTACGAGAGTTAAGTTGTAATAATGTGCAGTAACTCTCTTTTAGTTTTGTAATAAATTATCCTTTTAACGTACCTAAAATTAGGGGCATTACAAAAAGCAACGAAAAGGTCGGATTTTTCCCAGTTTAGTACCTGTTTGCTGATGTGGCGCCATTTTATTGGTTTAAAGGAAATGAGGAGTTTTACACTGCCGGTATAAGGAATTTATTCTCTAAACCATAGAGAATCCTCATTCAAGAGGATGGAAGCCACCCTAGCCCCAAAAGTCAGCAACCTCCACCTGGACAACAACAACAATCCTTGAATCAAAGAAGGTTGACTTCATCATATTTTCCCTTCTTTCTGCCAATAATACCCTCAAGCCTCTAATCCTACCGAAGCAATTCCAAACCAAAAGTTCTACTAAAAAATTTGGTTCATTTTTTTGAATTAGTCGAAAAAAAGGAGATAAATCGAGTTTTTTTTTTTTCATTTTTCTTGTCCTTTTAAACGAATGCACATATCATTTGTTCAACAAATGATGAGGAAAGTGTGCTTTAGGTTAGGTGCAAAACGTTGTTTTCCCAATATTATATACATCAGTGGGGGATTAGCAGAAAATTAGTGAGTTAACAATTAAAGTGAGTTTGATGTCTCTCCATAAACTCGAACCCCGTATTTCCCTCTTAAAAGTTAGGGAATGGGGGGGCTGCTGTCCCCTTGGGACAGCAGCGTGCTGCTAGGCCCCATTTTTAGGCCCACCCCGGTCTCGCTCCGATGATCGGAAACGTTCACTTTGTAGAGCTCGTCGAGTAGAACAAGTATGCAAAAAATCAGCTTAATTGGATATCATTAAGTGTCTGATCGGAGCCCATATAACTCTCGGTCCGTGGGTTAAGGTAGATTTGATCTAGTGTTTCAGATCCATTCTTTTCAAGATAAAAAAATTTCGATTAAGTACTTAATGATAACCAATTAAGTTGATTTTTTGCATAGTTGTTCTACTTGACGAGCTCTACAAAGTGAACGTTTTCAATCATCGGAGCAAGACCGGAGTGGGCCCAAAAATGGGGGACAGCAGCCCCCCAGACTCCTAAAAGTTAAGGGTACAACCAGATGGACTAGGAGTCATTGTAAGGAGTAAAACTTGATTTTGTGAAAATGTGAAAATTACCAAGGTAGTTGAGAATGAGAAGAAATAGTATAGCGGTATAATCATTCTTCCTAAATTTTTGGTACTTTTATTTTGATATTTTTGTTCGTCTTTTATGAATTTTGGTTAGATCCACTTGATATTTTTAAGATCAATCATTCGTATTGACGAGAGAAATCTAAAAGTATAGAAATTATAACTGAAAGCCAAAAAAAAAATTTACAAAAGATGAAAAATACTAGCTAATTTTACATGAATTTTTTTTAATTTCTGTCCACATTTTTAAATGATTGGTCATATAGAGCTATATTTATTGAATACTACATAATCTTTTAGGGGCCCTAGACGAACGCCTTAGCTCATGACAGGTACTATTTAGGTGTATGATATGCATTTTTTTCCTCATTAGTTACACATTTTTATGGCATAAATTATTCAATTTTTTTTTATGAAGTAATTAATAGGAGTGTGCCATAAACTCCAAAATAATTACGCATTTTTTTCCTTTTCAGTGTTAGTAACGCATTTTTGTCTCGCAAATGTCATCAAATTTTTAGAAAAACAGACTCTATCATTTTCCATTTACTACTATACTAAAATAATACCGGTTTATGTCTACATTTACCAAACCCTGAATAAAAAGGTACTACAAGGGAGGTCTCTGAACATCAGGGTAGGTGAGTGAAATTTACCCTATAAAAATTCATGATATCATTTTTTCCACTCTATTTTTCCACATCGCAAAACCAATTAAGAGCCCAAACCCAAGTCTCAGCCCAAACCAAAAGGACACCCAAAACATTCGGTGACCTCATTGAAATTTCTATATCATTATGGGTAGAAAACACAAACGTGTCATTATTGAAGGGGTTGTTGACTCTTTTCTGGTATGTCAATCAATATGTCATCTCTCTCTCTCTCTCTTTCTCTCTCTCTCTCTCTCTCTTGGATTTTGGAAACCCCAATTAACCTCTGTCTGCTGTCGGATGTTTTGGTAAGTAGATGCATGCAAGCTACGACGGTGTTGATTTTTGATTTTGATTTTTTATTGTTAGTTGATGCATGCAAGTTATGCGGGTGTTGATTTATTTATTTATTTTTTTTAATGTTTGGATCAAAGTTCTAAAATTGGCAGATGCACATTTGGCCTCAACCGTATACCCAAAATGATTCATAGCGTTTGTTTTACTGATTGATGATCTTTATTCCTTTGTTGCTTTTTTTGCTAATGTTTATTACTGTTTCTTTGAATAATGAATTGCATTTACAGTTGTTAATACTTCCTGTTTACCAGTTCAGAGTGATGAACTGCACTCATTTTGAAAGTTATATCCTGAAGAAATTGACTAATTCTAACATATATCAGACATCACAGTGGTTGTGACCTCAGTTATAAGCTTTCTTACATATTTAATTGGGCCTTCTAGTGGACGGTGGGGTTGATCCTCTTGATTAGTTGGCTCGTTAGGCCGGACACTGAACTGAGTTATCAAAAAGCTAAAGTTAAAAGGTTTCTTATAACTCAGATTAGAGTAACACATAAGAACATTTGCATGAAGAATATGTAAGCAAATGTGAGAATGGTAATATTAGGTTAAGAGATGTTGCTTATGCAAGCACTAGCAGAGTACAATAATCTTGACTATCAAAGCTTATTTAGTACTTTTGTAGCTACAAGTGGGGCATGTCTTAGTGAGATTTTGTTGGAGGTCACTCAATTCTTCTAAAGATTGTTGCTCTGTGTTTTTCTTGTTGATAGTTGAACTATGTTGAAATATGAACCAACAAGATAACTATATTCTTTTCAATTATCATGATGATTGTACTTATGATGCGGATTTATCTTTATGTATACGACTGCGGAAATGTATAGGGAAGCATCTTAGATGATGTTTTCTTAGGGCCCCAAAACACTGAGGGCCGACCCTGGCTAGAGGCAATGGTTAAACCGGGTGAAGAGTTCCCTTTTTCAGAGAGTTCTCCTCAGTTCTTCAAAGTATTTGTACCTGATCAATCTTCCCAAGAAGTGGTAAAATCTACTCCCCTTCTCTATACAGAGGATTATTCATCTCCATAGCCTTGATTATGGTGTGTTTGAAGTACTATTTTGAATCTTTGATGGTTCTATTATATCCTTTGGGCCAAATAAATGGGAGAATGATTGAAGGTTTTATTTGGTTGGCCGCTTTCTGAAATTCTTAAGTTTTCAGAAAAGCCAGTGCGTATTTTCTGTATTTTCACTGCCGTTTCCTCAAAATTGATACTCTCTCCATTCCAAAATTATTGTCCATATTTAACTATTTTTGAATTTTTAAAAAGTTGATTACAGAATAGTGAATCAAATGAATTTCAGTCTTTTCTATTAATATTTCCATTATTATGGAAGTTTGAAAACATAAAACTATATTGACGAAAATCCTGTCATCGTCATAGTATTATTTCGATTTGGTTTTCGAAAACACAGCATTTCTATTCTCTGCAGTGTTATTAAAAGTGTTTTATCAAAAATTCTGTCATTTTCATGATATATTATTAGGAATTGTTTTTGGAAAAGACAGCATATCTATTCTCTGCAGTGTAATGCCACTCCCAAGTTTCTTCTCTTTCTTCTGTTATATTTGTTTCTTATTGAGTGTAGTGATAAAAAATAAAAATAAAAAGTGATCTTTTTGGAGGATTAACTCATTCCTTGCTATTTTTTCATAGCAAATCCCACCGGACTTTTTGAAGTATTTCAATGGAGTTTTACCTTACAAATCTACAATTACAAATATGGAGGGAAGATCATGGAAGGTAGAATTGAGCGAGGTCAATGACTCTTTGTATTTCCACGATGGTTGGCATCAATTTGTGCTGGATAACTCGCTAGAATTTGGAGATTTTCTCGTTTTCTACTATGGTGGCAATGCAAATTTTTATGTCAAAATATATGGCAAGAATGGTTGTCTAAAGGAGCCAAATCCTTCTACTAGTGATATTCACAGAGCAATTTCACTTCCGCAAGAGAATCAAACTGTTGAGAATAGTAAGTTTCTCTGGATATGCAAATGCACAAGCAGGGTTGGTGTTTGTGACTATAAATAGGGCCCAATTGCTACTACTATTAAGTAGATTATTAACGTGGAAAATAAGGTTGATCGGACGTTGGTAGACAGATGATTAGATTCCTGTCTGTCTTGAAAAACTTTAACGGCTAGTATAAGTTTGAGAATTAAATGATGTCCAATTATGTGGCTACTTATGTTCGATCAATCTGATTTCTTTGCATTGGTTACCTTGTTGAGGAGCCTAACAGAATGAACGGTTCCGATCTGATTATGGGGCTTGAGGATGGACTGATTTGCAGTCACAGCAGCGCTGCTGTGGCCCCCAAATCATGGCACCAACCCGGATACGCAGAATGCAACATGTGGAACAACTGCATTGAACTAAACATGTGTTTAAACAATGCAGGGAAATCTAAACGGCTGTCATGCATAGTAAGTAGCGACCAAATTGCTGACAATAATTTATGCTCTGGAAGACCTTCAGGGCTTCAAAAGAAAGGCAGGGCTCTTAAGGAAGCTGACAAATTCACATCCAAATTTCCATTCTTCAAAATTCACATCGGCTCTACATATATGACTCGTGGACCTGTGGTAAGTTATGAACCCTGTATTTTCATAGAGCAAAAAGGCATATGGCCATATATGCTATTACACATTCTGATGTTTGTAGTTGATTTCCTCCCCCATGATAGATTTTTCAACACGAGAATGTGTTATTTTCCCATGAAAAATCTGTTTAGGCTGTGCTTGGATATTGGAGATGAAGAGTTTTTTGGCCATGTCGAATTGACACCGCTGTAATAGATACAATCTGCAAAGTTATGTAGAGCAGGATCAACTTATAACTTCACATTGAAGATATTTGTCTGCCAATTCTTTATTGGATATTGCTATGAAATTTTGGGGTCCTCTCTTTTCAAATTATAATACCAACCACTGAAGCTTGATGTTTTGGAAATCAATATTAAAAGTACCGCTTCCACGCTAATATGGATGAGGTTGAGGAAAGTGATTCCATCCTTAGTGGGCATTCAACAGTCGGCTTTTGTGGAAGGTAGAAGAATTGGTGACAATATCCTACGCGAAGATGAAAACCATAACCATTAGGGGTATTCTATAGAAGCTTTAGCAGCAGTTACACCCAGACCTAAAAAGAAAGGACCAGAGGCTACGGCGCAGCTGAGGAAGACCAGAAGTGAACTGATCGAAAAAGGGGAGCTTGGTAAACTAAATCTTCATCATCTCCTCTTATGTCATCAGGCTTTTCAACCTCGATGCTGCCTCTCTCCATCTAAAGGCATAATCTGTGAAAGCCTCACTGTGCTCTTTTGGGACATTCGCTCTAGATCGGTCTTCTGCGGTCCCAATTCCATCTTAAAGGCAGACTGAGCAAGGTTGGATGCTGTTCTCTAGTCTCTCTCATCTATTCCTTTTTGTCGTCCCCAACAGCAGCAACTGAAAGCCAAGCCCTCCAGCAACTTTGTTCGAGAACCATTCTTTCTTTGCTTTCTCTCCTTCCTTTTTAATTCCTGTGCTTAATAAGGTCAGGACATACCAATCGTTTGAGTCAGTAGCAAGAGGCCCCTTGCAAGTAAATGAATCCACCCAACCATTCTTTCCTTCTACTACTCCGCCTTCCATATCTGCTTTCGAAGTCCCTTTTTAAGATCCTCTAAAGAAGTGAATGACTAAAAGGATCAAGGAAACATTCTCAGAATCACTCCTTGAGAAGGTGTTGATAATTGAAACCAAGCCTGCCCTACTGCACTACCACTGCGTTTGCTACTGCTCCTGACCTACTGAACGACTTTGAAGTCCTACTTACAGCCTTGTAGCTCCTACCGCTATGACTTTCGGGAAGCCTGGCACTCAAAGCTAGTCAGAACAACTCCTTGATAGGTCTTGATAGACAATACAAAGCCCTTTCCCTAAGCCGTTCCTTCCGTCCTTCCTTTTCTGATGGATTGATTTGAAACTTTCTTTCCTGCCATCGAGAAAGCCAAGTAATTAACAACTAGATGTCTCGGAACGAGGAGCGCCGGGATTGCTCCCGTTGAAGTTTTCGCCCAAGCCTCATCCTTGTATTTGGTTAAGCTGTCCTTATCGAACGCGTATTTGAATGCAGGCTAACTAGTGATTTTACTAAAAGTGTTACATTTATATGGAGCTTATAATACAGGAAACCAAGGAAAGGAATGAATAACCTTTGAAAAAGCTAGCAAGAAACCAGAGCATCCTCTGTGATTGATGCGAACAAATCTCGAGTTACTGGTTTTGCTAACTCGACGATCCGCCCCACCGTCAACCACGAGAGGTAGATTCGAACCCAGCCCTATCATCCCTTTGTTCTATTATCCTTCTATGAAACGTTGGAATGAGGGAACCCGGATCTTGTTAGTCGAACTCTCACGGTTATCTCACATAGCTCTTCAGGCACACCTTGGCATTCCCGAATTCTTCATGAAGCTGCTGCAGACGAACAAGGAAAGCCAGCGCTTCTTTTCTTCTGCCGTAACACCTTCGCCGTTTGAGAATACCTCGGCTACAAGAACATCTTGGGCACACTACCGATCCCTACCTCTTAAGCCCCCGCCGATCTTCCCTCAGCGATTGGGTTAACGTAAGCTCGACCCGAATTCGAAGTAGCATCGGATGATACTGGGATGTGGGGCCTCCTTGGTGGCACCGACGAGGATTTCATACCTTTTAGACCAGGAGGGCCTTATTAAGAGCAATTTCTCCCCTTCTTTCAACTTCAATTTTGAGTCTTGTTGTTGATGAACGAGAGTTCGTGCCAGGCCGTGTGCGATCTGACATCGGAAAGAGGATCCTACACATTTAGGCTGCTACGTGTCGATCGGAAGACGCCTTGCCGAGGCTCCGAACACTCCCTCAAACATCTGTCTGTTGGCATTTTTTCGATTTTTTTTTGTTTGGCACCAACTCTTTCCTCTGTGCAAACAGGGGTGGAGGAATAAAACCTCGCGCATCTGAGCTTCTTATCATTACAGTTTTACGTTTACTTAAATAGTTCACTTCTAGATTAGGTGTGTCCAAAGAGGCAACCTCATTGGCACAGTGTACATAGGATATTCTTTATATAGCAGTTCACCTCATATTCATGCTCTCAACAGTAGTTAGGCACTACTGTGATTGAGTGAATATCTTGGTCTGGTGTGGATAACAGACGACATAAGGTTGACTCTTTTGGGAACGAGCAAAGGCAGCGATCCAAAGGATCTAGAAAATCATTCTCTTAACAGTCTTCTGATTATACAAGTTCGGTACTATGGTTGTTCCTACGTCATATCGTACTTACTCAATTGAGGGTGAAATCTGTTCGATATGCAAGTGGTCTAGTCACTACCTGTAAGGAAAGCACCCCCTTCACATGAAAAAGAGAATGAGGCGGAGTGACGGGGAGGTATCGCCTTAACTCTATTTCCGGACCTACTCATCGAAAGATGCCCAAGCTCTTTGATAGAAGAAGCTTCCAATGCGCAGTTAGGACAAAAAAAAGGCTGTTTGCAAGAATAGGCTCTGGGACTTTATCAAAGGGAATGATTGGACAAAGAGAAGAAGGGCAACTAGTCTTCTTTCGACCAGTAAAGGCAGTTGCCAGACTGTTGAGTGAAAGCTCTTTCTATGGCAAAGGGTAATCCCACAGAACACAGAAAGGAAAAGACTTGACCGACTTGACCAGTCATCTCTTCTTGGACAGTCTAGCCCTAGTTCTTACACAAGGGATGCCCTTCTCCTTCTTAGTAAGCCTTCTTCTTTCATATTGATTTTCACGTGCACACCCGGCAGAAGAGGAAAAAGAGAATGACATAAGCAGCCTACTCTTGCAAAGAGCCTAAGCGGTTCAAGCCTATGTGACCAAACTCTCGTCTAGCACTTCGCTCCTTGCTCTCTGCCCCGATCAAAGCCCCGGTTTGAAGAAGTGGGAGGACCTAGCCTGGTTGACCCACGGAGCGCTAAGAAGCCGAAGGAAAATGACACTAGCTAACCAACGGAGAGAAGAAGAGCGGCAACCGATAACAAGAACCGATGCACTTACGCTTGCTTCCAAAAGAAAGGGCCTTCTTGACGCTTCTAGGACGGCTTTCCAGTTGATAGACCTGATGGTCCTTCTTTCTCTTCCTAGTTCCAGCCAGGCATATAGGAAAGTCAAGCCTTACTTCCGATTCCTTCCATCAATTCCTTCCCAGAAGAGGACGCTGTGAACAAAATGGGATTGATAGCATAGAAGGAGCTGCAATTGAATCAAATAGGTTCTTTGCAAGTGAAGAAGAAAGAATAAGTTGTGATAGAATCAGTTGTTACAGAATAGGCAGCTATAGAATCAGCTCGGTCCTTTCTTCCTAGATGCTTTTCATAGCTATCCAATGATCCTGTAACTACCGCTGCCGATGCCGAAGTGCTTCCTTCATCGTCTCGAGTAGGGGATTAGGCCCTCGAAGACACTGGAAATCCCCAGAGTCTGTCTTCGAATCAAGAAGTACCAGCAGATGATGAAGTAGGTCTGGTCATTCGAGCAGAATTTATGGCCATGTTAGATAGAAATCACCAGGCCGTAAATGAGTACTTCGATAAACAGATTCAAGAAATGACCGATAGATATAAACGAAAAACTGAACGAATATGGGAGTCATGGAGGCGTGACTATGAAACCATACTTGGTTAACATGAAAAACTGAACGAATATGGGAGTCATGGAGGCGTGACTATGAAACCATACTTGGTTAACATAACAAGGTTGGTACCTATGTTAACGAAAGGACACATCGAGAGGCTGATAGAGTTATCTGACTTAGAAGTAAACCAGTCCTTGTCAGCCATTACAATAGTTGGGGCACCAATGGCCAAACAAGTGGCCAGAGAAGTCATAGTCACCCTTGAGCCCATAGTTGCTAAGCACAATGAGACTAACCATGCCTTGGTTGGCGAGATCCAAAGAGTGGCCTCGAATGCAGGCCAGAGATCTGACTTAGAAAGGAATCGAATGACCCTTAGCACTAGGGCACCCCCACAAGGACCCTAGTACCTCTAGGGCTAATGAATTCCCAAGCCCCATTAGATAGGGGAGAATCCTTTATTCGAAGTCCCTAACCAGAGGGATAACCCCTTGTTTGAACAAGGGGGGCAGGGTTTCCCATTAGGATACCCAACACAAGTACAGAATAGGAGTTCTCCTCAAACGAATAACTTGAGTCTACCTTCGAATACCCAGAGTAACCCAGCGACTGGACAGAATGTCCAAGTCCCTACAAATCCTGGGATAGATGCTTCGAATGGCTAAGTGACAGGCCAGAATAGTCAGGCACCTACAGTGCCACCACTGAATGTTCTAGTGGGTATCCCAGTCAACACTCAACCTTACCAAGCTGTGCCACAACAGCCTGTGTTAGGAAACCAATACCCTCAGGAGCAAGTACGAGAAATTGGCCCCGCTCCGCTTTCTTAAAAGCAAGGACCACTACGGGAGGTAAAACCAAGGACCTAGGGAAGTCGGGGCTCGTCCCCGGTCAATATTGGATCAAACAATAGGCGGCCGTGGCACTAACCTCTTTTTTTATTGATTCAATACAATAGGGGAAAAGATCATATAGTTTTCCCTACCAAGACAAACTCTCAACGGATCCTCCGCGCGATGGGCATACCTCTTCCGTGCGTCTTTCTCGTGGCGGGAACAGAACAACAGGGAAAGACCCGGTCGAGCTGCCTAGGGCTCGAGGGCGAGCTTTCTTTATTGTTGAGAGAATGGGGAGTGACTCGAAAGGCTTCCGTCTCCGTTCTTGGTTTGGGGGCTTTCGGTTCGGGCCCTTCTCGATCTTATTCGTAGTTGGGAAGGGGGAAGGAGTCTAAATCAATGGACATTAATGAACCATCATTGATGGACGTTGCACATGACACGATCAATTCGACTCAAGGTCCGGCGCTAATAGAAGTTGCTTACTCTCCTAGTAGCGAAGGAAAAGGGCAGGGCGTTTTTCGTAGTAATAGTGGGTGGGTCTCATGAGATCTATGCCGGCCGTCGGAATGAAACGAAGGTCGAAGGACCATTCGATTCATTAAGGGGCATAGATCTAGGCCTATTTGTTCGGTCAATCACCAAAGGCAGGGGGGAACCACTATGGATGAGACCCCCCCGGCCTCGATTCTTTTGCATAGTCCGGGGGCCGGCCCCAGCAGCGTAGCGGGGCATAGCGGCGCCCTCGCCTGGCGCTATTCCCGGACCTAGCAGCAGACGAGCGGACCGTGCCTAATTTCAGACCGGACCAGACTCTTCTTTGTTTGAGCTGCTCCCACGCACGCAGACCGGAATATCTCACTTGTCCTGGACTGGACAAGTATGTAGAGATCTTCGTGGGACCGTGGAGGGAGTCTCAATCGATCTTTTCTAAGATTCCTTATCACGCCACACATGGGGATCTTTCCATTGATAGATAAGAGGACTCCCCCCTTGAACAGACTCTAAAAGCTTAGGGTACTACCTGCCTATACGGAAGAGGTGTACTTCGCCCCTTACCGTTCTCGCTCAGTGTTTGCAGCAGCTGGGAAGGCAGTCGTAGAAGCGAAGCCTATCGCCACGCCGACCATCAAATACGAGAGTGGGCCTCTTCTCAAAGATTTGATGGAACGGCCCAGCCCAAAAAAGGTAGGTTATAGTACGCGATGCGTTCTATTTGTATGAATCGCGAACATACCACGCACGACCGGACGTAGAGCCACTAAGAGCTGGCAGATCGGGCCAGGCGCAGGTGCTAGATCCAAAAAGTCTAGTCTCGATCAGCCTAGTGCACCAACCACGTGGTACGACGGGCACTCAAAGACCTGGCGAATGATGTGATGGCCCACCCCACCCAAGAGCGCTTATGTCATAGGGGCGCTCATGGCTGGAAACAATCCTTATGGTTTGGATATCCGGTAGGAATAATAAGAATCAAAAGTCCAGGTTGGTTGGTGAGCCTAGTGATAGGAGACTATCTAGCTTGGTTCGGAGAGCACTTGTTGGGTGAAATATTTTTTTGTTGCTAAATGTTACGGCCTAAATGCTGAACTATTGACCCTACTTGTTCGGATGGGTGTTCACCCCAAAGTGTTCCCGGACCGCATGCATACATCCGTAAGTAACTTAGTGCAACATGGAAAATTTCATTGAGAGGAATCAGCAAAGAAAAGAAAAACGGGTTAACATCAACCTGTGTATTTGAGAGATTGTCCTCGGGCTGAGGAGCGTCCACATGAGTTCGTTGAGGTGTCTACACAGGCCTTGGGTTTTCTTTTATATTCTGTTGAGAGTTCGGATTGCTCCACCTAAGTAGAACGAAAAGAAGGAATAGTAAATTGAAAGGGGGAGCCAGTCGCATCCGGTAGCTTGCTTACTCTCCTAGTTAGAAGAAGGCTCTTTGGCAGATTCTTTAGATATGGACAGAGTCCCCTAACCTTGATATGATATTAGTAAAGCGCTAGCATCCCATTAACTCAGCGATCTACCATCGCTTCGTTCTTCTCTTTTAGCGATGGAAGGGGCAGTGCATTCGGCTGCTCTTTCTCTCTTCTATCCTTGTGGACGAGGGGCCCTAAAGCTAGCTAGAACAAGAGTGCGAAGGGCCTCTAAGCTATACTTTCTTTATTCTTTGGAAAGAATGAATAACTACGCCAAAAAGCTATAGCAATAGAGCAGATGGACCAAATGAGCACTCTGATAGGTAGACCGACCGCGAGGGATGATGTTACAGCTTCTTTTTTCTAGCCCTGGATTAAACAACTCTTCTTTCTTGCCGATTGGACATTGGAAGCCTTGATGGCATAAACTGACACTACTGATGCTACTGGTGCTGGTGTAGTAACCTTATGAGGAAGGAGCTTGCCACGTGAGTTGACTCTGGACCTTCGACTTTCATACTTGAAAGCCCATTCGTTCGTATCTGACTTTCACCCGCACCTATACCTTGATTCCCCGTCATATACCTCTACTTTCGTCCTATACCTGCTTGTCAGCTAGGCACAACCGGCATACGACACCAAAACTGCAATCGAGAAAGATGACGCAGAATAGGCGAGCATTGAAATGGCAGCGGGTACCTTCAACTAGAAAAGAAAACAAAAAAGGGGGGTACGGGAAAGACACAAAGGCAAGACCACTGGTACGGGAATCGGAGCTGTAGTAGGAGCTTGAGTAGGAGTCAAAGGAACTGGCTTGAAGTCCCTCCAGGTTGTCTCGTTAACCAGGTTACCTATTCAAAGATGAACTAATTGCCTTTGGTTTCTTCTAATGGCAGGCCTGTGCCCCCTCTATCTTTGCTTTCCGGGGTACCTCTTTATCTAGTATCAGACGATTCCATTGATTTCTTCTCGGTGCAAAACAAAGGGGTCTATCCTTAGGACTCTTTCTCGTGAACTAGGGTCAAATAAATAGATGGATCGCCCTTTTGTGTATTTAGAGGTGATCCCAGGTGCCTCCAACCCTTTGGTTGTAGGAATCAAAGGTCCCGCCAGTGTGATAATGATAATAAAGGCTGCAAGCTCCATCCTGCTGTTATGGTCTCGGTTGAGACTGAAGAGGAGTTTCATCATCAGCAGCGAGGTCAAGCCATAGGTACGCTTTACGACTTGAGTCCTTCCTTAGCTTAACGACTGGACTCATCTAAAGGAAAATCGACTCGTAAGAAGCTTAACACACGGTAGTTACGCTTGATTTTAAGTGTTGGTCCAGACAAGAAGAGGAGAGCTCGTCTCGTTACGTTTAAAGACAAAGCAGGCTAGAAGCAGGGTCATGCTAACAGACAGAGAGAGGAAAGCCACGCTCCTTGCTTCTTCTTTTAGACGGCCCCCTATTAGTAAGCTTAGATCGAACCTATCCCATTTTGACAGTGCGATGGTTGGCTGTTCACGGACTAGCTGTACCTGTACCTACTGGGGTAAATATCAGCAATGCAGTTCATCCAACGAGAAACCTAATCCGAATTATAGAGCTACAACACAATCAAACCCGAACGAAGAAAATGTTGAATTGAATCGTACCACTCTCTACTGGGGGTTCTTAGCCTATATATGACGAGCTGAACTAGCTGTTTTCTTTTCCCCATTTTTTGTATCAAAGCCAGCCACTGACTTAGAGAACAGGTCTCCCCTTTTTCGGGTGAAGAAAGGAGTCGGTGCACTTCGGCATAAGCCTGACTATTCGTCTAACTCTGTAAGCAGTCCTCCTCAGGGAAAAGAACAGTCCACGCATGAGCAAGTATGAAACTCTAACGGAAACCGGGGTTAGTCAAGATAGTTTACCTCCCCCTGCCCATGAAGTACGAAGTTTTTGCATAAAATTTTAACCATTCTGCTTTTGACTAGTATCATGGGCACAGTGCCTATTGAGATGCCCTAGTCAATAAACGTGGGCAACTTATAAAGCACGGACACCTCACCTATGTCTTACATGACTCTCTCCAGACGTGTATCCTACACTCGAAACAAAAGTGTCAGGTCTTTTTTCCATTTTTTCTATTTGGATAATCTGTGACACTAGAGAACATGGCTCGGGACTCGCTAGTTGCTAGGACACTCTCGGTGTACATCATTTGTGTGAAAGGAAATTGTAAGCTCCAGTAAAAGCTTATAAAATTTTGTGTTTGTATGATGGATACTTAGTTGATTATAAAGACGGATGTGAACTAGGAATTGATCTTTGTTGGAGCACTTTGATGCAACTACAAATCTAATGATGTAATTCCATATATGAATAAAGTCATATATATTGTCTCTATTGTGATTAGTACATATTTGTTCTTTGTCATCATTTACATTTAAACATCTAGGCTCTGTTTGTTTGGGCGTAAAATATTTTACCTATTTTCCGGTGTTTGGAGGTATAAAAAATGAGAAAAACATTTTCCTTTCCGGTGTTTCCTCGATCGTTAGTCCTGACCCACGTTCAATTCCCTTATTCTCAGCTGTCTCTCTCTCTCAAAATATTTTTCATATGCCAATCAAACACTAAAAATAAAAGTTTGAAGTTTGTTTTTTGAAAGAACATTTTACATTTAAACAAACGGAGCCCTAGTATGTAATAGAAATACATCAATACATCTTAACGCGTACCCAACATGTCTTGTCCTTTATTTTTCTTTTTTTAAATTACGTGTAATATCAAGTGTTGGCATGTCTACATCGGTGGAATACCAAGTTTCAACCATATTGGAAAGAGCCGAACAAGAAAGATGCCTTACTATACGGACCTTCTACATTTTGCAGAATGTACCAGCAAGCTTTGTCAGCAGTGTCATGCAACAGGATAGACAGAGTGCAACACTTGTTGTTTCAAATAAGTCGTGGTCTGTGGGTTTGTGCAGAGGTCGAAGACATGTACGCATGATCACTCATGGTTGGCCCATCTTTTCCCGAGAAAACGCGCTAAAAGTAGGCGATGTTTGTGTATTTGAACTTGTTGAGAGAAAGGATTTTGTTCTGAAAGCTTCTGTTTTTAGATGTCTGGATTGAGTGATTCTTTGTAGGTGCTATGTTAAACTATTTCTGACGCAGAAATAATAATTTAAGCATCATTCATAAAGAAGAAACCCAGGAAGGGGTAGTTTGCATGGAATATCTCTAACTACGTGTTTCACATGTTTAGTCTTTGCTTAGTTTTTGAAGTACCTAGCTAGTAGCTAGAACAGTAATTCATGCAGATGAAGTATCAGTGTATTCTCTTGCACAATTTGGATGTTCATATATGCTTCCCTTGTTCCCACTTTCAATTAGGATATGGTAGATGCATGTCCATCTCCTTTTATTTGCTCTGTGGATACAATTTGGGTTGCAAAAGAAAGGAGCCGAATTTTGACATTTTTGCGTGAGTTCGCTTTTTTTACTCCCTCCGTTCCTTTTTAAATGTCCTACTTCGTAATTCCAACTTATTAAAAAGACATCATCATTACACCTTTCACATCAACTTTTACCTCTACTTTTCCTTCTTACCCTATATGAAAACATCATTACATTTTAACTCACCAACTTTTCAAAATAGAATCTACTTTTAGGGACAAAATGGAAAATTTACCAACTTTTACCTACTAACTTTACAAAATGGACACTTATTAAAGGACAGCTCAAAATAGAATACTAGACTCTAAAAAAGGGACGGAGGGAGTATTATTAAGATTTTAGCGAGCTGAACTGGCCGAGGTTTGAATTAACCTCGAGCTTGTTCATGAACTTCTAACAAGTCAAAAATATCATCCATCTTTGTTTTCAATAACTGCTTGTGCTTCAATGATCATCCATACTTTGATATCACTTTGGTAGTTTGGTTTCTATGGAATGAAACCTAAAACCTTATCGTCAAAAAATAAGACATTAGGAACTAAATAAGACATTAGGAACCAAAAAATAAGACATTAGGAACTAAATTGGAAAACAAAAACATTACAAAAAGCCAAATTATATACTTGGTGTAGACTGTGAAGTACAATCAGTTCATGAATACAATTTCATTGACGCTGCTCCTGCAACTACATGTTGGCATTCACTGACCTCAAAGTTAGAAATCACAAAAGGAACAATCACATGAGGTATCCTGGTCCATAAAAAGAAGGCTAAGCTCGATTTGCGTTCACCTGAACTTGGTACAAAAACAACGAAACATATTCACTATACTGAATAAGTTCGTTACTATCAACCTAATTGCATAATTATCATACAGTTCTAACAAAGCCACAGAAGTTCAGAGCAAACAAATGATGAGCTCTCCTGCTAAGATCTGAAAAAAATTCTTTATGTTCCTAAGAAAAGAACTGGGAAGAAAAAACAATTAAGACTAATTCTTCAGTCATGAGTACCCCGATATTTCCCGTAATCAGCCGATCTTCTACTTGCTTCTGCATACTTCTTCTCTCCTCCCCCTCCTCCCTCTTGATCTACTGCTAACTTTTTTTGCCTCCGCTGCATCTCCTCAACGTGCCGCCGCCATAAAGATTCCCTCTCTTTCCTTGGTATCTTTGCATACCTAGGATCGGCCTTAAGAAGACGTTTAGCTGTTGACCAAGAAGTAGTAGCTGTTTTAGCATCTTCTGTGTCTTGAGCAGCTACTTCTGGAGTTATCACATCAGATAAGAGAGCCCTGAACTCGTATACACACCTCTGAAACAAAAACAAATGAGTTAGTCAACTCACCTCTAACAGAGCCATGAATTGAGCAGTTCATGCTGTTGATTTTAAACTTAAGTGACCAATTCATAGAACAAAACATGATTTGTCCAAGTTTATGACAGATGTTCATCTCTGTGTGGCCAACGAGATGTAATGGGACAAAAGAAGTAGATTTTTGGAGGGGACACAGCATTGGGTTCAGGAGGTATGAACCCAAATTAATGACCTTAAACCAAAACAAATGCTTATGTCAAGGGTGGTGACAATATTGATGTTCCTTTGTAATCTCCAGCGGTGCTTATCATCTTCTAATGGCACACGATGGTGATTGCAGCTGGCATACATGTATTTGATTGATAGCAGTCAGTTTTTTTTTTGTCATTAGCGTCTGTTAGACCAAGGATGTCAGTTTAGGTATGTTTTGCATGTTCCTCTAGGGTGCTCAATGGGTAGACTGGTTTCCAAGAGAAGAACACTATTTTGACATAGTATAGAAACAGAAAATGAAAGAGAAGTACCATTACCTCAAGCAACATCTTCACATGTTCCCTGAAAAGCTTTTCCAAGTCAGATTGATCTAAATAAGGATTCACTGCTCGTCCTTGAGGATCCTTCTCCAGCTTAGGCTTTGATTCCGTCCAAGATGCCTAGTTTACAAGAAAAAGAAAATTACTACACGGGCAACCAAATTCCACAACCTATGGAAACAGAAGATGACGTGATCAAAGAACAATGATGCAACAACTGGCAACTTGTACAAATGAAAAGCAACTGAATACAGGCACAAGAAGATAAGATCAATGGATAGACAAAAACCATTGTTGGCCTATGCCCTACATTATTGAGGTCCGATTGCTTTTATTTTGGTCATCTTCTTCCAATTGTTATAAATTTGAGATTCAAGTTTTCATCTTGGGTCACATTAAGGACAATAATTGGTTGAGGCTTTGCAAGTGAAGAACAGTACTTGAGGCAAGAAACCCCGGAACAGTGCTTTCTTTTTTGGGTTTTTTTGCATAGGACAGCAGCCAGCCGCTCTATTGATGCTTTAACTCCTCCATAGTAGCGTTGGTTCGCATGTTACTTCTTAACACCGCAGCATCGTACCTTAATGGCACAACATCTTCCTTCAAGGTTGCAACATCGTCCATAGTTGCCTCACAATCCATAGGCAAGGGTTGCAACTTGGTATTCATTCTACTTTCTGTCAGGATAGTAATCTTAGTATCACGAAAGCAAATTTTAAGAATGCATGATGTTGACAAGTAGGGGATCACACTCCTGCAAGTAGTGAGCCCAAACAAGATGCCACGGTTCTGTACTGATTTCAATGGTACATGGGCAGCATCCCCTTGATGCTTTTTCAATAAATTCAATCCTTATCAAAAAAGTACTGGTTTCAATACAATTTCATAGTTGTATGGCAATATAATATAGAGTACCAGAGGTTTAAAAATAAGAGAAGAGAACTAACTACGAATGATTTAGGAAACATCATCACAACACAGATTCTCATAAACCAACTCGAATGATTTAATGAGATTACGCATCAACTTATGGGCAAAGAATCTCCTACTTCTTCGAGGATTAGGGTACAAATTTAGAAAATAAGGTATTTGGTAGATATTTGAGACAACTATAATTTGACTTATAATTCCTCTCCAGCTAGGACTTTTTCCAAAAACTGAAATTTTACTCTATTGACTACAACGAATACTATACACATAATAAAATTCATATCAATGTAATTACTTCACCCAGAATAAGATCCATAGATCTACAATAAAGTTTATTACTTATCCACACAAAAAAAGATCCATAGATCTACAATAGAACCCAAGTCCAATAAATTCTGCAATTACCAATATACCACCACTACCATGGACAGTTATCTGTTGATCAGAAAGCTTCTTCATGATCGTGGGGTATAGCCTTTGCTTTAGGCCTCCAAACCCTTTCTTACATGTTTTACCATTCCAGATGTGGCATCACTTGGGTACCCTGTTTCACCTCATGTTATCCAGTCTGAAATCCTACAAGCATTCAGATGTGGCATCACTTGGGTACCACCTTTTCACCTCATAGTATCCAATCTGAAATCCTACAAGCATTCAGATGGATGCACCTTCGAATTTCATAAACACCTTGCCATTAGTTCGACTTTCTTGGTGTACAGCTTGAACATGTTCCAAAACATATTCCAGAGACTAATAACGTAATTACACTCTGGTCCAGCTTTTCCAAGCTACCAGTGAACAATGAACTCATGGAGCACATTTGAGATTATAATAGTAAATGAACCCACACACAAGATCACTAAAATTTCTCCTTAGCTCGTATCCAAGGTTGTTACTTGTTACAGTCACCATGCGGTCCTCAACTGGAAGCATCCAATATTAACTGATACTATGTGATAGCATAAACCACGTGTGAGTCTCATCAACAAAAAGGGCCTCGTATCAGGTAAAGGCACCAGACAATCATGCATCTAAGCATTATCGTGAACTTCCTACTAGACAGCCATGACTAGCTAAAGCATATCCACACATATAATACTTGAACATCAGCTACAAAATTACTACAAATTCCAGCAAGACATATCACAAGACAGTTTCTAAGAAGACAGGTCATCAGATACTACCTGTGAGTCTTTAATTGTTTCAACAAGTAAAGCTTGATAAGTCTCAACAGCTTCTTTCCTTCTAGCTTTGGATCGCACCCGCTCCACCTCTTGTTCTTCCCTTTCTTTCCGCTTCCGCAATGCTCGCTCTCTTTCCTTCAGCTTCTCCTGAGTGCAAGTATGCAAGTAAACTTCAATTTCCCGACACAAAAGTGTGCCTAAATATTGTAATTTAATATTTCAATCAATCACTGCTTGTCATCTCAAGAAAATATTAAAGAAGCCAATTGGTGGTCTGCATATTGGAAAACAGACAATCATAGTGACAGCTGAGAAAAGGGATTACAGATACAACATGCACAGAAAATTCAGGAGCAAAACATTTTAGTTTGGGGGAAAAGACAGAACAGAAGACAGAATATGCACATGGAGGGAACCAACTTCTTACAAAGCTAGAAAAGAAATTGAGCCAGAACCTGAGAGTAGGTTATTATCCCAAAGAAACCCTTACACTCTGAGTTGAATGCATTAATGACAACACACCTCGGCCTAAAGCATCATCATTACATTCAACCACCAATGATAACCACACACACAAAAAAGAACAGAAACGAGTGGGGATGCAAAGAGCAGAAGGGAAGTGGTTTGTTACCTGCTCCTCCTGTTTGGCCCTGGCTACTCGTTCTGCTTCCTCTTCAGCAAACTTTAGTTCGGATATATATTCATTAAACATAATCTCTCTATCCTCGTGCTTAACAGATTTGTATCTGGGGTCATTTCTTAGACTATCCTTCGCCTATCAAAACCAAGAGTTATGAACCTCAATATATATTTTTAAAAAAATGGAGTAAAAATAGCGGTTAACGATTTGTATAAAGGTTATAGAGACCGAATCACCCCAAACTTCTACATGCATTTGGCAAGGGGATAAAACAAAAACTGCAAAAATAACCACCTTCCTTACTTTGACATTCCACTGGAAAAGCAAAACAAACCACATCTCCCAACAGGCAAGAGTACTTCAACAGATGCACCAACCTTAGACCAACGAGAACTTGTCGTGATATCTGCTTTCTCCTGAAGCATGCATTTAAAACTCGATGCAGCAGCTGCACGTATAGCTCTAGCCTTTTCTTCAGCAACCCTCTTCAGAGGAAGTATCCTGCAAGTGGGAGCATATAACAGGTTAAAAAATAGAAAATATAGCGTGGAAGAAAGAAAAGAGTTACCATACAAATCCAAATGGATATGAGAGTTCAAAGACTCAAAGGGTGAATATCAGTATCTGGACAAGAAGATTACAACTTGAAGCATATTGCCCCAATGCAAATCAAAAGCAATTAATTTCCCTTTAAAAATAAGTCAAATAGGGTAAAACATGATCAGGTCCAATTTATCCTACACGCCACTGTACCAGGGCCTATATGGAAAATGCAACTTCCCAAACTTTTTGGAGTTCTATATATCACCAGGAAAAAATTAAGGGAATCAATATCAAAAAAGAGGTTAGCTTCTAAGCCTACAATGGTTCCAAGGACGCAAACAGACAACATTGCAATTCACAAACGTAATACCTTCAAATAAACTCACAAGCCAGTGACAGACAATAAACAATTTCTATAATTTGTGAATTAAGACAAGTATACAAACACCATGGGTAGCTGAAACTCCACACACAACAAATGATTGAAACTAAACTTATGTTTCCAACCTTGCAAGAAAATCAACTAACCATTAACCCACGGAAAGATCTACCTTGGAATATGGTCATTGAGAGGAATCCATTTGTAAATGAATATGTATAGATCCCTACGTACATTCAGTAGGGGTGGGAATTTCCGACACAACACCATAACACGACACAAACCTGACACAAAGTTAGTGTGTTAGGGACAGCTATTTCTGACACGGAACACAACTATGACACGACACGATAACACGAAAAGCTAAACCGGTCTAGTTAGGGTTTAGAGAATTCAAACACGAACACAAGATGACATGACACGACGCGAGGTGGGAAGTTATGAAAGGACACGATAACACAACACGAACCCGACACAAAGTTAGCGTGTTAGATTTGGCTATTTCTGACATGGAACATGAATATGACTCGACACGATAACACAAAAAGCTAAACAGGTTGGGTTAGGGTTGAGAAAATTCTGAAACGAACATGAGATCGCACGACAGGACTTGACACGATGCTCACCCATAACATTTAGCAAAATGAAAGGTCTAGAATCAACTCCTAAAGGGAATTAAATCTTGGAGGACACGAAATTCACCACAGAAAATACTGAAGCAAACAAAATCTCTGGCATACAATCACAAACCAACCTCCAAATTCTAGAATTAAAAAGTTGGGGATCTTAAAATTAGAGACCGAAGGCCAAAAGATGACAAATAACTCTGTCTTAAAGATTCAACACCAATTTATTGACGATACTCCTCCCATCGCACTCCAACCAAACTAACCAGCAAAATAGAGAGAAGAGCACAATTCCACAAGGCATCCATCTTCTTATTGCAACCCCAGCCCCAAAATCAACCAAAAGCAATTGCGATACACAAGCTGCAACCGCCCAACATTTGGATGCCAAAAGGAATACTCGGTTCTCTAAAGTCAAAGCCAAAGGGCAATATAAAAGAAGTTATCCGAGGATTTCTCATTCGCCCTGCACATAATAGAACCACTAAGGGCAAATTGTCGGAAAAAGTTTTTAGTCATGACTCATGAGACTACTACAAGCCAAAGTGCACATAAAAAAAATCTAATGTTTTATGAAGCACAATCGCTTTACAGAATCTACTATCGACAAAGAATGAAATAAAAAAAAAATTGGGTTAACAAACAAATTCAAAATAAGAACGGCACTAAAATGTCCAGGAGAGTGAACAGATCACACCATTTGTCACTAAACTAGGCCTAAAGGACAAAATCATCAAGAATAGCCGACAAGAACACCAATGCATCCACCCCACTATCATTCTAACTTCTGGAAGTAATAAAATCCCATGAAATCGGAGCCAGGTGAAAAAATGCCATAGAAGCAACGGAACCAAAATAGGAGCACACAACTCCTCGAGCTTTGATCGACCTAGCATCATTCAGAAACACCAAAACAACAACCGGCCATGTTCTCCACTTTATTTTGTCTAAACTCAGTTATTCAGAATTAGGCTATTGTCATGCAAGTCAGCACAGATGTCCAGTTAAAATACTTAACAGAACCATTTATCAATCAATTTCCTCTGCCTACTATGGATATTCCAGAATTCAGAGGACTCTTCTAGCAACAGGTGCTCGTCTCTTATCAAAATTAGTTAATGATTCAACTAGGCAACGCAATGCGTCACTCGAAAAGCTTGCCCAACGCCTTTCCCAACATATAGATCCCTATGAAGCATGGTACTTTAAACACAGTGCCATAAGAGTAGACGCTAGGTATTGGATACAGAAACAGAGTACATCAACCAAGTAAAACATATTTTTGCCTAAACCCCCTTATTTTTGCATTCAAAAAGATATGCAGGCTTTAGAAGTATTTAGTGGAAGTCGGTTGCACGCATCAATTATAACACAGACGAAAAAAGTATTTCTATTGTGTTGATTGCTGTTAAAACAAAAAGGTGTGGGTATGTTGAAGACACAAATGGCGGCCAAACAAAGGGGAATTGTCAGCAAAGGATCCATCTCAGTCGAATAAACGAGCCTCGCTATTGATGAAACAACAACTGAACGTAAGTTGACTAGTGTTCTCTCTCCCCTTTTGTATTTCAGGGTTGTCTCTCTTTCCCTAGATTTCTCTCCCTCTTCCCTTAACAATCATTTTTGTAAGGACCTATTTAGT
Organism: Rhododendron kiyosumense; assembly: GCA_019656275.1. Lineage (NCBI taxonomy): Eukaryota > Viridiplantae > Streptophyta > Magnoliopsida > Ericales > Ericaceae > Rhododendron > Rhododendron kiyosumense. The sequence continues at coordinate 1,009,870 of BPLS01000707.1, forward strand.
TCTCATTTAGGTTGTACGTTGTTATTTGTAGCAAAAAAAATGGATGTTGTATCTGTCATATATAAACAATGCTAAATAATGCAAGGACGATGAGTCTAGCCCATGGCCGTATCCTATTTTTTTTAAGGTTTTGACGAACCTCTGAACTCTTGGCAGTAATAATCAGTCAGCTCACCAAGTGCACTATCTACAAAGAGCGCTACACTGTTGTAATAAGTTAAAATGCTTGGACCATGACACAAGGCCCCACTATGCTGATTGACTAATTAGGTGATAGAAGGCAAAGAAGATATACTACGCAATGCCCTCAGCATGTGTACTCTAAATCTAACTATGAAACAATCACATACAAAACCAATGTCTCTTCCAAGTTTCAAGTATTCCTTGGTTATACCTTTCATTGAGTAAACTTTCGCGCTCCTTTCGTTCTAAGGCCTCAAACCGCAGGTCATGGTCCCATTTCTTTTTGAATGTTTGATAATCAGTGTTGTGATCAATATCCTGAAAAACAAAATTAATTAGAAAGCAATCTCTAGTCCTACCACTATTCAAAAGCCAGAAAGATACTTTGATAATAGAATTCCATCGGGACCTAATGACAACACAATCAAAATAACATGCACAAAACCTCTTTTGCTTCTTCTAATAACTGCTTGAACCCCTCCATTGCAGCCTTCTGAGCTGCTCTTTTTTCCTTGCGCTCTTCATCAGCCCGTGTACGAACATAATGATCAAACAAGGCTCTCCGAGCACTATAACCTGGAATAGCCTGCGACATAAAAAACCATCATGTACAAAATAAGAACCAATTAACTGCCTATCAGGGTTTTAATCGCAGTATCAAGAAACGTAGCATTGTCAGTGATATGGTCTATAACAGCCGATCGGATAGAAAATTGGGCCGTAACACAGGTAAATAACGGTATCGGAGGTTCAAAATCCCGTTACTTAAGGGTGATAAGATAGGTAACGGCCTCTATCAAAGTATATTAACTGCAGTACAACGAAAAAGAACCCCAGCTTCAGTTTCTAATCCTGAATGCTGCAACATGAATGCACCACAGTAGCTTCAGAAGAGATATCAGGAGAAAAGGGCATGGAGGTTGTGATTGTTAGACCTTGTCCCAATTGGTTAATTAACCTCCAAAACTAGTAAATGAGCTGGGCGGCCCCTCTATTTATTGCTTGGTTTTGAGTTGTATGTTTTAACATGGTATTAGAGCAAGGCTTTTGGACATACTTGATTGATTGCACTGTTGTTTGTGCCTTAAGCGCATCTTGTTCGTTGTGATCCCTACATTATGGAACTTTACCTCTCCATGTGTGAGTCAGGGGTCACATGTGTAGGGGAGTGTTAGAGTTTGGTCCAAAATGGTTAATTATAACCTCCAACTAGAATATGAGCATTTGCAGCTTCTCCACTCGTTGCTAATTGATTTTGTGTTGGATGCTTTAATAGTGACTGGAAGGTGGGCACACACTGTGTGCGCACATTTTTAGGGTGGGTGGGGACAGTGGGGTGGTGGTTGTGATAGGTGGTTTTAAATTGATTACTGTATTATTTTGCCCATAACAATTATTTATTTAATGGTAAGTTAAAAATAGTCATAAATACTTGACTTTTACAGGGACAATTATGGAAATCACTTGTGATAAGGCTTCAAAAATGGAAGACACCAAACTGGTGTTCTCCTTTTATCTATTAGAACAGATTATGCATCTATCACAAAGTAATAATGGCCCAATTCAGTTTAATTGATGTTCATCTGCAAGGAACTTCTCCCAAATGCCGCCATTCCACTAACAAATTCAACTCTAGACCAGGAGGGATAAAGTAATATCCCCAGGTAATTGGATATAATCACAGGGCATCAATTAGGAACTTGCGTACTATGTGGGAGGGTCCTATACTCTTATCGCAGGCACCAAGCATTCTCCCTTCATCCAACCCCTAGGGCAAGAAGTTCTATAGGGTATGAGTAATGCTGTAACTAACTAGCAAGGTTACCAGGAGGAAGCAATGATGTCTTTCATCCAAGATGAAACTATTCCAAAAATGTAAGTTGCTCTTTAATGCACCACTTTTAACTATAAGTGTAATTGAAGTAGGTCATAAAGACTTGACCAAATGCATGAAATACACTAAAGGTATGAGATATCTATATGACATGTTTAGTAGGACATCCATCCAGCAAACACATTCAAGCTTACTGCATAACTACGCAAAAAGCTCATGTATTATTCATCAAAGTATTTTGGCTTCTTGTGAACACCAATTATCCTAGAGGATAAAAGGTATCAAATCAACACTTGGACTTGTGAATCAAACTAGTCTGACACTCGTCCGAGAGCTTGACAACCCCAGTTGAGTCCGCACAACATAGAGACAGAGAAACATCCAGCAACCAGGGACGTAATAATTGGCCTTAAAACACAAACTTCACAGGAGAGAACATGGTTAACAATTCTATTTCTCCACCAACAAAAGTTAAACCCATGTGGACGCCCCAATCATAAATAACATAAGAATTAAGTTTTCCTGAAACACAAAGAAAAGTAGGCACTCTCTTCCCTATGGTTTTTTTTTTTTTTTTCTTTGCTTGAATAGTGCCCCAAGCCCCAAGGTACAGCTAGACCAGGAGATCACTTACAAATAAAGGAGTAACTAAGAAGCCAATCACGAGGAAAGGGAGTCGTAAGGCATATGTTTTGCAAACCAAAAATGTTAGTCTGAATGTAATAAACACAATCTTTAACTAAGGCAAACCTTGAACCGTTCCTTTCAACAGGCCCAAAAACCATGCACTTGTTCATTCCCACTCAGCACCAATTTGGACAATTTGACATCTACAAAAAGAAGGGAGGAAGGAGTGTGTGGGGAAGAATTACTTTACAATAAATTATTGTGGCTTTTCACCAGACAAATTCCGGCAAACGCTCGTTCATGAGGAAAACGCATGCAGTCATGTCCAAACCTAGACTCAAACCCTGCACCTTTTCCTTTGAAGGAGAAAGTAGAAACCAGTCAGGCTAATAACATGGTATTTCGACTTCACAGGAGTACAAACGGCAGTATCAAAATGCTTACTTTTTGAATAATACCAAGTTTCCAACAGGTATAATTCATAAAGCACTTGGAATGGTAGAGTTTGGAACTGGTGTCCCACGAAACAGGAGTTCATTATAGACTATGTAAGTTATAACTGGGCCATATTACTGGGAATAGTTGATGAATATAATGCATAATCAGGCATGAGAATGATGGGTTGCACATCAGTGTCATCCCTATGAATGAAGCCAAGAGCAAGAGCCAAAAAATTGATGGGAGCATGAACCACTATCGTATATTGGACGTTCTTCCTTCTCATTCCCAAAATTACAGCAATCAAAATCCATGTACAATCTCTGGTAAGATGGAATTCAAAACCAAGAAAGCACAAGGTCCATTTCTGAGAGGCTAGCACCTAGCATCCTAAGGAGTTCTCGTGACAAGGAAAAAAACAAGCGGCAACCCTACTCAGAAAGAACCTTGAATCAGCAGAACATGCCCCCCACCCCACCCCAAGCTTAAAAGTGTGCAACAAAAGAAAATGAGCAGAAAAATGAGAAGATAACTACAAGGCTAAAAGAAAGAGGAGAAAAATTCCCACTGGCATCTTAAAACTTCACAACTAACTACCAAGGAAGCAAAAATACAATACTGAGAATATTAACCACAATTTGAAGCCACCAGATTTTACCTAAAATAACCTTAGGTTGAATGTGCAGAAGAATTGACAGTTCAACACTTAAAACCACAAAGTATTTACTTTACTTTAACCGCCTATTACCACACAGTGTCAACAGCAAAACATAGATCGTCCACATCCATTCAGGCTGGTCAGCTATAACCTGACGGCTCCTAAGCAGCTTTTGAAAATATCAGTTACACACAAGTAGCACCACACATATTTCGGAATTATCTTTATGAAGTTTGAAAAAATGAATTCAAGTAAGCAGGGTTGAAGCCGGACAAGCAGCACAGTCATCTACTATCAACAAAGCTAATCTTGCGCTCTATAAAGCAATCTATACTTCCAAATATACAACAAATAAACAAAAAAAACACGCAAACATGAGAACTTGCATAAACTCAGTCTGCAACTGTTAATGCCTTGTTCTCTTCCATTTTCAAAAAGAATTTTTCACTAGATTCCCCCTACTTCTAACATTTCTCTCTCTATCTCTCTCCACTTATTACCCCTACAATTTTTCAAAAAAAATTTCAAAACACGAACAAAACAAAGCATAAATCAATGACAGCAAAGAGAAACATAAACAAATGCACCTCCTCACAGGTAAGATGAAACATGAGACTAACAAACCTGTTTCATGATGTTCCTGTCGTAGAAAGGATGCTAAAGCCCGAACAAAGTAATGTAATATCTTTAGAATCTACGAACCTTGAAGCGTGGATCAAAAACTATCTTCGGTAGTTCCTTATCCCATTTCGAGAATGGCGCCACTCCACGTTCCTTGAGCATCTCCTACAACATCAACATATAGCAACTTAGTACCTTAAAACCAATAGACATTAACATCTCTAACGAGGCAATCCATTTCTTAAAAAAAAATAGACGTGATTCATATTTGTTTCTAACTTGCAATTATCATTGTTTCAGTGGTATTCATAGAGCAGCCACTTAGTGCATATATTGCCAAAGGTTAGGAATGCCTCCAATCCTCCCCACCCATACCCCCAATGGTTGGTGACTAGATGGGCTATGTTGTTGCAATTATCATGGATTGTGATATACTTTAGGTGGTGGATTGATCCATGATCACGACTTTTGCATTCTTATAATCTTATTTATTGCTAACATGATAACTTTCAATCCTTCTCATTGATCATCATTTAACTAGCAAATAGATGAATCAGACTACACGTACAGCTATAAATAAGACCTGACCCAATCAAATCAACTGCCTTTTTCTGGGTTTACTAGTCAATTCCTCACTCAAGTTGCAACATCTTGAACCAAATAGTGGCGTTGACTAAGTAGGGTTGCCTGTATCTTCTGTGCCAACACAGAAACTCAGAAAAAAATTGCAGTAAATGAGGTCCAACAACAGTCATTGTCAACACTTTGTTCAGCATGTAAAATAGCACGCCAGCTTGACACAGGGTCATACACCCCCCATGAGCTAGAAGTTTGAACTTTCAGCAGTTCGATGAAAGTGGGTTGCCGTAAGAAAACTTTAGTGATTCTCCTTTGTCGCATAAAGACATAAGGGATGCTTTAAGAGTGAGCCATCATATGTACCAGCTGACCTGCTCTGTCAATTGGAGACGAACATCAACTAACTTTGGATAAATTTCTGCTAAGAACAGAGAATTCGTTTACCTCCTGGTTTTACTAAAACTATGAATTTAGCTCCATCTACTCTAGGAAAAATCAATAGAAGTTCTAAGTGAGGGATCAAGTAAGACCAACTTCCGCAGCAAGTTCTATTGCTGTATAATATTCATATAAAAATATTTTGCAGGTAATCCTCTAAAACATAGCCATTCAAAAAAAATCCTTTAAAACATAGATACCCGCACAAAATACATCTTTTCAAAAGTAGCATAACTAAATATGATAGGACTTAATAAATCTGATCCTCATCCTAGGGACAAATCATGTTTTTTTAATAGATACCTTGAATTGGATGATACACTCCTCCTTGGTGGGTCCGCTATCCACATCCTCAGAATCAGAAGAGGAGTCAGACATGTTACCATCACCGTTGGCATCTTTGAGCTTATCTTTGCTCTTCTCATTTTGTGGGCCCTTAACTGTAGTGTCAACTACTCTTGAAGTATTTGATTCTGATGCAACTGGTCCTGAAAAAGTCGGAATAGGTGATGAAGTAGCAGGTGCTCCTGAGTCTTGCAACTTCTTTTTTATCAGATCAAGTGCAGATGACAATCCCGGCACGCCTGAAACTCTAAGAGCTGTGGAATCACGACCACCTGTATTAAGAGCAGGAGCACTCAAACTAACAGGAGCAGATCCCATTTCTGTCAATACATTGGTATTTGGCACTGACATTGATTCTTCTTTTAAAGTATCACCATCCTGCTTCCTTCTCAACTCTGTTACCTCAGATGGAATCTGCCAACTGCTCAACTGATCAAGCAAAAATGAAGAAAGAGTATGAGGGCTAACAATAGTATCAATAAAGATCTGTAACAAAGCCAAGAGTAACAATCCAGACAATCATTGTGCCTTTGGATCAAACATTTCTAACCAAAGAAAAGATAGAAACAGGAATCAACTTGAACCTCATATTCTGTTACTACAACTTATCAAGTTGGACTACAGGTGGGGGTTAAATACATTTAGCACCCCTTCCGCCACCACACATTAGTCCCTTGGTTTCTGATTGTACCAGAGAGATCCCAAGACTAACCATCATGTTCCAATGTCAGCTTTCAAATTTGTGGTTTGTTGAATTAATAGCCCATGAATCCACAAAAGAGACCACTTGTTTGGTTAATGATGATTTCTTTGCTAAATGTTACAGCCAAAATGTTGTTGAGCTAATAGCCTACCAGGGAGGCCACTTAGGTATTTTCAGTCACCCCGTATAATGGCAGCTAAAAAAGTGATGACATTGCAACTTGACGTTAAGTCTAGGCAGTTCCAACCAAAAAATGAGAGTGCAGGATGGCAAAATAAATTTCTCAAAAAGTGGCAACGTCTCACAAGATATATGAATATGAATTGTATTTATAAATTAATGGATCTATCCAATATTCCTGATTATTTACCTCAAGAGATGCTTTGAGAATACTCACTGATATAGCAATTAGCAGAAATGTTGACCATGGAATCAGGCCTAGTAAACAGACATTATCCAGAAACCTTGACTTTCTGCAACTGGTAAAACCATATTCTGGGTGAATTATTGAATTTTGATCGTGAGATAATTGACAACCCAGTAGTAGGACCACTCCAACGTAAGAGTTTCAAATTTTATTAACTCCACCAACAGTAAGGAGGAAGTTGTGGACCAGTAATAAGAGGATACAAGTCTGAAATTCATACTGCCCAAGAAGTTACCTTGAAAAAGTACATAAGTTGGAGTGATTGTTTCCGATTGCTTTATTAGGCTCTGTTTGGAACCCATGGAAAATGGGAGAAAAGAAAGGAAAATAAAAAAAATTTCCTTAAGGGTTGTTTGGTTCCTATTTAAGGAAAAGAAAGGAAAGCTCTGGAATAGGCTGAGGAAAATGGAGAGAAACAAGGGTGCCAAAATTTGAAGACAACTCTCCCATTAATTTTCCTTTTCTTTCCATTTTCCTCTTGAAGCCAAACAAGAGAAATTTATTTTCCTCATGCTTTCTTTTCATTTTCTTTGTACAACCAAACAAGAGAAAAGAATCCACTTTTTTCACATTTCCCCTCTCTTTTCCTTTCCTTTCCTTTCCACAAGTTCCAGCAGAGTTAGGGCATAGAATACAAAAAACAATAAAAAAACACATCTACAAGGCGATTTAGTTACAAAGCAGGGGTGGTAAAAGAGCCGCACGAGCTGAGCAGTTACGAGACGAGCTTCAAAACATGTTCGAGCTTAGCTTGTTACGAGAAAAACAATTTCGGATGAGCTGTAATCGAGCCGATCTCGAGTAGTATGAATTTTGAGTACATTATGAGCAAAACAAGACGAGTAGTAGCTTGTTCGAGCTTGGTTTGAAAATTTAACGAGCTTCAAAAAAATGTTCAAGTTCGATTTGTTTGGGTGACAAACCAATCTTGAACAAGCTTTTAACGAAAGAACAAGAGCTCAAACTCGGGTAGCTTGGTTTGTTTATCAACCCTAATTGGAAGATCTTTACCTGATCTTTTCACATGTTTCTCCATTAACTAATATGAGCTAGTAAACATTGCCAAAGAGGCCCTTCCAGTAATTTATTACCAATGCTTAGCACAATCGAAATAAAAAATAAAGGATATGGATACCATCAGTTGGTTAGGATGAAAACATGTGTCTTGGTTGCTTTAACTTAACAACTCTACACTCGATCAACTTAGTTACAATTTTCCAGCATGAAGAAAGCGAAAATGGTCACAAGTTATTCTTAATTGTATTTCAAACTACTATGCTCAAGTAAATCTCATGTGTAATATCAAGGGTAACGGGTAAATCCCAAAACAAAAGGACAGCTTCTATAATTGCAGGTGATGGGCTGTAAGTGGTGGTCTATTGGTCTTAGTAATGGTCTTGATATGCTGTTGTCTTTCAAAGTTGAGACGAAATATAAAAAGGTAAGTATTTCAATATTCCGGCTTTGTCCTAGTTCAATTGATTATTCTGACACTAATTAATATAAATTAGGCACGAGCAAATGCAATAGTGTTGTGGCAAGAGAGGTGTGCTAAATTTACCAGCAACCTTTTTTAGACTTGTATGCTATGCTGCATGGACGCAGATCTGATGACGGGTGTGGGTATGTTTCCACATCTACGCGTCAGATGTCTAATACTCACGTTCAAAACTTCAAGGACACGAGAACACAAGGACACAGCTTACATATATTCCTTTTTCAAGCTAATGGAGCATCTTATTCAAAAAATGAGTCTCTTGCAGGGTTCCTTAATTCAGTGTGTCCAATGAAGCAAGTCCAAAATATGTCCCATGGACACTGGTACTTCACACATTTAGAAAGTCCAGAAAATAAAGGCTGAACAAGAAGTGAATGCAAGCATGCGTGATAAATGTGAAGGAATGAATTGATATAGGTTACTGACGTCTATAGTACGAGATACTAATGGTGCATTTATCTTGTGTCATTAATCCGTGAAGGAGATAGAAAAGAAGTCTTGCAAGATATAGAGCTGCATACATGTTGGGCATGTTCTCAATAGGATGAGAAAAGTGGTAGATTATTTTCCTTATGATTGGTCTGTGATGTACAATATTCACTATCGATATGTATGAGGCGAGTTCTTTGGAACTATACAAATTTGTGACGGGGCGAGTGGTTCAGATATTTCTCTCTGAAGCTTTTGTTCATTGTCTGAAATAAAATTTCGCAACTTACAAGAACAATTACCTTCACAAGGCAACTGACATCCAAGTAGGTTTCATCAAATCAAAAACAAGTCAACAATATCGAACAATTAAAGTCATAAATAGATGAAAAGAAGCAGCAGGAATAACGGCAATGAATAAAGAGATTTAGCATACCTTGGTTTTAACATTGTGAAAATATCTTTTGCCATCATTTGTGGTGACCAACGCCCAATCGGTACCTGCTAACTTATCCCTAACATGACAGCAACATCAAACATAAAGACATCAGAAAGAAATTTTTACATCTTAAAACATTTCAAGATAACAAACTTTAGAATAGGACATAAAATTATTAACAAACTTATAAGTACAAAGAGAGAGCACAAATTCACATGAGTCAAAATGAAGAAGTAGTACAAATATTACAGCACAAAATCAATATCCCACGAGGATTGAGGACTAATTATTCTCTTTCAACTGCAAACAATCCACACTGACAAAAAATCTCCCCAAAGAGGTACAGAGAACTCACCATGAAACTGGAGTTGGCTGGGCAGTTACTTTGTCGGGCTGCAATCAAAACAAAACACAATAGATAAGTTATTAATCAATTATTGCGGCAACATTTCGATGAGGCACTCACTCAGACACACGTGACAGATAGCAAGTGTAGAGATACATCATAGACTAAGCACAAGAGTAAAAAAATTTAACAATTGAGTCATCGTTTCAGTTTTCAGGGACGGACAGGCTTAACGATTTTATTTTCCTTTATTAAGAGACCAACTGTATAAATATAGATTCCCAAAAAAAAAAAATGAGTGGAGCATTAAAGTATTTACAGACCACCATCTCGCTGCAGAATCTGCCACCTCATAACCGCAAGCCACCACTTCATACAAATCACAAGCTAGTTGTCACTAAAACATGGAGAATTGTTCTTTGGGCAATCACCCCCTGTGGTTTGGGTCATGTGCAGCTAGACCCCCTCAAGTTCAATTTGGTGCAGATACACCCCCTGTGCTTTGTGAAAGTGTGCAGATGCACCAAATTGAACCTAAGGGAGTGTAGCCGCACATGACCCAAACCACAGGGGGTGAAAGTGGACTTTGCCCTTGTTATTTCTACATTAAATACTCAGAAAAATCCCCAGAGTTTAGCTATTTCGGGTAAATTTTGAAGGAGATTATTCATATATACTGTGAAAATTACATCAAACTGGAGTACTAGACAATCAATTGCGTAAGAAAATCCAACAACCAGCCCAAGAACAACAATACCGACCCAGTAGGGGAGAAATAATCAACTCAAGAAAGAGCCCTTGCCTTTGGCACCAATGGAACCCCCAACCGACAGCTGGGGGTGTACAAGGTTGACCAGCCAGGCTAGTCCCAGTTGGTTATTCATTCACTGATCAGCTTCATAATTGCCCAAAGATGGGCCTTCATTAAGCAATAAGACTCAATGATACAAGCACATACTGGAGTTCTAGAAGGCATTATATGATAATCTGCAGGCTCAAATAGCACCTGTACTCCAAATATATGATTGATCCACCAATGTTGAAAGTATTTTCAGCAAGTACATTCTATTTTCAAATAAGTATCAATTTCCTCAAGTCTTCAAAATAGCATTCCAAGTATTCTTTTAGAAAGTAGACACAGTTGTCCATAACTCCAAGGTATAAAATAGAAGGCACTATTATCTGCCCGGAATTTGGAGTTGCAAAATTATCTTGTTGAATTGCAACAAAACCATAATTACTTTTTTATCTCGCAAAATGAACCAATACTTGAATAATACTCATACCTCTCCATTAAAACCTTCAGGTTTCACATAAGTAGATTCTCCCGTCAAAGCGTTGTAGTAGTACACAATTCCTGTTTCAGTCTTGTGGGCTGTCCAAGCATCAACTTGTTCACCAACTGCAGCTCCATCCTTGTTGCCAACATCAATGACATTCTGACCATTATCTGCAGATTTATTGCTAACTGAATAAAAAGTTATGGAGATTTCAATATATTACATTCCTCAGATGTATTTCAAGCATACCGATTGCTGGAGGTGATTCTTGCTGCATCCCTGAGCCTGTTGTCAACTGAGGGCCAGAGGCCACAGATGTCCTGGGGATTCCACCATGAGTTCCCAAAGAAGTGACACCGGGAGGTTGGGCATCAGGCAGCGGAACAGAAGGAAGAGACATCCCACGCGGTGGCAACGGAAAGTGACCAGAAAAAGTAGCAGGGTACGGTAGGAATGGCAGTCTTGGGAAGCCACTCAACTGTGGGGGTGGCAACCAGGGTCCATGAGAGGGAGCACCAACAGGTGGTAGAGATGGATAGGGAGTATATGCTTGATGCTGTATGGCTGGATTTGATGGAAACTGAGTACCTGGCATAATAGGTCTTAGGAGTACAGAAGAGGAAGAATCCATGGCTGGAGGCGGAACAGTCAGATTCGATGGCAATGGTGCAGAAGAAGATATTCCAGGGGGGGCAGTTGTTCCAGGAGTTCCAGAAGTTCCCGGAGGCACATGAAATGATGGGGCCGTGGGTATTCGTAAAGTTGCTGGACTCAAATTATGAGATGAAGACACAGCCGTCGTAGAACTTGATGTGGCATGAGAAGGTTGTGCAAAGGACTGAGAGACAGATGGTGCAGATGGAAAAGTACCAGTTTCAAGCGTAATATCAACTGACGAATTCTGCCATTAGTGAAGGAAATAGAAATGCCCATAAGTTAAGGTATGGTCAACTTAAAGTTATCTATTAGCATTGCAATTGTACATAACTTCCACTAGTTACCAGATCAGCGCATCAATTCTTTTACAGAGAATGATTAAATATACCTTCAATTGGTCACCACCTGTATCATTTCAAAACTTTTGTTCAAACCAAGTTTTATGCCTTCTGTAAGAACCCGTTGTATGGTCCGTAGTCCGTACCATTGTTATAACATTTTCAGTATATAGTGGAAGAAATTCCAGAAAAACTGTACTAAGATTTCCAACATTTGATTCGATACTGAACCATGGCAAAGTTCCCTACTAAGATTTGAAACCTGCACCTCCTCCCTTTTTTAAATGTAAAGACATGTCATTCAAGAAAACAGCTTATATCAAAACCTCGATAAAAACTACACTTGGACTCATTGTTGTGCATGCTCACAAACTCTGTGGAAAACTTTAGTTCAAATAAGATAAGTACATGTACAGATTCTGCAGGCGGAGTGCTTTGCATTGGCCTAGGACTCCCATTGAAAGAAAAGCTCATAGAATTTGTTGAGGCTCCTTTTGAGGCAACAGACGAGGGAGCTGGAGGTAGCATAATTTGTGCATTTGTCCCGGCTAAGAATGAATTAGGGCCTGCAGGCTGCCCAGGAACAGGAGGTTGTAAGGATGCTGCATCAGGTGGAGCATTCTTCCTCCCTTGAGCAAATGGCTGCCAATTGACAAAAGAAAAGATTACAAACATGTAAAAAATAATCCAGGGAGAATATAATACAAAAACTCTCAAAAACATTGCGCATAAACCAATAAACCATAAACCCCCAACAGAATATGACTTATACTCCCTCCATTCCATATTGCTCGTACCTTGTACTATTTTGGGTAGTAAATTAGCACTCTATCATGAACATGAACTAGTCTCAATTCTCAAAAGTTCGTTCTTTTTCAACAAAGAGGACCCCTCAACATTGTGATACTCTCACCTGAAAAACCAGTATGACACTGTAGCTTTATTTGAGTCCTTTGACTTTATATCTTATACAAAAACGTATCGAACCAAAGGTCATATATATCAATACAGGTCTGTGAGTGGGTACAATGAACTACATGAGTTGCTAAAGTACATGACTCTAGGTCCTAAACTTTGGTGAAGGATCTATATGCTTTCTCCTGCAAAATGCACCCCGCCATTAATTGTGAGAAGAAGCTATAAGATTAAGTTGTTGAATGAAGATACCAACTGAGTATCACTCCTATATTTTTCTAACTAGCAAATCCTATTGCAGTATGGACAGTTAATTTTTCAATATGTTCAAAGAAAGGTAAAATATATGTGCAATAAAAAGAAAATGCAATATTTTTTCGCAATGGATTGAACAATGTTTAATCAATAAAATGATAGAAAGATTCTTAGAAACAAATGGACACATGCATAAATATCATCAGATTCGATAAGTTTCAGCGCGGCTTACACCAGGCCAGCCTATGCTCAACTAAAAATCTGAAGGCTTTCCTACAAACGAACATATATGTTGATAGGTGCTGAAAAGCACCCATTTAATCCTCCTAACCTATGGTTGTTGGTCCGTTTACATTGTTACTTGATGTGTTTTAGTGTTTTGTGGTGTTTACAGGCCTTGGAGATCGGTAGATGCATAAACATGCAAGTTGGAAGGCCTTACAATGTTGCTGCAAAGATGATAGAAAAATGAAAGTGAGAACCCTTCGATATACGGAACCCGTTGAGGAAGTCTAAAGCAATCCCATTTGGTAGGAAAAATCAAGAGTTGGAGTCAATCCCGAATTCGGAGTGCCTAGGCGCAGCCTGTAGTATTTTGACCATAACTTTCAACTCAAATGTCCGATTGGGGTGATTAATTCAACTGCTCCTATATTCTATGGGTCGCTTCACGTACCGAGATTTGCATATTATGTTGTATATCACATGTGCATTTTAAGACACATTTACGTAAGCTGCGCCAAAAAGTATCACGGTCAATTCAAGTGGGTCCATAAAATGACACCACCGCCACCCTGATGGTATACTGCTGTTCCACAGCAGATGGTACTCACAGTTTACCTGACAATAATATCGCTTTTGTAAAAATTGTGACCCTTACTGTGCTCAACTGTGATTGCTGGCTCCCGGGAGTTTCGACCACACCGTTTGGGATATTGTATGAAAAAGAAGGACCGTTGTTCCCAGACAGGCCAGGAACCGTGGGTTGGATGAATGCAGAAGAACTGGATGAATTAGACACTATAACCTGCAATCGAACCAAGCCTTTGAAGTAATTAAAATCTCCCGGAAAATAATCCCCAAATAGATTACTACACAAAGAAGGGGGAAGAATTACTAACGGGAGAGGATGACAACAACTGTGAGCTCCCTGAACCGGTGCCAACATTCGGAAACACATTATACGAGAACGATGGGGAGGATGCGGGGCCAGTTCCACCATTCGAAGTTGAAGTACGTGCACCCACAAGTAGACCAGTTGCAGCAGTTGGCGTTGACGAACCAGGTGCGGGAACAGAGGATTGAGATGCCGAAGTCTGCATTTCCTGCGGCAACCAAGCTGGTGAAGCCATCAACTGATCTGCAAATGAAAAATATTCAAAATGACTCCTACACAATCTAGCCATATCAAAAATATTCAGAATGACTCCTACACAATCTAACCGCTTGCGTCTACTTAAGTATATCACAATTCAGCTTCCTCAAAAATGTTTCCAGATTGATAGTTGTTTTCAGAAACAGTTTTCAATAACACTTTTTGGTAAACTTGATCTGTCTACAGAATTCAAAACATGCTATATATGATTTTCCCGGAAAAAAAAATCAATTCTAAGTTCTAACTACAAAACTCTAAGTTCCATATCCTCCATAACTATTTCAGCTCCATGTGCAAAACGGTTAGTGATTTTGTTTTCAAAAACAGTTAGGTGCGTAAGTGTTGTAAACCAATATTCTGAAAAATGTAACCAACAAGACGTATCTCCCAGAATGAAATCAACGAGAGAGAAAGTGCGATATAAGACTACGTACAGAATATCGATTCAAAATGCAATGTATACCCGGCAAGCTACAGAACAGAACCTGGACAGATGAGGGTAATCCCTTTGGCAACGAAACAGGGCAAGTGATCAAAATCTTTGCAAAATCAGAGCTTTCGAGTTCGTCAGGATAATCGAGAGAGAGAGAGAGAGAGAGAGAGAGAGAAACTATGCAATCTCTTTGCAGAATTAAAACTTTGGAATTCGTAAACAGGCGAATTGAACTGTCTATTTTTGGAACCCTAGAAGGAGGCCATGGCCATCAGTCCCGGTCGCTATTTTCCTTCGGGAGAAATATATAATATTAGTGTTAGTCCGTGCCTACGGCACTACCCATTCCTGTTGGAAGGGGATGGCAGTTGAGTAATTTAGGTAAAAATCATGGGTACTTAATCGGAAAGTGGAATGATGCACTATAGCTTTTGGATCAAATGAATCTAAACCGTTCCAATAACTTATCACCACACCCTTCTGTTTTATAATAGAGACTAGATGCGGACACACGCATCGCGTGTGCAAGTTCACAACATTTTTATAAAAATATTTGGGAAGTTTTCAAAATGGCAACTAAGCCATCCACAGTGGTATAATCAAAAGTCAATTATTTTTAAAGTTAATAACGTTGATGCAAAAGATGGCTCGTAATGGTATAATCAAATTTAGTAACATCCTTAAAAATAATCAAATTTTGGACTTTTGATAACCAAAACTAGCAATCTTTTTCAATAATCAAAATTTGTGGATTCCACATCACATAAGTTAACTAATTCTAAATTTTGTATACACGCATGTTTCAATTGGTATTTTTTTTCTTCTCTTTTTCGCCTACTTTATATCTTTTTCACTTCACCCACAAATTATTTCTCTTTTTTTTCCCTCAAAAAGTGAAGCTCATATCTCTCGATTTTCTACAATTTAACCCATTATCATCAGATTAAGGTATTTAACTTTTCTTTCCCGTTTCTTTTTTTTTCCCAAAAAAAAATTCATAATATATTAGAAGGAAGAAAGTCACCGATTTTGTCCCAAATTAAGAGAATGAATCGATATATTTTTGCCACAAAAAAAAACGTAAATGGAGAAATGGCAGGAAACAGAGGGGGAGAGAGAGTGAAATTGTAATGGACCCTTATTTTTGTTATAGACTAGAAGTAACCAATGTGAAACTCAACATTATTAAACTTAGCAACTTCTTAAGCAAATAATCAAAAACTGATGTGTCAACTTTTGGTTATCATTTTTATATTATACCACTGTGGATGGCCTAAACTTTCACTCAAATTCTAATGTCATCGAAACAACCGAACTTGATTTTATTTCAATTAAACTCCTGAACTTTTAAAATCCCCAAATTGAGCCACCTGCCGTTAGGTTCCATCAATTTCCTTCAGAAATCGGTTGATGTGACTCATTTCTGGCGTTAAAAGGCTCCAATAGAGATGTTAGAAAGTGAACTCAATGCACACAATCACAATCTAAAAGTGAAGTAGGGTTGGCATGGGTTGTGATTGTGTGCATTGAGTTCACTTTCTAACATCTCTAGTGGAGCCCTTTTAACGCAAAAAATGAGCCACATCAGTCAATTTGTGAGGAAAATGGATAGAAGCTAACAGCAGGTGCCTCAATTTGGGGATTTTGGAAATCCAGGTATTTAATTGAAATAAAGTGAAAGTTCAGGTACCATTTTAAAATTTTTCCAAAATATTTTCCATTTATTGTTTGATCAAATTTTGAAAATTCAACTTACACACGTGTACCTCGGCCTCTAGTATCCATTGTTTAATCCATTTTTGCATTGTTCTCTTTGCTTTGCAAAAAGTATTTTCCAAAAAATTTCCCCTAGATTTCTTCTACTTTCAATATTTCTCTCTCTATCTCTCTCCACTTATTACCCTTATTATTTTTTTAAAATAATTTCAAATCCAAATCCAAATACAGCATTTCTAATCCATTCTCTAATAAAAAGAAGGTAGAAACTACTTTAAGTTTAAAACTGTAACTAATATTAGAACTATTGTAATTTTCACTTTTTCACATAGCAAAAATTAGCAATGCTCTAAAAGTCGCTCGGCATTTGTCACTTGGTCGACCACCTTCAAGTTTTGAGACCTATTAATCACAGATTAATCGGCTTGTAGCAATTACGCCGGTTTTTATTTATTTATGTATAAATACTCACCAATGACAACTCTTATAAAAAATTGAACATTCATCTATTAATCCATCAACATCAATTGTTTTTCAAATATGACATAGAAATCTCTCCTTTATAGAAAACTATTAACATGATTATAACACCAACTAGTACTGAGTATGGATCATTCATTTATTAGTCACTTACCAATTATAATAACTTTATTTATATACATCAAACAGTACTACACTTCGTGTTAAGATATATTACCACACTTTGTTTCCAGAATCACTATTGTGTCAATATGGGTATGGGCTTTTCAAAAAAAAAAATTAATGTTCGAGGTCGGTGGAGACATGAAGTGAAGAAATCTCGAATTTGAGAGAGAGAGGGAGAGGCGTTAGGCGGCTTGGAGATCTCCTGTTTTAGGGTTTCACAAAGATATGACAAGTGCCTCCGAGATCGATAAATTGATGACTGGACATTGAACAAGCCCTAAAAACTGTGATTTAAAGCCCTTAAACTGGTATGAGTATATAATAGTTACACTCCTTGATTTTTCAAAATTATAGATTTTACCCTTATTAATCGCCAAATAGCGGACTAATTGCCTATTAACCGATTAATTGACTAATCGCCGCTAGACGCCGACCAACTAATCACCAACTAATTGCCGACTAACTCTGATTAACCTCCTGATCTACTAATTTAACCGACTAGACATTAATCTAATCGGTTAGGCCAAATTTTTTATTAATTAGCGATTAAATTCTTCTTTTAGAACATTGAAAATTAGAAAAAGAGTCAACTTTGGTCGAAGTTTACTTGGCTTGGAACTGAATCTGCATGTCACGCCCTCGATTTTTAACATAATTTAATATCACATTTCAATGAAAGATTCTCGCATAAGGTAAATAATACCCAAAATGATTTCCCACCTGTACAATTTACAAACCAAATTTCCAAGTTCAAAGAATTACAACCTTGGCACCACGGCCCAAATTAACTTAAACTCAAGCACTAGTGTTTAAAAAAAATTACAAACTTAGGTCAAAAGATAATTCAAAAGTGAATCAGTTACAAAGTCATCTTTAACCGAAAGTAAGTCTATTACATAGATGAGAAAGTAACTAGTCAAATTAGCTTCCAAAAATCCTCATTTCGAATCACACCATATCATGCAATCGACTGCCCAGCATTTAGACCTGAAAAAAACGATTTTGTTGAGCTACACTAGCCCAGTAGAGAAATCTATACGCAAGTTATAAGAAAATATCATGAGCTATGCATCTAAAGTGAATGAATATAGACAGATATGCCCAAGGTTTATATGGCTATCAATAAGCAACTCAATAAGGCTAAAGGATTCTAGACAATCCTATAAGCAATACCGATAATCTCACACGTCATACCAATGCTACAAACATTCCCACATCAATCTCAAATAATTAACTTTTGGTTTCTCAACCGATTTATCATGTCATGTGTGTTTCCACATTCATTCCCATTTCACAATTGTTCACATTCCTCGATTCATCAATAAATTTCCTTTCTCGTTCCCATTTGTCATCAAAAACTTTTTTTTCCCCCTTTTAAACAATCCAATTTAGCAAAACCATTCTTTCTTTTGTTTTCCAATAATCTCATCTCATAACATCCAAGGTTTTCGCATGTATCGCTCGTTTCCGGTCATCTCACCGAATGTCCATGGTGATACCCGTTCATTTGCGTGATTCCGGTCGTCTCACTGAATGTCCATGGTGATACCCGTAGTGTCAATTCCGGTCGTCTCACCACTTCGTGGTGATACCCGTAGTGTCAAGTTTTCGTTGTGTCCGTAACCTCAAATAGTCATTCATATCTCATTATTATGCTACAAACCATCAACCGTCACATACATCAAAAAAATAGATAAGCACACACATTTCCATTAAGTATATCACCATAACCTACACAGCATACTGAATTCATAGGTAACATTACGACTCGCTAACCACTAGCCTCTTTACTAGAATCTCATAAAACGAGAGCTCAAGGAGTTTAGAGTAATCAACGAGATGAAATCACAAGGATACGAGTTACTAAGTTACCTTTCGGATCACTAGCCAAACTTACGACTACTCATCACACTCACCACAATGCCTCGTGTAACCTACGGTACACTTAAACAATCTTACGGTTCATTTTCCAATTATGACGGTACTAAGATTACCTTTGACGAGTGTCGAAAGAATTAGAACAATCAACGAATCATTGGAACTGAAGTAATCGAGTTTAAAGATGATTAGAATGTGATTTGAGAGTGTTAGAAGTGATCGGGGATCAACACAATCGACGGATAAGCAACGAAGTCAAAAAATAGTTTTCTAAGTCATTGGTACCAATACCTCAAAAACTAGGTATCGGTACCATGACGCTCCAGTGAGCAATACGACTCAGGGTATTGGTACCTCGAAAACAAGGTTTCGGCACCAAAGGTACCGGTACCTCAAAAATGTGGTATTGGTACCACGACAATCCAGAGAGCTATTTGAAACAAGGTATCGGTACTTCAAAAACTAGGTATCGGTACCAAAGGTACTGGTACCTCAAAAATGTTGTATCGGTACCACAGAGTTACAGCGCACGATTTGCAGAAAAATCAACAACGAACACAAACTCAAAATCTAACAATTTAAGGCACGATTTAGGCACATAACCATCACATAAACTCATAACAAGAGTAAGAAATCCCTACTTCAAGTCAATGATCGAAACCTACGCGATTTGAGCAAGCCCTAGACTCCGAAAACTTCAAAATCAACCGAACCTCCTCCTCCGAGCGAAACCCACGAAATTCCAAGCTCAACAACGAGAATGGATGAAGGATTAGAGGTTCTTAGCCATGGGTTTTGAGTAAGGGTTGGAGTTTTGAGTGAGGGAGAGGGAGAGAGAGAGAGATCACCGAGAGAGAGGGAGAGCCGAGAGAGATAGATCGGGAGAAGAGAGAGAGAGAGGTGGGAGAATTTAATCTCCTACACACACACCTACACTTATATACTAACACCCACACAAATCACACTTGCACTCCCTCAAGAAGCAATTCTAACACATTAACCCCGAATCTAATAAATTCAAGAAATTTCGTATTTTCCTCAATTTCCAACATTTATAAAACTTTTAAATAATATCCGAAAAATACGGGTCCTTACACTGCACCTGTGGTCTATTTATTGTAGGACTGCTAAAAAAATCTGATGAACTGTGAAATCAATTCAGACCGAACCGATCAGTACATTTGAATTTTGTTTGTGGATTAATGGTTCGAACACAGATTGAAAAATTAGAAAATCGTGACTCGAGGTTCGGTCCACGGATTTTCATTATGAAACCGTGGATTAACCGAACCGTGAAATATTTATTTTATAAAAATAATAAATAAATATATATGTGTATTTATATAATTAATTGTTAGTAATGTTAAAACATTTTTTTTTACCAATTTTAGTATTTTATCTTAATAATGGGATATAGTGTAGATATACATAAAATAAAGGGGGTCAATCGTAGTTTTTTTATATAATTTACGGGTAACCCTAGTTTACTTTCACTAGTTCGTTTCTTTTCCAATTTTCCTAATTTTCATTCCTCGTTCAAGTCGCTGCCGCAACATTCTTATTTCTTCGCCTCTTCCTCCTTCACCTCCTCCTCTCTCTCTCCATTTCTTTAAAGTAACAAGTACTTTCTGGTGGCCAATGTTAAACTTAATTCTGAGTGAAACCTTCTTCCATTTTAGTGTGGGATATATGCTTAAGCTTTATTTTTGCTAAAATCCGTGAACAAAATCGTAACCGATTTGCGAGTCACAAATTTGATTGGAACCAAACCATAGGACTTTTGGTCTAAACACGAATTTTATTTTGTAAAAACCATGACTAGTAGTTCGGTCCTTAGATTCCTAGAAATCTGAACCAAATCGGATCGCAAGCAGCCCTAATTTATTGGTCTCAGAATATGTGTTTGTGCAAGGTTTTGTTTTTTGGGGGACCTTTTGCCAAAAGGTTTTTGGAAGGGATCGGAGAAGCAGAAAAAGTAAAAGTGAGAAGACAATGATAGGAAGAAGTAGTATAAATTAGGAAATTAATTTTAGCACTTAAAAAATTGATGGAGGAGCTCCAAAACGACGTCGTTTTATGTATCAACACAGTTTAATTTTGGAACACCTCTATCAATTTTTGGAGTGCCAAAATCACAATCCTATAAATTATAGTAGAGGAAATGTAGTAATGTACCTTCTCAGTTTTCTTCTTCCTTGAATGGTACTCCAACTTGTTTGGTTGGAGCAGCCGTCAAATTTTGGCAGCCATTATAGTTCCTCTGAGGACAAAAACAGTTCTTTGTGAAGTGCAATTTGCAAAGTTGTGTAACTGCGTTTAATGTGGGGTTGTGTGGGTGTGTGTTTTTATCTTTTGGTCCTTACGATTGTTTGTGCAGATGTTATTTTATTTGTGCCCTTTTTTTTTTGTTGGGAGGACATTTTGGGAAGTGCAAATTGTGAGTCAGCCTAAAAAAAGTATCAACACCAAAGGGTGCTCCCCCTTTATATATTATACTAGTGCTTGCCTGTACCTACAGCTTTTCCCACCCCGATTGGAATTGATTTGTACCCTTCCGCTAGATTTGAACCATGAGCAAAAGTTAGAGAGGGGGAACCATGAGCAAAAGTTAGAGAGGGGCGAGGGGGTCTCAATTGTGGAGAGCTTGAAAGGCAGGTCAGTGTCGTTGTGAGTGGTGGAGGAAGGTGAAGGAGAAAAGGGCGCATGAGAAGAAGAGAGATGGTCTGGGGAGGTAGTGTTTGTGTGGGATTAGAGAGAGAGAAGGAGAACTCTTCTACAATAGGATTTCAAATTTGAAAGTGGGTGTAATTTTGATCGGTGACAATTTTGTAATTAAACGAAAGACGTTGGACAATTTAATAGAAGGAAAATTTCACCTCAACTATTAGATCAATTCAATTTCAATCATTGCAACAACTTGTCCTCACACCATTGTGTTTTCCAGCAGTTATATAAAAAGAAGCAGTTTTTCGGATGGCATAATTTCAATTTTGGACACATTTGCCCCTCAATTGCAAACAGTACACACTTGGGGGGCTGGGTTTTTTGTCTTTTCGCTCCTTCTGTTGCATGTGGACCACAAATGGCCATGTTTTACTCTGCCTCTTCGCTCTCTCTCTCTCTCTCTCTCACAACACAACACGGAACTCACAACACAGACGCACAATTGCTTTCTCTCTCCCCCTCTCCTCGCCTGCACTGCCAGCAGATCGGCGTAGTTGCAGTCGTATTGTTGTTTCGGCAAAGGTAAGAAAGGTTAACCCATCTCTCTCTGTGTCTCTCTTCTTCTTCCTCTTCTTCTTCTATGATTTGTATGATTTAATCCGAGATATGGGTTTCCAGCAAGTAGGATTTGTGGGACTTTTGTGGGGCTGATTGTGAACAAGGAGTAATCAGACTGCGATGGCATTGAGGACGGCGCGACGTAGCTCTTGCATCAGAGGTAATTTCTTCTGGGTTTTGTAGACTCGATTTTTGGTGGTTTTGATTGTACCTATGTATGTTTGTACCTGTGTACAGCCCTAATTTTGATTTGGGTTTCCAAACAAATTGTGGGTTTGTGGTGCCGGTGAAGAGGATTTGTTTCCCTAAAAAAAAAAACGAGAAGCAATTTTGAACAAAATTCTAAATTTAAGTTAGTACGTTGGAGTAGTGCAATGCAATTGGGAGGCAACGGTGTCGTTCTTTTCCAACAACCCTACCTTCGCCGAACGCATTTGGGTTGACATTGGACACAAACAAATCTCATCCATCACAGAGACAGCTAAAAAGAGGATAATCAAACTCAACAACTACACGCAAGATTTTCCCAGGAAAATTTGACAACAATTTGTTATTTTCCACTTCGCCCATAACCCATGATTTGGTTTTTGCCTCTTTCACTCACTCTCTTGGCCCTGATCTCGTCAATTCTATATGAACGTTTGAGCTCCTCGATCATCAATCATCAATCCATCTAAAGCCAAGCAAGCTTCATCCCAACCAAGGTACCCGTTTCTTTTTTGATTTTCTGAGAAAATGCAGGAAAATCAAATGAAAGAGACTCCAATTTGAATCTCATTTTTGCTTTGGTTTCAATTGATTGGTGAATTGCAGAGCTTTTGTGTATGAGGGTTTTCTCATAGACAAGTAGTGCAATCACTTGATTTTCTCTTGTGGGTTTTGTTATTTTCTTGATTTGGGTTAATTGAGGAACACTTGAATCATAACTTCTTTGGATTGAGGGATTTTGATACGCAAAAAAAAGAATGGATGAGAGTTTCTTGCCTAATTTACTTTTTTGGATTGAGTAAAATGAGTAATTTGGTGAGAAATGGAGAGAAAAGTACAAAGATGATATTGTTTTTGATTGGCTCCCCCTTATCACTCATTTTCTCACAATCCAAAGTGGCTGTTAGGACTATTGAGTTCATTAATTTGGTTATTCGGAAGTTTTCAGGTGAAATTGGAGCTGAAAAGGTCAAATGTTGCTGACAATGAATCTGGAAAGAGCAAGCCTAGCGAGGTTCGAACTAGCTCCGGGATGTTTATCGTTAAGGGGAAGGTTTGTGCTTCTTCTACTGTGTTGTAATTTTCGATTGCGACTATTACAATATACACAAGTATGCAATTTAATGTGTTTGTGATTGAACTTATGCTAATCAATATCGTGGTATGACTGGTGACTCGTGTCATTTCGAGCTTGTTTGAAGTTTTCAATTGGCAATCTTACCCTGTCCTGAGATATGAACTTAAAATGGGGAGCATTGGTTCATAATACCATATCGCTTTTGTACGTATGCATTGCGGATTTATGAAGAGATTTATCACATGAAAGGAAATCGTACAGCAAAAAGAATGAAGACAATCCAAAATCTAGACTCCGCCTTAGAGAATTAACCACACTTAGCCGAGAAGATTTGCTGTGTGAAGTTTATTGCAGCTCATTACAATCATTTTTCAATTTTTTTTTTTTATTGATGATTGTCTCATTGGAAATATGCAGGTAGCAAATTGTGGGTTTTGAGAGAGAGAGAGAGAGAGAGGGGATGCAAAATTGGGAACTGCAAATGGGTTTTGAATAGCCCAATTGCTTAGGTGTTGGGTTTTGAATTTTTGTAAGCTAAACACTAATTTTGTCCTTTTGGGTAGTCTTTTGGCCTAGAATTGGATTGAGGCTATTCGAGATGCTCTCACAACACAGCAAGTATCGAACTGATCATACGTAAATAAGGAGGCTACACGAACATGCAAGGGCACAAGCAAAATGAGTATGAGCCAACAAATTTCTAAAGCGAAATTTTGTACTAATGTGGGTTCTCTAATGATGTTGGCTCATACTAATGTTTTATTTGCTAGAATTTTAAGTTTCCATTCCTAATTACAGCTGTGACCTAATATTTATTTTAAAAGCATACTAAAGTTTTGTAGCTTTTGTATCCCCTTACCTGTTTGTAAATATGCTAAGATAGCTTTCTGTAGGAGACATGTCGTTTCTAGGTTTTTAGCATGAGGTTATCCTTTGAATGGATTAACCGATTAAGTGTGGAATGGATTGCAGCCTTATGTTATCTTACCTACTGTAAGTATGTTAAAGTTTTGTTCTGTATTAGAAGTGTCCTTTGTAGGGCTTATTATCGGTAATTCTGATCATTGGCAACCAACTGTTGTTTTTGGTGGTGACTAACTAATGATAACTTTTTAAAAGCTGGATTTAATTTAGTTTACTGTGAGTGTAACACGGAAAACTTGGGATTGAGTATTGTTAAGAAGAAATTGATGACTGGTTTAACTGAGATTGCTAATAAAAGTTGTGTGGTCAGATATCTATTGAATTTGAATTTTCCAAAGGTTTGTTTGTAACACTTTGAACTTACAGTAAATGTTTCAGACTTACTTTAGTGTACTGAATTTTCTTTTCCCATGTAAGTCTGGATTGGTCCTGTCATGAAGAAGTCAAGTTTGAGTTTTGTTTATGGGAGGTCCAACGGCATGACTGTTGCAAAAGTAAAAAAATAAATCTTTTGTTTGTGCTGATCATGTGTTGGATAGTTTTTTAGAAATTTAAGCAAAGAAATTTCCCATTGCGGCTGTATGTGAATTTTGTTTCAAAATTGGGGTTCTTGAGTTTGAAATTGTTTTGTTAGATCATTTGTGTTCAAAAGCTCAAGTTGATAGGAAATGGTCCTGCGAATGGACATCAATCTACCCTAGACTCTTTGATTGGCAACCCAGTCCCTCATGAGAAGAGACAAACATACAGAATTGAATTAGATGTGCCAAGTGTAGACAAATTAAAAAATAGTTGTCCTTTATTAGAGAGAAGAGAATGTAAACGACTAGGATTATTGGTACTTGAACCCATGGTCTATTGGAATGAAAGCTATAGCATGTTAAGTTATCAACTTCCCCAAACCTAGCATGTTAAGAAAACAAGTGATACGTACGCTCTCTGTGTTGGCTTACTAAATATCTTTTCACAGCTATATTTATTTCTCCTTTCCCCCAATTGGTGAATATTCTCTTTTGCAAGGGATATTTGTTGTACTATTGTGACCCTATGGAACAGTAATGAGTTGACTTAATTGTTTCACATGTTCTTACCTTTTTGAAGCAATGGATGATGATGAATTGTTAGTTTTTGAAAGAAATGTAAGTATTGAAACCACAGCTTAATTTTCTGAAATGAATTAATGTCTGTGCCACTTTATTTTGGTTCTCTTCTCTGTACTCCATACAACATGTTTTAATAGTAAGACTCGAACTTTGGTATCACACTTACTAACAGAGTACATTTTGCCTCATGTTTATATGGTGTGATTCCTTTTAGTCAAGAGGTGTCCTATTCTTTTGGTTAATTCCCTTAAAACTTGCAATCCTATTCTTTGGGTAAATTCTAATAAAACTTGTGGATTAGTGGAATTTCTTAGGAGATCCAACTAACCCTTGGATGCCAAAGCCATGTGAACCAATAATTCAAAAGTCTATCTATGATTTCTTGCAAGTCCATTTTTTACCATCTTTGCTAAATATACATTCACATCCACCATTTGTACTAGAAGGGTTCTAATGGAAACAAAAACCAACTGTGGTGAATTATAGGTGCAGTGGTTATTCATTTGTAAATCTTTTACGACTCAAAATTCTTATTGACTATGAAAAAAGCTTTCAATGCAGTGAGATCACTAGGTCATATGTCCATTATCATTAGGTATCAATGTTCCTTTCTTAAGGTTTGCCCTTGTTGGGCCGGGATTGAGTTTCCTAAGCATCTGTATCCATAATACAACTTTTTGTACTCCCGTTGTCTTCTTGTCTTGTTATTTAAATTGTTCTCACCTGCTCTCTTCTTTATGTTTTTAGCATTAGTTTAATTTGCATAATGGAAAAAAGTTGCGTCTCTAGCTTGGTCTCTCTTTTGAGAGAGAATATTGTAAAACTATTATGATACCTCATTTAATGTTGGTAAGAGAATATTGATTATTAGCTAATACTATTCTTTTTGATCGTTCTGTATGTGTCTGCAGATACTTGCAAGGTTTTAGTGGCAAGCTACAATTATTCAACTCTTGCATGTAAGTTAGTTGTCTAATTTTCTTCTTCAAGAATGATAGCTTCAACTGTGTGAATTGTATCTTGGTTTCAACTACTATGTTCAACTTGTAGACCACTCTTGTGCCCCTTGAATAATCTTCAATAATCTGTGTGACTCAATATTCCTCCTTAGTGCTGCCCCCATAGGTCTATTAATAGCAATTTACTTTGTTGCTATTGATTTGCATTTCATTAGTAACAACTGCCAACCACGGATAGAAGAGATATCCATACTGACATTGTGTAGCATCTAAAGTTTTCCTTCTCTAGTTAATTTATTGGATGTCCCGCTAAAGATATTTCTTCACGGTGATATCTTAACTAACCATGCCTTCAGAATACACTATCAACAAAGAATGAGGTCATACAAAATTTGCAGTTCGAAAAAATGTATGGTCTGAGATTCTATTTTTTCTTCTTCCAAAAGAACAAAAAGGATGGAAGAGAGAAAATTTATAACTGATTGATTTCAGTTAGTTATCATTGATTTCTGACTTTCCTGGTAAGAATCAATTATGGGAATCATCTTACAGAAAATTCAAAAAGCTGTCACCCATTTGAACACGAAGTAAGAAGTTGAAAGAGAATTCTTGGGGAACATATTCAAGCCATTGTGGTTTCACTTAACTTATCAAAAAAGAATGTGGTCACATATAATCTACACTTTGTATATCTATAACATGTAATCCTTTTGCCACTGGCATTATGATTGGTATTATGATTGGTGGACACACTGTTCATATTAAGTACCTGGTATCATGATTGGTGGGAGGTTATTAAAGTCTTGGTTTATATACAGTTTGATATTTTGGGCCAAAGGTTATGGTGACTACATTATCTTGCCACAATACATGCCTTTAGCTTAAATGAGTTGGTTCATCCGCTAAGCACTGTGCTTATGTCTTAAATGTTTCTTTTCCAGGTGTGTGGGTCCACTGCAGAGTCTAGACAAGAGTTGTGGATAGTGTAGTTCAGACTTTTGATTCCCTTGCATATGTGGATAGTTTTGGTTTCTTTAATGTTGTAAATACCAGTGAGCTTATTATGTGCATCATATTTTTCGGAATATTCGCAAGTTGAGTGTTTTTTTTTTGTTTTTTTTATGGGGTTTGACACCTGGCTGGCTGGTGCATTATCTTTATTACTTGAGTGGTGCTAGGGTGTGAGTTCATCCCATTTGGAAAACAATATATTGTGGTAATTTCTGGGATGGGGTGTTACAATAACCTTTATGATTCTGTTTGCTTCGTTGCAAACACATAATAGGAATCACAAGAGAAGTACATGCAAAGGGATTTTAAAGGACATGGAAGGATTCTGGCATTAGGTATGGTTGTTGGGCTTCCCTTTCGAATCTTCTAAATTGAATTTTCAAGGACATGGAAGGATTTTGTCATTAGGTATGGTTGTTGGGCTTGCCTTTCGAATCTCCTAAATCTTGAATGGATATTTTCCCAGTACGTTATATGTGTGTGTGTGTATATACATTCTCATACTTCAATTCAAATGTCCATTACTGTTTTACAATCAAGAGCATTTTATTTTTGTGTTATGTGATTGTTTAATATTGTACTACATCTTAATAAAGAGAAATATGATTGGTTGTTTTTTTGTGAATTTGGTCCTTTCTGCTCATAGTTTCCAGGTTAATATACACAACCAATTAATCTTTACATCACGAAGAAATTTGCATTATACGGCACTTGATTTATTTATTTATTTGCAGGCCGTCGATTGAGGGAGATTGTTATGCAAAGTTAAGAAAGGTAAAGTAATAGGAATGCTTGGGTCCATATTGTACATGGCTTAGTTTCCAGAATCCAAAAAATTGAACAGACAAATCCATTTTCCTACTTATTTTTGGGGATCATTCACATACTTTCTCAATTTCTCCCCAGGTTTTACAGAGTCCTATCGTGCTAATTCAAAGAATTAGTTTCGTAGGAATACAAATGGAGGTTTGTTGTTTACCTTGCTTGATATCTACTTTTTAGTTCGCTTCCTTCCTATATTCGCGTTGTCATGTTGTTGAGTTGCTGTAGTGGTTCAAAATTTAATGTTAGAATTGGTTGTGGAGGGATTTTCTTCATCTCAAATCAAACCATTACATTCTTTTTTACTATCTACCTTTTTGGTGTGATAGATTGAGTAAATAAAGAGGTTTGTGCCTCATGATACATGAAATGTGTTGTTAACATCACTACCTTTCGAAATGTAGCTTGGGTTGAGTTTTGCTGGGTATTGGCCTTTTTTCCCAAATACATTGAGAATTTGCTTCTGTAAAGTCATAAGTTCGGAAGAGAGACTATCTTAAACAACTGGATGCAAAAAATAGCAAGGGCAAACCATTTGTTGATGGTAGGCTAAGACAATGCAGTAAATTAGTGCATTGTTGAAGCAAGTGGGAGAGCCTAGATTTAGAGGCTCATATTTGAAGGATTCTGAGAAAGTAGGAATATATTAGTTTCACAAGGAGAATCCAGGAGTGTACACGTTTTTAAGGTTGCCTAAAGATTACAGGATTATGGGACAAAGGGTGCATGCCATTTTGTGGCTAAAAAAAACTTGAATAGGAAAAGGAGTAAAAGCTTGGGCATCCTCTGGATGACTCTGTCGAGCTCTTGCTCTACACTTGCCCTAAGTAAGCTATCAAACCAGTAATTTTTGTTTTGTGAAAAATACTATAAGAATTTCTAATAGGAGTATAAGATTATGCTGGTACTATTAACTAGCTTAGTAATTGGTGGATTACTAGAGTTAGTTGGTACTTCACTTGAAAGCTTACAACTGTACTCATAGTTCTTACATAAACGTGTTTGAAAAAGAGGTCTTGAAGTATCTTACAATTTGAGGATTGCTGAACTTAGGTTTATGGACTAGGATACTAATCAGCTATGTGAAATCCAAACTTTTTAACATGCCAGCTGAACGAGCTAAGTCAATCACTTAGGGTTGTCTTCTCTTTAGTAGTGTTTTATGAAAGTAGGTGATTTGCCGTTTGCAACATATTCTCAGTTTGTTGCTTGCTTTTGTATTTAGATTCAGGTTACACAATCAAAACTTATTAAATGAAAATTGAGGAGTCGAGGATTTAATCAACCAACACAGAGCTAGAGAATTTATGGGTCAATGTAGGAGTGCAAATTCTTGCATTCAATAATACTTTTGAGTTAGGTTTGCTGCTTGCTTTTCTATGTGCTTGCTTTATATTCTTGTTGATCTACCATGTATGAATTATCTCTAATTACTGATTATTATGCTTCTCTCCATTTCCTATAGCACATTGATTTGTGCAATTTGATGCCCTGATCTCATCAATTTAGTTTACGCTCCCAGAGTTTTATGATTCTATTATACAAGAGCTGGGCTTTCACATGTCATCATTTGTATTCTTTTCTCCATGACCCTAGAGTTTGATAAAGTAATAAGAAATTGAATGGCTCCAACAGGGCAGGGTTGACCATTTTGAGAAGATGGAAAAATTCTAACATTAGTGGTGTTCCTTATTATCAGTCTATAGGCACATGCATGGTTGTTTGCGAATTGCCATGTTTAATTATTTGACTAAGAGCACATAATAACATTAATGGACATCGGGTTTGGAAAATTATTGCACTTGCAGAGGTCTTCCATTATAATTTGTACCTTGGATGATGCATTTTGAGAATTTATGGATTGGAACTTGTGAATGATTGGCTTTCAACGAAAAAATATTTTGTTCTACCTGCAGTTCAGTTATTAAGTTCTCTATTTTGAGTTCAAATGCCTTGTGAGAATGATAGAGGTTTTACTTTTCAATTTACAATTTCTCCATTCCTAATGTGTAATAGGTGGCACTTCTTGCAACATGTGTGCGTTGGGGCTTGAAAGTTCTGTTTGCAACGGGAAGCTAGCGCGAGAACTAACCCTACAAAAATTTGTGTGGTTGATTTGAAAGAGTTAACAAATGACCTACTATCTCAAGCCATAACTCTTTTGGTGTGCATGATTTGCTTTCTAAGTACTTTTGAATCATGTACCTAACTACCATAAACTTTACTACAAAGAAACTACTCTATCGTCTGTAATTAAGGTAGGCAATATATAATTTACATGTGCATCAATATACATTCATAACTCTTCTACTATCATTCCTGCATTTCCATCTTGACCATCAAAAACAACAATAATCCTTGCCCTGAAACAAAATAGTATATCCTCTTCAACGGGCACATGATATTCGTGCTTTGCACGTGGCCGCATCTAGTATAATAGAGAAAGAGATTAGAATAGAATAGATGAACTCTTTTTCTAGTTTCTACAAAGAGCAGTAATCAATGCCTAGCCGCGGGGAAGGAAAAATAAATAAGCCGGACAGTTTAGGATGTATTTGTTGAACCGGTTAACGATTCTGCTCGGGCGGTTCATATGAAGTTGACGATTCTGATTGGGCTTTTTACCTCTAGGTCTAGAAAATAGAAACACGGTGTTCTACTCAATTGCTAACTTGGTAAAAAAATCCTTAAATATTTCTTTTTTTAGCACAAGGACAAATGATTTTTTGCGGTAGAGTACAAAATGTCAAGATTACTATAGTACCCTTAAAAGTTCAAAAAACTAGTGAACATTCACTAATCATTAGTATAAAACGTGTAATAACATATTAAACTTCACAGTTCGAGTAGACTTTAGAACTACTAGCACCTCACTAATTGATGCAACATGCATTAAATTTCAAAGTGTAGTGAAACATCACTAATCATTATAAAATGAAAAAGGGAAATGATATTGGTACTCCAAAAATTGATGCAGGCACTCCAAAATTAGTGTAACTCCAAAGTCACTTTTCTTTATTTTTTGGAGTACTTGCATCAAATTTTGAAATGCCAATATCATTTTCCAAAGAAAAAATGTAACACAAACTTCAAAAAACACAACAATCCATAAAAGCTAATGATATTAGTGAAAACCTCACTAATCATCATAAAACATAAAAAATAAAAAATAAAAAACTCAATAGGACACAATAGTCTACGAAATCTAGTAAATTTTCAGTAATCGTCATAGAACATAAAAACTTAACAAAAAAAATCAATTGCACACATCAATACATGAAAACTAGTGAAACTTTACTTACCATCATAAAACTTTTAACTAGATCAAACGTCACAGTGACTTTTGAAAAAGTGAAACCTCACTAACTAACAATATACATTATATTTCAAATAAAACTAGTGAAACCTCACTAATCTTCATAAGATATCTAATCACTAGAACATCATGAGATTCAAAATCTATATTGTTGTGTGTGGGAGTATATATACACACACATGGGGAGAGAGAGACAGAGAGAGAGGGGTCGCACTTGTTGAGATCAACGATGAGAAGGGCTATGAGCGATAATCAAAGCTGTAGTTGATTGGATCAGTGATGAAAGCAGCAACGATGGATAGTACAGTTCTCCAAACTTCGCATGTCTCTCTATCTGTCTCCTTCACGCTTGGCCCACCTTCATCATATAGAGCATCAATTAGGGCGCGATTGATTTGGCTTTGAGAATGACGAAGAATATCGCAACAAAAACAGAGAGAGTCTACGTGTTTTGTGAGGTAGGGGTGTGAGAAGATTGATGCAAAGGTATTTGTGTCCAAAATAAGGGGAGTGTGTGTGTGTGTGTGTGTTTTGTCCTTTTGTTCAATGATTATTACTCCTAAAATTTAAAAGCAAGTGAGTTTTGCTAAAAAATTGTTTACCGTTATCCTTATGCTGCATTGGTATTAATTTGATGGATTTACGACTAATGTTTCATTACTGTAATCAAATTGATTGGGACAAAATTACCAAAACGACGGAGATGAAAAGAGTGTCATACTCCTACAAGTCTGCAACACTCCAACACACAAATATTTTGCTCAAAACACACTGAATAATAATGATCCAGTACAAATCTCTCTCACTAAAAACAGATATACCTCTCTCTCTCCCTCCCTCTCTCCCTATATGGTTGGGTAAATATCAAGGAGACCCCATCATCTATTACCCATTATCACATAACCCCATCCACTATGAAACCTTCACCTATTTGCCATTATCACCTACCCTCTTCTGAGCTAAAACACGTTTTCTTGCTAAAATGACCCCTATTTTTCATGTCTTGGACTAAAATACCCTTTCGAGTGTATATATGTCCTAGCTATTAGTAAAACTCCACGTGAGCCTCCATTCTCTCTCTAAAACACAATAAGCCATGGCATCCGGTGGGTGTAGCAAATCCAGCAACAAAATCAACATCAATGCAAACACTACTGATGTATACATGAGTAATGTTATATGCTGACATCTCAAAAAAAAATGTTATATGCTCTTGCAGGTTAAAAGCACTTGTAATAGCTTCAAGGATATTGACAAACCATGGTAGAAGGTTTCTAGTTGTGTCAATTTCTAGGTTAAAAAATTGCACAAATTCATAATCATTTCATGTTTTGTTCTACATTTGACCACGCATAACCTTTTGTTTGCAATTTTTCAAAAAAACCAAAGGGTGCACATTCTTTTCATGGTGGAGGATCTTAAGGAAGTGGAGTCTCAAAATTTATAGTGGAAAAGAATGAAGAGTTGGAGGAGAAGAATGAAGAGTGGTCCCAAAAAAATGAAATAATGAAGAAGAAGACATAAAACTTGGATAGAGAGATTGTAGACTCAAAGAAGAAGATGGCTACAAGCATGTGCCTCCTATGTCATTGCAACATCGTCCTATGACATTGATCAACCAAGGCCCACCTTATGATAATTCTCCATGCAAGATCATTATTGAGGAATGAGAAGTTATTTCAAGTGGTTTAGCATACAACTCTGGCAACTCCATTGGCCATACTATTCGTGAAGGGAATCGGTAACAAATAGTTTCGAAGTCCCAAGATGGAGATTAAACATGAAACCAATCTTGTCACAAAGGTGATAGCTCTTAATGAGATTTTGGATAGCACCTGATACAATAAGAATAGCCTTTGCTTACAAAATATTACTACGTTCTTTAAGGCGGCGGCAGTGCCTTAACACCCCTCCATAACCACACCTTCATGTAGAGTTCATGACTAAGTGTATATTTTTCACATAAATAAAGAGTCATAGAAAGTTTCGGGACACTACATGATAGTGGCTCGTATAATTTAATTACTCATTATTGCTTATTACTAAACTGTTCTGAGCATCGCACTTGAACACTCAAGACCAATTCTTGAGCACTCGGGAATGTTGTTAAGCGCTCATGAGTACTTTTTATACCAAGTTCTACTTTGTTCACTATAAACCTTTATTTTAAGTTATTTGTAGTTCCTGAGTGTGCACTAGTCCTTCCAAAATCCAGTAGTTATTTCAGAGCCTGTGAGGAAGCAAGACTTGAGCGTTTAGCTGCTTATCGTAACAATCCTTTGTTTTGTTGTATATTTCATGTTTATTACTATAACTGTACACTGCTCATAGGCGTATACTCACCTATGATGTGTTTACAGTTTTAATCCCCTACTATTGTTCCCCTTCCCCTACTTGTTTTAAAAAGTTAAAAGATAAAAATGGTTTTAAAATTTCATAAGCACTGAGTAGAGACCGACGTCCACATCGGGTAAGAGGGGTGCCGTAAAACCCTTCCCCTCTCATAACTGGTTCTCGAACCAACATTGTCTCTGGTTATGACGGACTGGTAAAAGGAAATAAAGCCTTTTTCAAATAAAAAGCGACATATGTCATTTAAGTTCGGTTTCTTGGGTGGCGAACCATTAAAAATCAGGTGGCGACTCCAAATTGAATGCATCGTTTGCTAATTTTCCAAGAAAAGAAAAACACGACACACTCTGCGAGGCGGGTAGCCCATAGTGACGACTCTATTGGGGACCAATTACGCACCTTGAATTTAATACACTTGTGAACAATCCTTTAAAAGTCTGTCAACACAACAAGCTTCGCGTTATTGAAGAAAGGAATGGTGATTCAATAGGACCCTCGCGTCCGACCATCCGGCCTGAGACTTTTCCGCTTGTTCACTTGTGCAGTTCCTTCAATGTGTTGATTAAAGAGAGCCAAATTTGAAAGGTGCTTGGGGGATTTTGAAACCATCTTGTCTTTTAACTTTTGCACTACACCTGTTTAGCTATTGTTTAGTCGTGTTGGCGTGTTTTGGCAATCCTGCCTAGCCTGGTGGTGTCAGGGCTTCCTAAAACGCCCAGTAACTCACGACCGTGATGAGTCATTTTATCGTTTGAGCATTGCTTTACAGCATATACTTGGCGGTGAGAGGTACATCTTGGCTTTAGTTCAGGGAAACCCTCTAAACCAAAACCTAGCCTTCACACACATAGAAAGCTGCATCGCATATGCCAAATTATGTTGACATGGTAAATTATTTTGATATCTGTTTTAGAATTTTATTCTAATTTATATGCTTTGTCATTCACTGAGCTTGTCAGCTGACTGATTTATTCTAACTTCTTTTTCATACAAGTTGGGGAGTTAGGTAAGGACTCTGGCGGCATTTTGAGAATTTATTTGGTGGATCTCTGTAGGATGTCTCATCCTAGTTTAGTGTGTTTCATTTTATCGCTTCCGCATTGAAACATTTGTCAAATATTTGGATTCATTTTATTATAAATGGTTCATTTGCATTGTTGGTCATGAGATGGTTGTACCCCATGTTTTTGGTTAAACCTTTTTGGATGAAGTTGTTTGAATTAAAAGATTCTTGATTGCTTAGTAATTCAAAACTTTGGTATTTAATTTTTTTTTTAAGCAGCATGTCCTACAAGTTTAGGTCTTTTGGTTCATAGCTGCTTATTACCTTTTTTGGGGTGTGACAATAACTTAACTCACATAATTAGGTCCTACTTTTTACCCTTTGTGTCATATAACAACACAAATTTAACTCCACTATTGGAGATGGCTTTACTTGGTTTGTGTTCAATTTGTCACTCCTGGCATTTTCCTTGGAATGGTTCAAAAAAAGTGTTGCCAATTAAAAAATGGTTCCGAAAAAGTAAACTCCATTCAATCTTTTTAAGGGTACAATATTCTATTTTGGGTTGACAAATGTTCATTTTGTAAAGTTAATGAGTAAAAATCGATATGTTTTTTTATTTTTCTCTTAATAGTAGATTTTATTTTAAAAAAATAATTGGAGTAAATGAAAGTGCGATGATGACGAAGGTACGTAGGAAAAGTTATTACTCAACTTTTTGAGGGCAACGATGTGTATTCATAAAAAGTTGAAAGCGGCAACAGCTTTGGCATGAGCTTTGCTTTGACCCCACTGACCAGCTTAGCCGGCGCCGCTCCTGTGAGAGTGAAATGGCGAAGAGTAGCACAGTGAGCAGCGCAGAGAACCTGGTGGAATCGGCGATGAAAGGCAACGACGCATCCCACGACGCCGCCCATGTCTTCAGGGTCCGAGACCTCGCTCTCTCTCTTGCTCGCGAGGAGGGCCTCTCTTCCTCTCCCGATTCTATGGAAATCGTATGTATATATCCCCACCACTCCGTAATAAAAATAAATAAATAAATATTCCCTCCACTCTCAAACCCCCCCTCTCTCTCTACACACACACACACACACCCCCTGGATATCAATAATCAATTGCAATATTGTAGGCTGGCGGTATACGCTCCTTCAGTGGGCTTTTGTCTGTACTCGGACGGATAAACCTGCGTTTTCACCATAAAAATTAAAATTTCCTGGGATAAACCTGCGTAAAAGATTTAATTGAGCTATTGGTGTTAAACAACTTTTGAAATTTGTCCACGGAAGTATATTTTTAAGGGTCTTGCTAACCTCCGAGTCTCCGACTAGTAGGCGTAGGATAATATGCAAATAATGTCAAACAAATTCTGACATATCTCATGGGCATTAATACACTACACTTTCTTGGATATTGATGCACTTTTTATGTTATCCTCCGCATTGGGGTTGAGATTAGTATTTCCTATATTTAAATGCACGTCGTTATGAAATGGACAAACAAAAGCGGGCAGAGGGAGTACTTCTGACTGATTGAATTTACCGATTAAAGTGACAAGACGTTGCTAAGTGGATGTCTTGATTACTATTAATTAGCTGATTGAGCTTCATCAAATTGAATTTACATGCTAAGTGGATAATCTTCATAGTACATATCTATCTGAATGTTAGTTGCTGTAGTCAATAGTGTATCTTTACAAACTTCTGACCCCGATCAAATTCATGTTCCATGTTTTCAGTGTTGGATTTTCTTTTTGTTTGCTATTTTGTTGGGAATGCTAAGTGGGTGTCTTGATACCGATTTGAACAGCTTATAGGTAAAGTCAAGTTGAATTTCCATTTGGTTTAGTGTTTCCCATGTACCTGTGTGCTTCACAAAGGATTATTATTACTTTTTCTTTTTTGTGGCGAGAAAACAGTGCATCAACTCGTGCTGACATTGTCAAGGGAATTAATAGTTCCATCTGGATATTGTTTGAAAGATGATCCAATTTAGAAAAATAAAAAGCTCTTCCATGTAATACCGACGAGTACCATATCTGGGGTCATATCTCGTTTTTCATTAATGAATTGGTCCAATGGATCCCACTTTTTAGAGCTCCACCTGTTTGTTGGTGTCATATGTGTTGTACTCAAGACATGGTCACGCTAGCCAGTGATAAAATATACACGAACTAGTAACTTGTTTAAGACAAGACCACTATTGTGCAAGAAGTTTGTATTATACATGTATGACTCTCTTTTTTCAACAACAACAACTTGTGAGAGCCCATAAGTGGGCACAATCCCACATCCAGGAAAAAATGAAAGATTAACCTTTTGGGCTAAGCAGCTTAGTTGGGTCGGGTCATTACAGTTGGTATTATAGCACAACCCTGATTTATATGGTGGGGGCCACTTCTAGAATCTGGTGCGAGCCTAATGTGCTATATGGAACTAAGTGACACACCATGGCCACTAGGGGAAGATTGCTGGGCCAATGCAACAGGGACCTTGCATCATAAGGTGGGGAGATTGTGAGAGCCCATAAGTGGGCCCAATCTCACATCGAGGAAAAAATGAAAGATTATATACTTGACATGACCCACTAGCGACTATTAACCCGAGGTTAACCTTTTGAGCCACGTATTTTGGCTAAGGGTTAAGCAGTTCAGTTGGGTCGGGTCGTTACACAACTTGGTGTTCGTATGTTTCGATTCTTCATCAGAACTTTGTTAGTCATATCAGGATATCAGGCTAGTGGACAGCTTCTTAGTCTGATACGTCCTCCTTACTAAAATTGCATAGATTTGGGATCAAAATAGGCACTGTTTAAGCCTACCATATCTCATTTTGGTTAAATTAAATAATTTTTTTTGTTTAGTCGCAAGTATGGGTTGAAAAGGAAAGTGGGTGGTACTTGCAAGTTAGAACGTTTGTGTGCTGCAGCTTCAAACATCCATAGCCGCATGGTACTCAGTTTTCTTCTGTTAGGATGTCATTTCATCACGTGTTTTTTTAAAAGGGGTTAGCTTGTGTTGTTGTTAGTCATTGGACTGGCGGACCTATGATTTTATATTCTACTTCTCCGGCCTGCTACACTGCCTTTCAATTGGCAATCATCGTAAACTTTAATTGGAGACTGCTCCATAGGTTTAGATTTTGCTACTGGTAAAAGGGATGTGACTTTCAAGTTTTAAGTCCTATGAATGAAGGCTTGCCCAATTTGGTCAAAGTGGTTGACATGGGATTCCTATGTTTAGAAGACTTGGGGGCCAAAAAGCATAGTTAGATGGCTTAGCTGAATCATAATTTTTTCAACTTTTCCAGTAGTTCTTTCTGCATTTTGCAGAAGGTTACTGTTTTTCGAACATAGTAATTGATTTTATGATGGGGGAAAGGGACCGTCCTTAGTCTCTAATATCTCGTTGTCAATGGAAGTTGAAATGTGTTGTCTTTGAGAACAGCTTTTGAAAGGTTCTCATTAGTGCTAACTGCTAAACATGTTCGGTTGTTGAACTAAAATCGATGGGATTGGAATGTTTGTCCATCCAATCATAGGACGAATTGGCTCTAAAGCAATCCCATTCTTCATTTGGTAGGTCATGGGATAATGATTTGTCTCTGTTATACCCCGGATGCATTTGATTGTGGGCTTATGTCCTGTGAGATTGGACTATTTTGAAATAGTCCTGCATAGTCCTGTGTTTGATATGCTGTGCAAGGGTGGGAGTATACACCAACCAGCCTACTTTATCCCCATGATACCCCATGTGGGCACATGTTCTCTTTTCCCATACGTGCTCTTTCGGGTGTGCCAAAAATTATGTTAGACAAAAATTTGATGCTTTGCTAAACATAATCTCACTCACATGAAAATAAATCACCCGAGGTATTATTAAGTGGTTCGGACCCATTCAAGATATAGCATATCTCTCAATTACATCTTTTGTTTCAAATGAAAACCTTTTGATTCTGAATACAAAAATGAGTTTTATCCGAAAGAGCAAGTATGGGAAAAGAGTGCTTGTTTATTTCAGTGGCCGGACCTAGATCACTTATCTAGGCTGCCTATGTACCCATAATTTGGGATCAAGCCATACATAGTTCATGTTCAGGGATTTGAATCGTTTTTCGTGAACTTTAGAGGTTCATAATATTTGTGACTGTACCCATTACTTTGAGCCAAACCTTCTCTTTGCACACATATATATATTTTTTATATATTTAATATAATGGGGCAAATCAGCTATCCCCTTTATGCCCTTGCTTGGCTGCTATCCTATGCGCAAGTGGGAAATCTCTTACCTTATTGCCTTAGCCATAGCAGAGAAACCCCAGAAAAAAAGGGCAATCCTAGGAGACTTCCCCACGCAATTCTTCTGAATTTCGTATAGTATTGAAAATCCTCTGTTTGGAGCTCGTTCGAGGAAGAAAATAAGCAAGCACCGATTTCCAAGAAAATAATTGGCAATCAATGAGAAATGATGGAGAAACACAAGATTGAGTGTCTGCAGGAGAGAAGAACTTGTGCTTGATGAGCTTTAACGAAAGCCTTAACAACCGGTAACCCGGGGAACTCATTCTCGAATGGGTACAGTCACAAATATCGTGAACCTCTAAAGTTCACCAAAAATGATTCAAATCCCCAAACTTTTATTATGTACAGCTTGATCCCAAATTATGGGTACGTAGGCAGCCTAGATAAGTGATCTAGGTCTGGCCACTTAAATAAACAAACACACTCTTTTCCCATAATTGCTCTTTCGGATAAATACTCATCTTTGTATTTAGAATTAACTCTGCCTTGGTTGTGCCTAGAGCCTTATCTTTATTTCCTAGCCGATCTCAAGCCTAGATAAAGGAGGAGGGTTGTGCGTTAGGTAGCTGACAGCCATCACGTAAAAAACCCATCAGATCTTTATGACATGAATGCAAATATGATAACGAGACATGCTAGGGCGTTCCTTTTAAGTGGCGTGTAGTGCTTGCCTTCGGGTGCATCGAAAAATGAGCAAGGGGCGCCACACTGGTGCCCGGGTGTGGTGATAAGTGAGCAAGGGTTCCTGCGCGTGTGCTTTGATGAGCACGGGTAAAGAAGCTAGCCCAGGATTATAGGATTCGTTTAGCAACTTGGAATATAGAGACATTAACAAGTAAGACTTGGGAGCTAGTTGACACCATGCTTAGGAGGAGGATTAGTATAGCTTGCCTTCAGGAAACTAAATGGTAAAGGAGAAAGCTAGGGAGATAGAGGACATAGGTTATAAGCTTTACTATAGGGTAAAGATAGACATTGGAATGGGGTAGGTATCGTAGTAGATGAACACCAGAAAGATTCGGTAGTTATAGTCACGGGGAAAGGAGATCGGATTATTTTAGTTAAGCTTGTGATTGGAAGGAGCATAGTTAATATTATTAGTGCTTACGCACTCTAAGTAGGCTTGAATGATCTTACTAAAGAGCAATTCTGGGAGTAGATGGATGATGTGGTTCAAGAGATACCTGTTGGGGAGAAGCAATTTATAGGAGGCGATTTCAATGGTCATGTGGGAGTGCATAAGCAAGAGTATGAGAAGGTGCATGGTGGTT
This sequence comes from Rhododendron kiyosumense, assembly GCA_019656275.1. Lineage (NCBI taxonomy): Eukaryota > Viridiplantae > Streptophyta > Magnoliopsida > Ericales > Ericaceae > Rhododendron > Rhododendron kiyosumense. The sequence goes on from BPLS01000707.1 coordinate 1,050,551, forward strand.
TTGGATTTGGTGACCTTAGTGAAGGTGGTCAGAGGATTTTAGATTTTGCAGTAGCTTTTGACCTTATAGTGAGGAATACTCCCTGTAGGAAGTGAGAAGAGCATTTAATTACCTTTAAGAGCAGAGCTAATAAAAGCTAAATTGACTATTTTCTTGCTAGAGGTGCAGACCACTTGACATGTAAGGATTATAAGGTTATTCCCGAAGAGTGTCTAGTGGTACAACATAGACTTTTGGTGTTAGATATTTGTCTAAAGGGGAATATTAGAAGGAGAAAGGAAACTAGATGCCCACGGACTAAATGGTGGGGCCTAAGGGGGGAGAAACTAGAGGTATTCAAAGAAAGAATGTCTCAAGAAGTACGGTGGGGAGTGGAAGGCGATACTGACAATATGTGGAATACCATAGTTGACGGTATTAGAAGAATATTGAAAGAAGTTCTTGAGGAGTTGAAGGGAAAATGTCCAATTTCTAAGGAGACATGGTGGTAGAATGACGAGATTCAAGCCATGATAAAAGCCAAAAAGGAGTGCTTTAAAAAGTGGCAGAAGGACTGGAATGAAGAAAATTTTCAGGGTTATAAGCAAGATAGCAAGGAAGCTAAGAAAACTGTTAGGGATGCTAAGTTGAAAGCCTATGAGAATTTCTACTCTAAACTTGATAGTAAAGATGGAGGAAAGATTATTTATAAACTTGCCAAGTTGCGAGAAAGGAGAGCTAGAGACGTTTCTCAAGTTAAGTGTATAAAGTTATTGATTCGGTGGTGTTGGTGAAAGACGAGGCGATCGGGGATAGATGGAAGTCGTATTTCGAGAAGTTATTAAATGAGAAATATGAAGGAGGCTGTGGTGGGGAGGAAGAGTATGTACCTGGCGAGAACATAGAATATAAATTTTATTGGAGAATACAAAAGTTCGAAGTGGTTAAAGCTTTGAAAAGGATGAAACCGAGTAAGGCCTTAGGACCAGATGGTATCCCTATTGAAGTGTGGAAAAGTCTCGGTTACTTGGGGGTAACTTTATTGACGAAGTTGTTTAACAAGATTATTATGACTAGGAAGATGCCCGACAAATGGAAAAGGAGCACTCTTGTACCTATCTATAAGAATAAAGGGGATATTCAAAGCTGCAACAACTATAGAGGTATTAAATTGATGAGACATACGATGAAGTTGTGGAAAAGAGTTATTGAGCATCGCTTGAGGATGGTGATCGCGATGTCAGAGAAACAGTTTGGGTTCATGCCGGGTAGATCAACCATGGAAGCTATCTACCTATTAAGGAGAATGGTAGAAAAGCACAGAGTAAAGAAGAAGGATCTCCATATGGTTTTCATAGACTTAGAAAAGTTTATGATAGGGTGCCTAGAGAACATCATATGGTGTGTTCCGGAGAGAAAGAGAGTGACCATATGGTATTTCGAGGTGATTAGAGACATGTATGAAGGTGCCGTCGCTACCATTCGATCACTAGTAGGGGAAACGAGTGAATTTCCAATCACTGTAGGATTGCATCAAGGGTCAGCCTTGAGCCCGTACCTTGTTGCCTTAGTTATGGATGAATTGACTAGACAATTTCAGGAGGATATCTCATGGTGTATGATGTTTGTAGATGACATTATCCTCGTAGATGAAACCGCTAGAGGTGTTAATACGAAACTAGAAATTTGGAGGGAAACATTAGAGTTAAAGGTTTTTGGATAAGTAGGAGTAAAACTAAGTATATGGTCTGCAAGTTTAGTGGTACCAATAGTGCGCACGAAGAAAGAGTGATCACGAAGAAAGATTGTTGATCCAAGACTAGGATATACCTAAGAGTGATCATTTTAGGCACTTAGGCTCAATTATTAGTAGAGATGGAGAGATTGTCGATGATGTGACCCATAAGATCCCAGTGGGGTGGCTCAAGTGGAAGAGCACTACTGATGTATTATGTGACAAGAGAGTACCCATAAAATTGAAGGGAAAATTCTATGGAACTGCCATCAGACTAGCGATGCTTTATGAGATAAAATGTTGGCCTATTAAGAAATAACAGGTGAACAAGATGAGTGTAGCGGAAATGAAAATGTTGAGGTGGATGTGTGGTAAGATTAAACGAGATAGGATTAGAAATGATTCAAATGAAACGGTTTGTGAGATGGTAGGTGTAGCACCTATAGAAGAGAAGTTGAGGGAAAATAGGCTAAGGTGGTTTGGACATGTCTATCGTAGATCAGGAGGTGCAGTAGCTAAGAGAGCGAATATGATAGCTTTGGGTAGCAATGCTACGGGGAGGGGTAGACCTAAATTGACATTAGATGCTGTGGTGCGCAACGATATGAGTGTAGTAGGTTTGTGTGAACAAATGGCCCTTGACAGAGCTCAATGGATGAAAATGATTCATGTAGCCGACCCTAAGTGATTGGGACATAAAGCTCGGTTTGGTTTGGTTTTGTATTCAAAATCAAAAGGTTTGGGATATTCAGAATCAAAAGATGTAATTAAGAGATATGCTATATCTTGAATGGGTCCGAACCACCTAATAAAAACTTGTATGATTTATTTTCATGTGAGTGAGATTATGTTTAGCAAAACATCAAATTTTTGCCTAACATAATTTTTCACTAATTAGTACACCCTACAAATTAGTTCTGCAATCAACATGACTTTGTCCACGCCAAGATTGCACAAAGCTTGATATTCTCAAATAGTTCAATTCTGTGGGACCTAAATCCAGAATCAACTGTTTGACTGGCTAATAGCCTAATAGGAAGTTGGAACACTTATCCCAGGAGGTTGCTTTAGCTTTTGTGAAAGGTAATTGTAAAATGGGTTTCATCGTTGTTACTTTACCATTTATTTTGTGAGTGTGCCACCCCTTCTAGTGTAAATAATGGTGCACATTGCTGATTTCCTCTTGATCTGGTGTTGTTAACTTGTTTTGTGTAATTGTCTATCTTCTAACCTTGTAAAGTCTCGTTCCATGACCGTGCAATAAATCAACACATCCTCTTTTATCTAGTTTCGTAAGTGGTACATTTTTTTTCCTTTCAGCATGCTTTTCTTAATGGAAAAATGGAGCAAAACACTGAATTGACATTAGATGCTGTTGTGTGCAAAGATATGAGTATAATGGGTTTGTGTGAACTAGTGGCCCTTGGCTCTTGACAGAGCTCAATGGAGGAAAATGATTTATGGAGCCGACCCCAAGTGATTGGGACACAAGGCTCAGTTTGGTTTGGAGCAAAACACTGCCATGGGCATCTAAACAGTGTCAAGGTGTTTCTACTGGATTTCTTACTTCTAATTTCAAACTACGTAGTATGAATGAACGTGGATGATCTTATTGGACCTTCTCATTCTTTATCCAAAATAGTAATTGCAAATACGTATTTTGAAGCCATTTGTATGAAAGTGGGATATTTTATTTAGAAGTCGGTTATGATAGAAGACGACTGTCGGTATATCACAGTCAGGTACCTATGAGTTGGAGTATCTTTAATAGCTCAGTCATCCACAGAGGAACAATTTTGCTATGTTTGATGTACATACCTTAAGTCCCAGGCAGTTGGAGGACTTCATGCTTTTTCTTTCTTCCTGTTATTGTCAATGGTGTTTTTTTTCTTTTTCCTGTAGGACAGTTTCTTTTCTCTTTATCTGGTTCATTTTCTGAACCTGTTATCTGCCTATCTTTGCAGGTAGAGCTTGCTGCGCTCCTCCATGATATAGGTATTCACTATTCTCTCTGTTGTTTCACTAAGAAGTCTGGATTTTTTTACTCTTACCTGTTGGTTTTGCGCAAGTAGTAATACGCTATCTAATTTTTGATTTGCTTCTGTTGTTGCTTGTTGTATGTGGTAGCATGAATCACGCATTATTATTATTATTATTATTATTATTGGTACTTTGGAAATTCATCACGCCTTTGTATTATTGATAGAGCATGAATCACACCATTCATGTGAGGTACATATTAATTAACGAAATATAGCAACATTTCTTGTCATAAGCATTCACATTGTGCTTATAGCATCACAGTCAATCTCTTCTAGTGATAATCTTTGGAGTCACTAATGCCATTTTTTGTTGGATTCTTTGTTGCAGGAGACTACAAATACATGAGGTTGGTATTATTCTTTCTTGTTTACTCTTTGTGTTACTCTTCTCTTTGATTATGTGTGGGTACTGAAGACACTGAGACAACTGTTAATGTGCTTTAACTAATTTATATTTACTGTAGACAAAACACTTTTACTTACCTGCTTCTAAGAACACATTGCAAGTGCATTTGTGTGCGTCTATTTTAAAATTATTTATTTAATTGCTTTAATGCTTAATTTTCTCCTTTATCTTCTCTTCCTTTCTTACTACTCTGTGTGTAGAGATTCATCAGAGGGGAAAATTGTTGAGGAATTTTTAGAGGCCGAGGGTGTAGATGAGAGCAAGAAGATAAAGATACTAAGCATCATAAAGGGAATGGGTGAGTTTCTCTTAGGCAGTTTGTTTACCTTCCTCGATTGTTCATCTCAAGAGATATGACCTATTTACAATGTTAATTACTGTTCTTCTTTGTATCTCCATTGATGATTTTTACAGTTTAACTGTATGCTAAAAGAAACATGTGTACGAGGGGCACGTTGTTTGGTGTTGCATAACTTCCAATGTTATAGGCTCCTCGTGACCTTTTATTTCAATGCCGTAAACTAACTTATTCCCTCTGGGTTGCTGCATGGCTCCAAAGCTTCAAATAATCACCCTTGCCTTCACGCAAAATATACACCCGTACTCCCAGTCCCCACCTCCATCTCAGCACACGTTTGCCACACCCATTACTAACACCAAAAGACACCAAGGCAGCACAATTCACTTGCAATCGAAATTAATTTATCTGCAAGTTGTAGAGTTCGACTGTTTGATGAGAGTTGTGATTTTTTTGGAGTTGATGGTGGCGGCGGCAAAGATTTGCTGAATTGGGTGCATGTAATAGTGATTTTGTCGGGTGGAGGTGCTGGTGGTGCTTTCCTATGGTCTTTAGGGTTTGCGGAGGGCTAGGGAAGGGAGAAAGGTTGTTGAGAAAGAGACTCCTTATGTCCATGTCCACGAGCCGCAAAACACTTGCCCTTCCACCCCATCCCTCCACCGTTCACCTCCTCAAACCATCAGCTCCATCCGGCGGCACACTCTCTCTCTCATAAATAAAAAAAAAACAAACTTGCAAAGCGGGAAGGACCAAAAGTTTACACCCTAACAAAGTAAAGGTAATCTTGCCATTTTTTCCTTTATGGTAATCTCTCTATTTTCCCAACGTATGCTCCGTTAGAACTAAGTTTCAAGCTTCTTAAATAATCTAACTTCTCAGGTGTTGCATTTTCTGCCTTCTCTGGCTAAAATTCTACTATAAGTTAAATGCGATTTAGTCCTAACAGATTTGTTCCTTGAATTTGTAGGTTTCAAAGAGGAAGTTGAAGGATATGGAGAAAGTAAACATTCTGCAGAATTTGGTGTTGTGCAAGATGCTGATCGTCTTGATGCAATTGGTGCTATTGGTAAATATGATTGTGTTACTGTTCTATGGTGCTTATTCTGTCGGCATGCGGTGGGTTTAGTCCTGAAGAAACCTTGTTGAGTTGTGTGATTGAAAATGACTTATCTTGGGTGATGCAATAAAGGAAAAACGCAAAGGGTATCTTAACCTGGTGCACTTTCTACAAAATAGTCTTTTCATTTGTCATGGATGATATATTCTGCTCCTGCCTTCTGCGAATGAGGATTTTTTGTTACTCTACTGAAAGCATCTTCTGATACGTACTATGATATTGAATTGAGAAATGAGCCTTTGGTATTGAGATCAAGGAAGGTTTATTTTCATTGATCTTTCTTTACTTTTTCTGCTTTTGTTTCATTAATTTTCAATGTTTCAAAGTTTCCAGCTGTCCGACAGCACATATAAACCTTCAATCAAGCGTGAGTATGAAATCTTGTGAACTGAGACAAATCCTAATGAACTAATTACTACAAAAAATTTCGGAAGTCCACAGTAAATTGTAAGTCACTTGTCCAACCTTTTATGAATAGGAGGGACCTTCTTGCCTCACAATTTTGTCTACATCTTCTGGTAGAGGTATGCTTATGTAAACATGTACTGATGTATGTAATAATTGGGCTTTGTAAATGCTATTAAACTGAATTAGGAGTCAGAATCACTTTTTTCATGTCAATGCTCTCCAACTGCACGTGACTCAATGTTTCCTTTGGTTTCAGGAATTGCTCGTTGTTTGACTTTTGGTGGAAGTAGGAACAATGTGCTCCATGACCCAAGCATTCTGCCGCAATCAGATTTGTCCAAGGGACAATACATGGAGAAAAATAAGCAAACTACTATGAATCATTTCCACGAGAAGCTTCTGAAGCTGAAGGATCTGATGAAGACAAAGGTTAAGGCCCTGTTTGTTTGGCTGGAATAACTAGTGAAGGAATATACAATCACATAGGATAAGGGGAAAGATTATGAATATCACATCCCCCAAGATTTTGGTATTTGGTTTGTAGGATAGTACATCTGATGGATATTCAATTCTAGCTGTAAAAGTCCAATCAAATGTGGGATATGAGGTCCCTTAGTTTTATTGTCCAAGTAGATGTTTTAATCCATAACAACAAAGGGGGCCTAAACGTGTTGCAATCTTGTCCCTAGACTTATATCGGTCATGCAAGTGTCTTCATAGGAAAACTTGCATCTTGGCATCCACCTCCCTTTAAGCGTATTTTAGGATCATAGTGTTAAGTTTATAACATGCATGTGATATATTTATCAGCACGAGTCAAGTATCTTAAATTGTCAAGTACGTATAATGTCTACTGATTGATTTCCTTTCATTCAGGCTGGGCAGAGGAGGGCCGAGAAAAAGCACAAGTTCATGGAGGATTTCCTGAAAGAGTTTTATGAAGAGTGGGATGGGAGGACCTGAATAAGGTATTATTTGTTGCCTGTTTATTCCCTCTATGGCAATCAGCTTTCTGATCGTTTGACTTAGCCCATGATAAATTCCACGGTCTCACTTCACATACCTGGTTTCGGGCCTGTCCCTCCTGCTGTTGATGGAATGCATATATTACCCTTGGCACATTTAGGTTTCATCAAAATAGCCTGGTTACAGTAGTGGGCATCTCATTAGATATGCTCTGTTCATACTCCAAGACTTGACAAATGTGTGTCCATTCCTGGAATTATATTGTTCAACCATGATGAACTTTGTGCCTCAAGTATCAGACTCTGTTTCCATTTAATTGTGGCTTATTTCCTGTACTCGGTTTGATGCTGTTATCAATGCTTAAAACATGTTTAGGAATAATTGTTTAAGATTTGCGACTTGATATTTGCCTTGATATCGATATAATGCATTGTGGCTCAAATTATACGTCACCCACATCACTGTTTTTATTTCACTCTGTTTCCTTTGGTGCTTGACCAAAGTTGTTTGAAAAGCGAGAACATCAGCTTTAATGTTGGCAGCGTGGAATTCATGACATGCTGCTAATACGTAAAAAACATGCATCTCTTCCCGTGCATATGCAGGGCACTCAATACTCATTGGGAATGAAGTCAATTACTTAGTGGCAGTTTGGATGCCTTGAACCATTTCTCTAGAAAGAGAAAATTTATGGTGCACGTGGAATTCATGACATGCTGCTAATACGTAAAAAACATGCATCTCTTCCTGTGAATATGTAGGGCACTCAATACTCATTGCGAATGAAGTCAATTACTTAGCGGCAGTTTGGATGCCTCGAACCCTTTCTCTAGAAAGAGAAAAGTTATGGTGCCCGTGTATATGTAGGAACGTTATGAGACATAGTGGTGCTAGTTATGAATGGCGCTATGACTTGTTAAATAGCTTGATATACACTGTTGGGCCCATATCCTAATGGCTGAAGCTTTTGGGACTACCGACAACTTAACATGGTATCAGAGCTCAGGTTGCAAGAGGTCTTGGGTTTAAGTCCCTCTATTTGCATTTGGTCCCCGTTTGCATTATGTTTCTCTCATTTGCGTTCTATTGCAATATGTATGGATGTTTGCATCTCCACGTGCAAGTCGGGGTTGGACGTGTTGCACGTGAAGGAGAATATTAGATAGTTTGATATACATTTATATTTTTTTTGATCCTCAGTTTGATATACATTGTTAGACACATTTTTTAACAGCTTAAGCTTTTTGGGACTACTGATAACTTAACAAGTCTAAGTACAAAACTTTCTTTGGCTTCAAGGGTACTCAGGCTTCAATGTTGAAAATTACAAGACGGAGAGAGTATTGTTTTTAGTTACAAGCTCCTCTTGTGGTTGTCCCTTCATCCTTGAAAAATCAAAATATATAAATCCTTACGACATACTGCTGGTGATGCCTGAGGGTAATAAAAATTTAACTCAAATTACCGATCATCAATCAATCAATAACAATCAATCCATTATTCACTTACCAATAAAAGAAAAAAATCAATCCATTATTCAAGGGTAATGACTTCCTTGAGATTCCTATATCCATGCTCATTCCCATTACCCTTCCCAGCTCACATTGTTTTTCTTCCCAACTTTTATAAGACGTGACACAAACTAATAAAGAGAAAAAGGAAGAGAATTCAAAACATATAACACAAAGCAGGCTTGCAAAGTTGATAGGATGTTAGAACTAGCAAAGTTCAGAATCCTGTCGCCTGACTAGCTTCACCTTCAACCCATGCTTCATGTACATGGTGAGGGCGAGCTTCGGTTCCACTGGATGGTTTTCCACCACCTTCACGCGGTAGCGATACAAGATGGAGGCCGCCACGAACTTCATCTGGTAGTACGCAAAATCCTTGCCTAAACACAGGCGGGGCCCGCCATTGAACGCTGTGAACTTGTAGGCTGATTCGCTCATAAACCGGCCGTCTCTTAGCCATCTCTCCGGCTTGTACTCCCTGCAGTCCTTCCCCCATATGGCCTCCATTCTTCCCATGGCATAGATTGCATATATGATTTTGGTTCCTTTTTTCAACACCGTCCCATCTGGAAATACGTCATCTTCCACCACCTGACCATTGCAAGTAGAGTCATTTCTAAATCTATATCTGGTTCTCTCTCTCTCTCTCTCTCTCTCTCTCTCTCTCTCTCTCTCTATATATATATATATATATATATCTATCTATCTATCTATCTGTTGGTGAGCCAGATGTCGATTTTTTTGTTCACTAGGATTTCGTTAATTAATGATATTAAAGAACTCAACATGAGTGTGCTCTAGCTATGAACTTTGATCAACTGTGCATAAGTTGGGAGATTGATGTAGTCAAAATCTTCCAAGTAATCACTTCCGCCTAAGTTTCACCATATTCTCGATAGGTATCTACTTCACCTTTTGAACGGCTAGGTTATGAATATTTTGTGTATTTCAAGGAATTGACAAATTCCCATCAATTGGGGCGGGTATCTTTTTTGGGTAGATTCAGGTAGGTATCTATATTCATACAAGGAACTGAAATCAACAAGATGGATAAGGGAAAGAAAACTTACAGTTCGCTGTGCTAGGACTCGAACCAGGGCGTCATGACTCGCAACAGTGCACTACTAGGCTTCAACATAAACACACACACTGTGTGTGCGTGCCCGTGCGTGCGTGCACGTGTGTGTATCTTGGCCACAGTAAATTTATTCCGGCTTGTAGATGGACAAAATTACACACAGAGAATACCAATTTGACTAGGGGTTAAATCCTTGGTATTTTCATGTTCCTTTTTATTCATATGCTTGATATTCAAAATATTATCTTCGATTTTCGAATGTTAATTTCTTCCTTTCAGTGTGTTTTTGTTACCAAGGCCACCCGGCAAGATGTGAGGGATACCCACAGGCTTTCTCGGAGTCGTGTTTGCATTAGCTAGTTTAGTTTAATGGAGTTTTTATATATTACTGGTTCTTAAAAAAAATAAAATTTGCTGCATAATAATTGAAAAGAAGGGAAACAGCATATAATTAATTGTTTTGGGTAGATTTTGTACCTCCTTGTGATCCACGGGTACAGAAGGGTACAATCTTAGAGCCTCTGAAAGGGCAGCCTGCAAATACTCCATCTTCTTCACCTCCTCGGGCCTAAATATCATCTCCTTTGCAGGATCTTCTTTTAGTTTGTCCCTTTCTCCAATTATTCTGCATATTTCTGCTAGAATTCTCTCCTCAATGGCCGGATTCTGGTCAAGCAGCCAGAAAAACCAGCTCAGCGCCACCGATGACGTGTCTCTTCCGGCCAGTATAAAGTTGACACAAATATCCCTCAAAAACTTATCAGAAAACAGCTTTCCCTCCTCATCTTTCAATCCCATGAACACCGTTAACAGATCCGATCTTTGCTTCTTCTCCGGGGAATAAGTAGAGAGCTCTTTCTTCCTGGTCCTAATTACTTCGTCCGCGAACTCATCGACTCGCTTTATTGAGCTCTTTAGCTGCTTCTCAAACCCCAATCCCACAGACCTCATGGTTTTCCATATGAGAGTTGGTGTTACAAAGCGTAGGAGTGTGGCTTCTGTTGCATCCTCAAAAGCTTTAGCAAATGGGATTACAGGGAGACCTGGACTTAAGCACCCTGGATCTACCCCGAAAGCAATCATACAAACGTTGTCAAATGTGAGTCTCAGTAGAACATCTTGGAGATCAAATACTTCTGATTTCTCGATAGAATCGTTTAAGACTAGTAAGAGTCGAGCGTGAACAAGCTCGAGTAATGACTCAGTTGTCAAGTTTCTAAACTTGGCCGAGTGGAACTCAATGCTTGCCGTCTTCCTCTGGCGCTGCCATGTCTCATCGTCTGCGTTGAATATGCCGTTTCCAAGGAGATCGCGAACTGTATCGCGGAAGTAGCCCCCTTTAGGGAAGTTCGGGAACTTGGTCTTGAGAAGGTGCTCAAGGTTACGAGGATCCGAAGTCACAACACAATTTAGGTTGGTGAACCATGGGCCTTTGAAGACAAACGTCCCGTTTTGAGTGCAAAGAACGCCTGTGATCCACTCATACATGTTGTCCTGAAGACCGGCCACCAACGACGGTAACATTCCAACGAAGGGCCACACAGGGAGCCCTTGGCGTTTTCGTTGCCGGATCGCATGTATCGTCACGAAAACGACAACAGCAAGAAAAATCTCAAGAATTTGGATCTCCGGCAAGAAGAAACGCTTCCCGGTGACCTCATGGGAGGATGAGGGGGAGGAGGAGAGAGAGGAACTCATGTTGTTGTTGTTGTTGGTCACAAGGTTGGAATGAGGAGGAGGAGGAGGAGGAAGTATGTGGGGGAGTAGAAGTAATAGTAGTAGAGCATGGTAAGAGTTAGTTGAAAGTGGTGTCATGTGTTATATGGTGGTGAGGGACTGTGTGTTTCTTGGCGTGCATGAGTTGATCCACTCTAGTGGTTTGATTTGGTAAGCTGAAATGAATGCTAACTTCTTCTTTTTCTTTTTTTCATGTGACTAACTAAAACCAGTAGTACTTTTCTTGGACTAGGGTTTTGCTTGGTAAATTTAATTAATTATTCCTTTTGTCTTTTGAGTAGATCAGAGTTTTTATCGAGGGTTTACCCTTTTTTAGGGTTTTGGAGGATGGGAATTAGGTGGGTAGCAGTTAACCTAAGCGCACCAATCTGTATCTACACACGCTTCCTCGATCGTGGCTTAACTTCATCAATTTGATGTTAAGTATTATATACATGCAGCAGAATATGGTCACCCAACAAGTTCATTCATTCTTCATTGGATCGATGATGAATTAATGTATCATGTTCATGTATGTACAGTGGATGTGGAAGAATTGTTTTAGGTGCCTTCCTTAAGGCTCCATTCAATTGCAAAGAAAGGACAAGGAAAATCAAACTTTTTTGTGTTTATTTATCAGGAAAGTTGTAGGACCCACAAGTTTCAACTTTTTCACTGGGAAATACTTAATTTCCAACAAAATAGGTTTTGCCAAAAGGAAGAAATTCTTGTTTTCCTGCAAGATTTTTTATCAACAGAACACACACAGAAAAATAATTTACTTCACCGCACTTCACTTTTCGTAAGAACCAATTCCACCTCACAACTGAATGGAGAGACTCCATTCAATTGCAAGTAAAGGAAATAAAATTACTGAAATGTCCGACTTTCATTTATTTTTTGAGTGTTCAGTTAGCAAGAAAGTTGTAAGACCCACATATCTTAACTTTCTCACCAAGTTTAATTTTCCTCCAAAACTGTGTTTTTTTTTGCAGGAATCTTGTTTGTGCACTAGTTTGCTATACAATTAAACTACTAATACTATTCAACTTTCTTTTGAATTTCTTTCATCATATGAACACGTGTAGAAAAATACTTTTCATCTTCCTTTATTTTACGTCACTGAAATTTTTCTCAAGAGCAATTTTCCTGCACAAATTTCTTGAAAAGTGAACGTAGCCTAATTGTAAACTGGTTTGTGAACCTTCTGGAAGAGATCCCTTGATGCAAGACAATGAACGCTAGAAACAGAAAGAAGATTGAAGAAGAAAACAACCTTAGCCATTCACACCTATGGGGAAAAAAAAAGGCTTGAGTTTTTTGGTCGAGCGAGGGTATAACAGCAAATAAGCGGTTTATTCTCGCCCCCTCTAGACTACCTAGAATGAGAAACGGAAAACTCCGGTCCTATAAATTCTGATTACAATTCGTTGGATGATGCTATGGTGTCCCCGGTTATTTTCGGGACATCGTAATTTTTGGCATATCTGACCATTACAAGTATAACTAAGACCAGTGATGTGTATAATCAAAGCCTTACAAAGACATGACCCCCAAAATCCCCAAAATTTCCCAAATGGCGAGTGGACACCGTAGCATTTCCCCCTAATTCATTTACTCTTTGCAATATTTGTGGTATGTAGCTAAATTTGACACGCATTTTCGTTGTCCCGTAGATGAAGGGTCCGGCTACATCACACACCCGGCGTAACTAATTATGTTACACCTCTCAATGGTTTTGTGTTACGTCTCTCAAAGGTTTTAGTTATGCCTCTCAATAGTTTTGTTATGCCTCTCAATGGTTAAGTTATGCAAGGTGCATACGGTATGCACCATACGCCTTGGTTATACCTCTCAATCGTTTTAGTTGCGCCCCCTGTATTATGTCTCTCAATGATTTAGTTACACCTTCCAATAGTATTGTTATGCGGGTGCATACCATACTAGAGTGTGTACCCTAACATTTCCCGTAGAGAGAAATATGGTTACATTCATGCCAACACTTTGAAACAAATAAAAAAAAGTACATAATAGTAGGCTTTTCTATCTCTGCGAGTTCTGTAGGAAGTAGGGGTGTAAACGAGCCAAGCTGAACCGAGCTTCGACAAGCTCGAGCTCGGCTCGAACCTTAACAAGCTGAGCTCCACTCGGCTCGTTTAGTAAACGAGCCGAACACTTGAGCTCGAACTCGGCTTGTTTACTAAACTAGCTGAGCCTTAATGAGCTGAACCAAGCCGAGCTTGCGAGCTGCTTGGTTCATTTACAGCCCTAGTAGGAAGTATAAATTCTTCTTACTTCCAGCCCTATGGTGACTTTGGTGGGATCAATTATAAACGTAGGTGTTTTTACCCTATCGTTCACAAAAGTTAAGTTCTGACATTTTATCAAGTTTTTTTTCGGTAACTAACAATTTGTCAACAAATTTTTTTTTGATACAATAACTCTATTAACAAACCCATCTACAACTTATTTACTACTGGAAACAACTTGATATTTCTCAACTTATTTACTACCGGAAACACCTAACAATTTGATTTTAACAAATTCATTCTTAAAATTTATTCACTACCGAAAACGCTTATGCTCGGTTTGCGCCTTACACTAGTGACGACATAATTTTGTTTCTCGGAAAGTCTTTTTGAAATTCATGGGTTCAATTCACTCCAAATTTGGTGACTTCAAATAAATTGATGACCTTCCAAATTTGGAGCTTCCCTTGTCCACACCAAAACTTACACGATTACCCGTTCCACTAACACTCTTTTTACTTTTAGAAAATGTGCGCGTTTTGTCTTTATTCAATTTTTTTGCGCGTTTGTTAATTTTGCGCCAAATTTTTTGGATTATTGATTCGTCTTGACGAGACAAAAAAGTAAATGTAAATTTTACTTTTACTCAAATATTTTGGAAAATAATCACTTTTAAGTAAAAAAAAAGTTGACCTTTTTTGCTTTAAAGTAGTTATTTTTCAAAATATTAGGGTAAAAGTATTTTTTTTTACTTTTCCGATTTGTCTCGTCGAGATGAATTAATAGTTCACAAAAGTTTGGCACGAAACTAACAAACGCAAAAAAAAAATTGAAATAGGACAAAACGTACACTTTTTTAAAAGTAAAAAAAAAAAGTGTTGCTGAGCAAAAATAAAAAAAGTAAAAAAAATGTAAGTGGAACGGGAATAGAGTAGTATTTGGACATCTACAGTGATTTTTCCAGTACAAAGCCTATTTACGGGCCAACCCTTAGAGCATCCCATGTGACTCTTTTAGACCACTTTTGTGTACGACCTTGGGCCTCTAACAAGAAAATCCTATCTTTCTTTTCTTCTATGTTTTTTTTTTGCCCCATTTGCCCCTTTTAGAGCCATTTTTTGTGTTTCATTTTAGGGTCAGATTTTAGAGGTGGGTTATATGTGGCTTACTGGCTTGTACGATCAAGAGCGGAAGGGAAGATTGAGAGAGAGAGAGAGGAGTTCTCAGGTGGGCGCAGGAGAGAGGAGTGAGGAGAGAGAAATGTATGAGAGAAGAGAGAGATCTCAATTAGTTTTATTAAACAAAGTTTATAAAATCATAAAAAATATTATAGATTAAAAGATATACACAATTTTTTTAGTGTCACAAAAAGTGAAATAGAACCAAGAATATAGAACAGTGGGAGTACTAAAAAATAGGAACCTTTGCGGAATGAGAGCTTAGTTGACGAAACATAAATTGGGGATTATCATCAAAATCGGTCTATGACATGTTATGTGAAAGGGAAGAGTATGCCCCGGAGTATTGAATTAAATACTTGTTGGTTGAAGGATGCAAGATGGTTTTGAGGTTTAGGTGTCGTTTCACTTTTCTTTGTTAACTTTCTTTTTTAAAAAGAAGGTAATTTGAAGCTCAAAAATGAAGTGTTTACACAAATAATTTTTCTACCAATATAGATCTTGTTTGATAAATCTCATTGAGATCTTTTAAATGGTGCAAAAAAATCAAAAAATTATTTTTCATTTTTATTATGTTTGAGATTACCTTCTTTTTAAAAAAAAAAGTTAGTGGAACGAGGCCTTAATGCTTTGTTTGGATGCTAATTTGAAAAAACAATTCTAACTAAAAAAACACCTATTACAGTACTTTGAATCAGTACTCATATTTTTCTGTCCATTCATTATTCCTATATCCAATTATTATTTGAAATTCTTATTTTTCTTTCTATCTCTCTCCACTCATTACCTCCATCTTTAATTATTACCCTAATTTTTGTCCACTCATTACCTCAAAAAACAAACTAAAACATTGTCAAAAATCTATCCAAACAAAGCGTAGTAGTTATCCGAGGTAAGTTATCCAACAACATTTGGAAGATTCTGCTCGGTTTCTGTTACTCTATTGCATACGTAATTGTATAGTACGAAGTAGGTACTAGGTAGCTTTGTTTCCTGGTCGGGTTTGTTGCCTTGTGGATTAATTAGGTCATTTAGGTGCACCCTATGTAACAATAACGAACCTGACCTATGCTTCATTTTTTGAGAAGCCACGAATAATAATCACTTTGTTTGGTTGAGCTTTTAGAAAGTTATTTTTTAGAGTTAAAGGGGTAAAGAGTGGAGAGAGACAGAGAGAAAGATTTATTGAAAACTGTGCCGAAAGTTGAAAGTTACTCTCAGAAGGGCAACCAAACACAGCGAATGATTCTTTTTTCTTCAAGGGTTTTGAGAGCTCTAATGTGATTTTAAGAAGCCACATCCGCCTTGTTTTTCTTCTTGGAGAGGCGCTCCTCTCCCTCCTTCCCCCGGGCTCCTCCTCCTTCATCCGCTTTCCTCTTTCTTCCCTCTTTTCCTTATGATTTTTTTCTTTTCGTTTTCTCCTCCCTTAGATCTAACCCTCTTTGTTCAACAGGTTCTATCATTACCAGAGTCGTTTGTCCGGATGTAATCCGTCGCTGGAGCCCTTGTGGCAGTAGTGGTGGAGGCAGTGAAAGTTGCGATCCGTTCAGCGATTTCTGGGAGCGATACTGGATTAAGAGCAAGATCTGTGGAAATTTTGTCTCTTCTTGTGAGAGTAATAAAATTCGCCTTTGGACAATTTGTTTATTATTCGGACTCTAGAAGATTAATATACATCTATTGGTGGTTTATTAGAAATTTTTATGCATTGGCGTTTCCCGTGTTTTTTCTTCATTTGTTTAAGTTTGGTTTTGTAATGGTTACTGTTTTATACCATGTTGGTTATACAATCACATTATTTTTGGACAAAGATGAGTTTGTTTATAGTTTATGTTGTTTACATTATTTGTCGATGTCATTATGCTCGACCACGTGAAATTGGTTTTTCGTGGTAATAAAATTATGTTGGTATGTGCCTTTGCACGATCAGTTTGCTCACTCAAAATCATATTGAATAACAATTTTTTCAATCCATGCCTTTAGGCACAAGCAAGCCCTAATCAATCAAACATAACACAACATTTATAGCATCACACAAACCCATATAGGGATCAAACTCAAAAAACCTTCAAAAAAAAAAAAAATTCATGCAAAATCATTAGAAAATATTTAATTTGCCTTTTAAAATTGCTGGTCCCACCATCCACACTACCATAGCACATGCTGATTAAACAAATATTAATTTTCACTCTCAAATGCCCTTGATTCCTTCTTCCTCTTAATTAGCTGCCAACAATGGCCCACGCTTATGCGGACCTGTTTGCTACATTAACGTACATGCATGGCTAATCACTTGCAGAAAATCATCGACATAGGTAATCATCTATACATGCACTTCCAGCATTAATGAACACCACCACACAGACATAACATTAACCTTCAACATGGACTGCACAGTGCGTTGCTATGTACTACACGAGTTTAGGACAAACCACACTTCATGCATGCCTTTCCCATTAAGAATTCGTAATGCAAACCCAACAAAACAATATGAAATTGATGCCTAGGAAATTAACCAACACTAAAAGCTTCCTAACACTTTACCACACCCAATTATAAACTCAACAAAAATCCATTCGCCGTGGAACATGGTCACAAACACCCACTGATTCCTCTACATTAATTTAAATTTTTACTCCCAAAACAGCTATAACATACAAAAACAAAATAAATTCCAAGAACATCAACGCATAACTATAATTTCAAAATCACTTACCGATTCTCAACCACCCATATGATCCCATTTAAGATCTATGCCTGTCCTCTGATATCAATTGTAATAATTTGCCTCAACTAACCTGCTAACCCTTATCATAACCACATGACTCAAAAGGCTAACTTTAAGTTATAAAGTAGCTTGTGGCAATACGTTATATACCAGATTCATTTCCCACCTTTTACTGATGCAGGACTTATGTGCCAAGGTGGGCTCTCACACACTAAATTCCTTTCCCCAAGCAATTCAAGTATGCATTCCTTTTACATTTCACTAGGTGAGGCGCTACGTGCAAGGCACGTCTATCATGCCCGTTGAGGAGAACAATGTTGAATATTTGTGGAATTGTAAGCTGCATCAGATGCATGAGTTTGATTACAAAAGGGCTAGCATTGAAGTTCAATTTGTTCTAGTTAGAGAAAGCAAAAGCATTTGGACTAAAAGTTCTGCATAGCAAAAGGCTTCCTACCCACTTTGGGGGGGG